>OY282559.1:202926217-203157979 GCA_958295665.1 Tipula vernalis | reverse complement strand
CGAGTGGGGGATGCCAAACCCCGACACGAGAGGAAGATTGATCTTGGAGATGGCTGCCAGAACAGGACTCCTGTTACTAAACAGCGGCTCTGCCACAACTTTTCGGAGGCCGGGTTGCACGGGGACGATCCCCGATATCACCCTCGCATCGGAGGCCCTAGTGCCACACATTCGCAACTGGAGGGTCATGGAGGATTACTGCGGCAGTGACCACCAGTACATTGTTTTTGAAGTTGGCAGGAGACAACGAAACGACTCGCGGGATAAACCTGGTAGATGGAACCTGCAAAAAATGGACGTTGAGCGGTTCAGGGCAGAATTAGAGAATGGCAAGCAGCAAATGGCGAGCAATATAATAGGAACGGACGGAAGAGCTGTGACTGAGGCTCGGATATCGTCCACCATGGGTCTTATCGTCTCGGCCTGTGAGGTATCCATGCCAAGGAAGAGACCAAGGCACAACAAACCATCTGTATATTGGTGGACAGCAGAAATTTCGGACCTACGAAGGAGATGCTTCGCACTCCGTCGAGAGGCCCAGCGTATAAGAGGTCGTGCTGAAGCTAGCCGCGTTCTCGAAGAATTTAGGCTCGCCAAAAGGCTACTGCGCAGAAAAATAAATGAGAGCAAAAATCAGTGTTGGAAGAAGCTTATAGAGGACATTGACGAAGACCCATGGGGACTGGGCTACAAAATAGTTACGCAGAAACTAGGAGCCCAGATACCAACACGAGTAATGAATGCTCGCACTACTGAAAACATTGTCAGAACTCTCTTCCCCAGTCATCCAGAGAGAGAACTGGTAACAGGAAGGCAAGATATAGAAGTTCCACTTTTTACAGAGATAGAGCTACAGAACGCTATTTCGTCTTTAAAAAGCAAGAAGGCTCCTGGCCCAGATGGAATTCCAAATGAAGTCTTGAAAATCGTTGCCCAGCAGGATCCTAAAATAATGCTGGAGATGTACAACGCTTGCCTGGTGGAAGGAGTTTTTAGCTTCAGATGGAAGAGGGCACGGTTGGTGTTAATTAGAAAAGGAGATGGCGACCCTGAGCTACCCTCATCCTTTCGACCCTTATGCATGCTGGATACGGCTGGCAAAGTTTTGGAGAAGCTAATCCGAGCGAGACTCATATCGGCGATCCAAGCAGCAGGAGATCTCTCGCCTAGGCAATACGGCTTCAGAGCTGGGCGTTCTACGATCGGCGCAATCAGAGAGGTTACAGAAGCAGTAAAGAGAGCGGAGGATTACAACCACTTTTCGCGGCGCATTGTTTTGCTGGTGACCCTGGACGTGAAAAACGCCTTTAATACAGTGAGATGGAGGGATATAATCAACGCCATGGATCGCCAATTCCATATTCCAGCTTATCTAGCGCGCATCTTGGGTGACTATATGAGGAATCGCATCCTCATATATGACACGGAGGAAGGGCAGCGAAGCATGGCGGTTACAGCGGGAGCAGCCCAGGGATCAATTCTGGGACCCGACCTCTGGAATATATCTTACGATGGCCTGCTAAGAATAGAGACACCCGACGAGACTCGCTTGGTGGGGTACGCGGATGACGTGGCGGTGCTTATTGCTGCGCGCGATACAAAGCAGGCGCAACTGAAGTTGAACCAGGTAATGCGAACCATAAATGGATGGATGGAAGAGCACGGTCTAGCCCTAGCACTCAGTAAAACCGAGATAGCTATTTTGACGAAGAGGAGAATCCAGCCATCTCTCCCGATGTGGGTTGGTAGCAACGTCATAAATGCTAAGCCAGTAGTCAAATACTTGGGTATATATATTGATTGTAAAATGAGCTTTTACGAGCAGATCAGGCGGACAGCAGACAAGGCTGCGAGGGGGGTTACAGCTCTAAGTCGTCTAATGGCTAATGTTGGTGGCCCGAAAGCTAGCAAACGTCGGCTTTTAATGTCAGCCGTTCAATCTGTCCTTCTCTACGGGGCGGAAGTATGGGCAGACTCCCTGGAAAAGGAAACATACCGGAAGAAGCTATCACAAGTGCAAAGACGGAGCGCGTTACGGGTGGCATCGGCCTATCGCACAGTTTCCGAGGCAGCTATCCTCGTAATAGCTGGGTGCATCCCTATACATCTTCTGGCAAAGGAACGTAAATATATATACGAGCGAAAGTCGGAGGTTGGACGAAAAACAGCGAGTCTGGAAGGGAGGGGCCGCACCTTTGAGCTGTGGCAGAGTGCATGGGAGCAAGGAACAACAGGCAGGTGGACAGCGCGGCTTATTGAACACATAAGTCCCTGGGTGGAAAGAACGCACGGGGAGGTCGGGTACTACCTGACTCAATTCCTCAGCGGCCACGGGTACTTCCGGGCATATCTTTTTAAAATGAGGAAAGTAACGTCGGCAGAATGCCTATACTGCCCAGGGATGGAGGATGACGTAGAGCACACTTTCTTCCGGTGCCTAGCATGGCAGGACATAAGAGCAGACCTGGAGTTAGAGGTGGGTATTTGGTCGCCTGAAACGGCAGTTAACATTATGCTACGAGGAGCTGTTTGGTGGGATCTCGTCTCACGATATATAGATGGAGTCCTTAGGAGTAAAAAGAGGGATTTGGATAGTTTTCCATAAGGCAGGAGGTAGCTCGGGGAGAGCAACGGAAAAACAGGCTAGCCCGAAGTAATGTGGTAAACGGTCCCAGGCTAGTCTGAAGGAGGAGGGGGAAGGTGGTTTTAGTCGGTAGTTCAGAGAGTCCGACACATTGTGCGTAAATGCATTTCCACCTTCCTCAAAAAAAAAAAAAAAAAAAAAAAAAAAAAAAAAAAAATTAATTATTAATTATTAATTATTAATTATTAATTATTAATTATTAATTATTAATTATTAATTATTAATTATTAATTATTAATTATTAATTATTAATTATTAATTATTAATTATTAATTATTAATTATTAATTATTAATTATTAATTATTAATTATTAATTATTAATTATTAATTATTAATTATTAATTATTAATTATTAATTATTAATTATTAATTATTAATTATTAATTATTAATTATTAATTATTAATTATTAATTATTAATTATTAATTATTAATTATTAATTATTAATTATTAATTATTAATTATTAATTATTAATTATTAATTATTAATTATTAATTATTAATTATTAATTATTAATTATTAATTATTAATTATTAATTATTAATTATTAATTATTAATTATTAATTATTAATTATTAATTATTAATTATTAATTATTAATTATTAATTATTAATTATTAATTATTAATTATTAATTATTAATTATTAATTATTAATTATTAATTATTAATTATTAATTATTAATTATTAATTATTAATTATTAATTATTAATTATTAATTATTAATTATTAATTATTAATTATTAATTATTAATTATTAATTATTAATTATTAATTATTAATTATTAATTATTAATTATTAATTATTAATTATTAATTATTAATTATTAATTATTAATTATTAATTATTAATTATTAATTATTAATTATTAATTATTAATTATTAATTATTAATTATTAATTATTAATTATTAATTATTAATTATTAATTATTAATTATTAATTATTAATTATTAATTATTAATTATTAATTATTAATTATTAATTATTAATTATTAATTATTAATTATTAATTATTAATTATTAATTATTAATTATTAATTATTAATTATTAATTATTAATTATTAATTATTAATTATTAATTATTAATTATTAATTATTAATTATTAATTATTAATTATTAATTATTAATTATTAATTATTAATTATTAATTATTAATTATTAATTATTAATTATTAATTATTAATTATTAATTATTAATTATTAATTATTAATTATTAATTATTAATTATTAATTATTAATTATTAATTATTAATTATTAATTATTAATTATTAATTATTAATTATTAATTATTAATTATTAATTATTAATTATTAATTATTAATTATTAATTATTAATTATTAATTATTAATTATTAATTATTAATTATTAATTATTAATTATTAATTATTAATTATTAATTATTAATTATTAATTATTAATTATTAATTATTAATTATTAATTATTAATTATTAATTATTAATTATTAATTATTAATTATTAATTATTAATTATTAATTATTAATTATTAATTATTAATTATTAATTATTAATTATTAATTATTAATTATTAATTATTAATTATTAATTATTAATTATTAATTATTAATTATTAATTATTAATTATTAATTATTAATTATTAATTATTAATTATTAATTATTAATTATTAATTATTAATTATTAATTATTAATTATTAATTATTAATTATTAATTATTAATTATTAATTATTAATTATTAATTATTAATTATTAATTATTCCCGTGTGGGGTTGGCTAGTTCCCCCATCGGGCGCCTCCCCAGGTGGCGGATAGGGGACAGCCCGCCAGATATGGCAGGTACCGGGGAAATCAAATACTCGGGGTGGACCAAAAGCTAGCACACCCAAGCTAAGGTGACACTACATGCGCCGATAGCTGCATGGCTAAGGGGGTGCTTAGTCGCTAGCATGTGAACTCCGAATTTGGCGACATTCGGTTTAAACCCTGTAACGCAATCCCCAAGGGATTACGTTAACAGACATGAGAGTAGTGGTCTGATGCGGTATAGTAGCTGGCTAGAGCTCACGGTGCGGCGTGGGGATTCTCAGACATACACTCATGCTTGAATAACCGCATGAAAATAAAATTGGAGGGACAAATGGAAATTAAAAATTAAGTTGCCACGGCCTCAGCGGCAAAAAAAAAATGATAAACCGGGAGTGATCGATCCGGAGTGACAGTCTCAATCCCAGGCGACTACCGCCGTGACTGCCACACGGGCCTCCCCTCATCGGCCCGCCTACTGGGATGCTGTTTCCCAGTCGCGACGGCCACCGATGCCATTTATGAAGGAGGGACGCCCGCATGACAATCCCAGCGACAATCCCCCGGAACGAGACCGTCACCCCGACGCGATCAACTCATGTGGCGTGCCGCCCTCCAGCACAGCCTGTCCTGGAGGAACGAACGGCACGCACGGAAAAGGGTGGAAAAAGGCCGACCCTTCGCATGACCCCACCTCACATCACCCGATCAATTATTTATTTACGCGCACATGGTGCGGCTTAGCACACGACAGTTAAAAAATTCAAAGAAAAAAAAATTTGTTACGGTAAAAGTGAAAAAAAATTGAAAATTAGGCAAGTTAAATTACGTTAAAACTGATTCTACGTTATGTTAAACTTTCACTTTCACTATTCACTGTACAAAAAAAATCAAAATCAAAAAAAAAATAACACAAAAGTACCTGAAATGAAAACGAACCGCTATGTGGTCGAACCACACCTAAACCGGACAACCGAGCCTAAGCGAAATGAAAAGAACAACGGAAACTTCAAACGCAAACACTCAAAATTTTAACCAAAAGAAAAATAATCACGAATCTTTGCTCTGTGTGGGGCCTTCACCAAACCGGTGCATCACCACGAATCGTGAGTATGACCGCACAAAATAAGTAAATAATATATAAGAAAAATACTTGGGGGAAAACTAACTGTTACAACAAAATTTGTAAAAATTACAGTTGGTTTTCCTCCTCAATTTTGGTACCTTGTTTATGGCCCGTCCGACCACACCGCAAACAGCGCCGACGCAGGATCCCCCTCACAAAAATGGCTTTATGAAACTTTTGATTTGAATGTTTATTTTATTTTATTTAATTTCTTTCCGCACACTGGACACGCGCTAGCCAAAACAGTGGCCCTCACCATCAAAAGAATGTATATATATTTATATACTTATATATGTATATATTGTCTGTTTGTTTGTTTGTTCACTGTGTGGCTAAATGAGAGCGAAGAGAAATGATGTCTACCCGTTATCACCAGCCACAAAAGAAAAATGTGATAGAATAAATTTTACACCAAAAAAAATATGAGTACATCAAAGATATATAACTTAGATTGTTTTGTTTATAACTTTTAATTATTCAACTCAAAAAAACAAAATATATACAATATACATAATACAGTTTGTTCGACTTAATCAGTGATTAAGAATTTAATATTATTATTAATAATTTTTTATTTTTTATTTTTTTTATTTTTTTATTTAACATACTTTAACCGTAGCCAACCAACAAAAAATTACATAAAAATTCGTTGGCCTACACGGTTGTACCACCAAAAACAACAGATTTTCTCTTATATTCAACACCAGAAAATTTAATCATATCTTAAATTTATTTCAATTCTATTAAACAGAACAATTCTAAAATTTTATTTATTCAATTCCCCTTTTTTTTTATTTTTTTTTTTTTTATTACAATTATCAATTCTATAAAGTTTTTTTTTTTTCCAAAACTTGGCCTTGTAATGTTTTATGTATGTTTTTGGCCATACAGACTAAGTCACATACTTTTATTAAGAAAACTTAGCACTACTAAAAAAAATGATTATACACCGTCTTCATTCAAGACAAAAAAAATCCAAAAAAAACTAATTAAATTGCCATATTGGCTAAATAAATCAAAACTTATAAAAACTGGTCTCACTCGACCGAGCTCAAAAACTAGCCTCTTTCAAATACAAACTTAGACTTTTTTTTTATTATTTTTTTTTTTTATATAGAAAAAAAATTGACTTATTGTCAACCAAAACTCAAACTAGACTAAAAAAAAAAAAAAAATTTTACATCAAAAACAAAAAATCAGAAAAATTTTTCCCCCTCCTATTTTTCTTTCTTTCGCATCGTTGTCTGTCCCGCTCGCCGTATTTGTGCACATATACATCAAAAATTTTTTATTTTTTTATTTTTTATTATTGTTGTAAAATCTTTATTCATGTTTATGTTTTTTTTTCCTTGTTATGTACACAAACACAACGAGTAAGACAAACAACGACGACGAACACACGTACATACTTAGTTGTACGGTCGCCTCTGACTCATGTCTAAGCCACCGATTGGTTTTTTTGTTTTCCCACACAGAGCAAATATCACGCGTTAATCCAAGCCAATGAAAGAAAAAATGGAATATTCGAGATTGAACATTTCAGCATCATAAATACTCCATCTCACACTACCCAATACATGTACACATACCAACTCGCAAAAAAAAATGTATGCTTGTACATGACCATATAGAAAACGAGTAAATGCAGGGGAAAATAAAATATCTTTACATAGCAATCGGTGAGAGTATCAAATTTGAATCCTGGTGAAGCATGAATTAGAGCATATGTATATACAACACCATGGTGGTCATGGTATTTTATAATTAAAGAAAAATTTCAAATTATTGAGCGTTTGGAATTTTCGGAAAAAAAAGGAAATCGTCACTGGTCCAAGTGGAGACGTATGCCAGTCGTAACAAACGTGGGGACGACCCACACCCGAGAAAAGGTCTCAAGCCAGGCACAAGATTAAAGACATAAAGTCAAGCTCGGATATCTTTGACATGGTACAACCCCAATGGTTTACCCGCTAAGTCTTCCACATTATAAGATACCGAACCAACGTTCGAACTAATTACTGCTGGTTTGAATTTTGCTGACAATTTGGCGGAGAATTTGTTAACTGCGTCACTCAAAGCGAAGGATCGTATGAATACAGGTTGTCCTACATGAAAAGTACGGTTTGAGCTTCGCAGGTTATAGTGTCGAGCTCCCTTATCATGCGCCACTTTTAAGTAATGAAGAATTGGATCCCGTACTAAGTTCATCCGATCAGGTTTGGACCATCCGTGGACGTCACTGGAATCCTTTCCGCAGAGCAATGCCCGTAATTCATAATCTGAACCATGAAGCGACATATGCTGACCGAAAACTAAATAATGAGGGGAATAATGCAGCGTATCATGAATCGAGTTGCGCAAGGCAGCTGCGATCTCTTGCAAATGCTTGTCCCACTCATTATGTTCGTGATCATCAACATATGACCTAATGGCAGCCAATAGTGTGCGATTCACCCGCTCCGAAGCGTTGCTCTGCGGAGAGTAAACAGGTGTGCGGATGTGCGAAACTCCATATTTAGCTAGCAAATTTTTAAAGAGCTGTGAAATAAACTGTTTGCCATTATCTGAGGTAATAACTTCAGGAACAGAGAATGTCAGGAAAACCTCATTTTCCAAATACGTACACATCAAAGCAGCGGAAGCTTCTCGCAGAGGCTTGATAAATACATACTTGGAGAAATGATCCACAACAATCAATATACATGTATTGCCACGCTTCGATCTCGGATAAGGTCCTAAAAAGTCTACGTATAATTTTTGAAAAGGACGTGTGGACACTACCGCAGCTCCCATAGGTGGACGGGTGGAAAAGTTAACGCCCTTATTCTTTTTGCATTCTTGACATTTCGCCACGTAATCTTTAACCTGACGAGACATTTGAGGCCAGAAAAATTGCCTTTGCAACCGCTCGAGGGTTTTACTACCACCAAGATGTGCAGATGTGGGCGGAATATGAGCTTGCTCAATCAGATTTTCAACAAGAGGAGATGGTACTACCAGACGATAAACGGGAAGATCAGTGTCCAAATATCGCGCACTATACGAAGGATCAATTAACAGTTTGTTGTCTTGAATTTTGAAATTGTGTTCACCGTCTTTTAATTTACGAACTTGGTCTATGTGTGCCACATAAGCAGGATCGTTAAAAGCAGGAGAATTCAAATCAAGATGCAAGACAGGAACAGAATTAGACTTTGGTAAACTATTGATGTCCGCAAATTCTATGGAAGAGACAGGATGAAACCGACCATTTTCAAATTGAGCATTAAGGGACGCAATGTTTTTATTTAGACGAACGTCTTCCTCCGGAGAAGTTTCTTCAGGAAAAGCTCGAGATAAAGTGTAGGGCACTATATTTACCGACCCTTTTCTATACCCAATCTGAAAATCGAAAGCTTGCAATTTGAGGCTCCACCGGGCTAAGCGCCCCGACAGATCCTTTTGTGACATCAGCCAGCGTAGACTAGCGTGGTCTGTGTAAATCACAAAAGGATACCCCTCTACATAAGGCCGGAACTTCTGCACACTGAGTACCGCGGCGTAGCACTCCAACTCGGTCACTGAATAGTTTCGCTGAGCCCCATTAAGTTTATGCGAGATAAACTCAATGGGATGCTCTGCCCCATCAGGATCTGTTTGAAACAAGACGCTACCTACGCCGACGGCACTGGCATCGCACTGTATGTAGAAGGGCTTACTGTAATCGGGGTTAGCTAACACGGGAGCAGAGGTCAAGGCGGTTTTCAAAGCAACAAAGGAGGATTCCGCAGCAGAGGACCATGGACATTTACCCGATTTGCCTGTAAGATCAGTCAATGGGGCAGCCAAGGTAGCAAAGTTCGGTATGAACCGACGGTACCATCCACACATTCCCAGAAAGCGTCGTATTTGTTTGGTGGTTTTTGGAACGGGAAACTCTGCAATCGCTTTACACTTTTCTGGGTTTGTGCGGAGGCAACCGTGTCCAACCACATAACCCAAATAATTAACTTCTTTAAGGACAAATTGGCTCTTATCCAGATTGATGGTTAACCCAGCGAATTTTAGTAAACCAGCGACTTCTTTTAAAAGGAGGTAATGCTCATCCAGAGTGGCGGATGTGACTAAGAGGTCATCCAGGTACACAAAGACCTTATCGTGCAATCGGTGAGGAATTACTCGGTGCATGAGGCGGCAAAGAGTCTGTGGAGCGTTGCATAACCCAAAGGGCATTACGGTGAACTGATACAAAGGCCGCCCAGGTACCGTAAACGCTGTCTTATCGCGGGATTGTGGGTCGAGAGGTATCTGCCAAAAGGCATCTTTTAAATCAATTGCAGATATAAATCTGGTTTGATCCAAACGACCCAACAATCCGTTGATAAGAGGCAACGGATACGCATCCTTAACGGTGGCCTTGTTCAGTTCTCTAGCATCTAAGCACAGACGAACTTTACCATTAGCCTTACGCACGAGCGTAACTGGAGAGCACCAGGAACTTTGTGATTCCTCGATGACCCCCAAGGACAACATCCGATCCAACTCGTCATACATGAGCTTCTGGACGGCAGGAGACACAGAATAAAATCGCTGTTTCACTGGTTTCGCGGATCCAACATCAATCGAGTGAAATAACAAAGAAGTTTGACCTAGGCCCAATTTAGCGCTCGAAGGAAAGAGTTCTTTGATGCCATTTAACGTATGCTGATCCTCACCGGACAGAAGGTGGAATTTAGACTCAGGAGGGGAATCAGCAAGATCGTTGACATCACTTAAAGAAGAAATACTCAAGGAAGAGACTTTTGGAACAATCCCAAAGCGATTCCAAAAGTCAATTCCAAGGTATAACGGCTGTTCTAATGAAGGCACTAAATATAAGGTAAGGTTATGAACGAGGTTATTGAATCGGACCATAGCATTTAAATACCCAAGCACTGGCTGTGATTGTCCGCTGGCGGTTTTGATCTTAGTTGGAAAATAATGAATTTTTACAAACGGATTTGATAACAGTTTTTCCGATCCACAACCCAACACGCTTACGCTAGCTCCGCTATCTAAAAGACCTCGGTATGGAACATCATTAACCAAGACTTCGGCATACGGCCGTAGATCATTGGTTTCAGCACCGAGCATGGAAGATATGACGAAAGATCGCATACCCTTCCGCCTTTCCCAATAACGTTTGGAGCGCAGCAAACGGCTAGAATTGCGAGATCGGGCTTGCACCTGAGAAGCAGAGGACAAGCTAGAAACGGGGAATTTTACTAGATGAGAACTGAATGATTTTGTGATTGGTAGAGTTGGAGAAACAGGTTTGACGGAAGGTCTTGAATCTGAGGAAGTTATATCCGAAATCGAAATATCCGGTACTGACGAGAAAAAAGATGACATAGCAGGTAAAGACGAATTAGGTGTAGAATTATAAGGTGACGTATAAGGCATAGAAGCAATAGGTTGGAAGAACGGATTTAGTGAAATGGAGTTCCTAACATTAACTGATGGGACAGCTCGACATTTTGGCATGGATGGGAGTCCCGCAGAACCCGCACTCACCTGGTTGGAACCAGACGGAACAGGTCCAGATTTGTTTTCGGAGCAAACGGGCTCTACGAAGACTTTCGCTGTTCCGCTGGTCTTCTCCAAGAGAGTGCAGGCCTCTGATGAAGTTCCGGATCCGTGTTGCTGGCCGCATCCTCCAACGCATTCCTTGGGGCTCCGGTATTCTGTGACCCACGGTTGCCCGATCTCCACTGGCCACTCGATCGGTTTCCCGCACATCTAGGACAATTCGGAGAAATAGTATCAGGTAATCCACAAAGGAAACAGAAATATCGAACCATAGGTTTAGGACAATATTTAAAGGTGTGCCCAATATCAAGACAGTTAAAACAGACGAGAGGAGGATTTCCGGTCGCTGCATGCGATACCGCTGGTGGCTTGTTAACTATTGGTATTCTGACTGGATTATTTGGTCTGACGACCGGACCCGCTGACGGACCCTGAAATGCAGCCAACGTATACCCGGTGGAGACATCAGTTGGCGCTACGTCTGGATAAAATCCCGGCAGCCCACTTTCATCAGTTGAATCCACGGATAATTCGTGGACAACACGTCTGGGGAAGGTCGCGGATTCCGGTCGGACCGGACAACGCTTTAAAGTATCTTCCCAAGCAGTACAGCTTTTAATTAGATCCCCTATGGTCGAAAATTGTCGGTCGGTGAGATGGAACTGCAAAACTGGCTTCATGTTAGATAACAACAACTGAATGAATTCTTCGTCCGAATACGGAGTTTGACATTGTAAGGATAAACCCCACATGCAATGGTAGAAATCAAGAAAGTTTTCATTTGGTTGTTGCTTTCTGCTCTCGATGGCACGACGAACTTCAAAAGCGGTACGACGATCCTTAAATCTTTCTACCAGATCTCGTTTTAAGTCTGTCCAGGTAGCACAGGGATTCTGACGGCGGTACAACCAGTACCACTGTAGGGCAACGTCCTTCAACACTGTGCTGACTTCTACTAACAAGGTTTCGGGGCGCAGGCACATCGAAGTGGCAATAACTTCCAATTGGAACAAAAACATGTCAACAGTGATACCAGCCGATAACCCAGAAAAAGAAATACCGCTTCGCCCTAAGGAACGGTAACCAGAAAACCCTTGGGTAGGAGGGGTTAAAGTGCTCGCTGCACCATACGGACGAGGAAAAAAATCAGAGCGCTGACCATGAAACGTACTATTATGTAAGGTATCTGGCTGGTTGGAAATGAAAGCGCCATCGGTGGGGATAGCATGCTCCAGAGATGAACGCCCTTTCGGAACATGACTACCCCCAAAAGTAGGTACGGGTGATGATCGAGGTAAAGGGTCCTCTGGCCTACCGGGTGGAGCGAGTCCACCGGACGGAGTGGCACTAGTTATAGCCCGCAGCTGATCGGATAACATAGTGATTTGATGCTGCAAAGCAGCGACATGTGCCGACGAATCCGGTATATTTTGTGATTGGTGAACGGCATGATCAGGTGAAAATGAAACGGCCAAGCCACCTGCTGGATTTCTGGTGGGTTCCGAAACTTGAACGAGATTTTCTTCAGGAGCTTTCTCAATTACTATAGTTTTGGCGGTCTCAAGCGAAGTATTCAGTAGATTTTCATTTTCCAAATACGACTCCAACGCGGTCATCAAAGGGACACAAGCATTTAATTGTTTTTGGGCCTCCCCGCCATAAGTTGGTGACGATATCGCACGCTCCAACCGTCCTCTCACATGCCAAAGTTTGGAACAGATTTTCCTGGCAGCTATAGGTTGCTTTTCAACGTTGAAGTTTGGTAGCGTGGCGATATCCTCCTTGAACTGCATCAATCGATCATGGCAATGAACAATTTCTCGTTGCGGGTTTTGGCAGGCTCTCGTATGCATCCGGGCAGGTGCTAGTGTTTGACCTTCGCGTTCAGACTTTAGTAACGATTGCAACTTTTCCAGGGCCTGTGAATCCTGAGAGGAAAGTCCTCGCACCTCGCATTCCACCTCAAGTTCACTACCGTTTAGGTGTAAAATATCCATTTTCTTTACTCGGAATTACTCAAAATTAATTTATAAAGGTAAGGACAAGTCCACACTGTATCGACCGCGCCGAAATTGATATGAAAAAAATATATGTAATATTATATACGGTGACAACTAAGTATTCTCGTATAGAAAAAAAAAATTCAACTTATTTTTAGAATTAACGTAAGACCCACAACCAACGAAATAATAAGGTAAATAAGAAATTACTAACTAAAGAATATGGAAAATAATGAATAACCCCTTAACCAAGAAATACTAATATATGTATTAACTAAATAAATCTATTTAACAAACAAAACCCGAAAATACTATAGGCTAGCAAAAAAAAATTAAAAGAAATGAAGCTTGTAATCCCGCAAAATCAAAAAAAATCAAACTGTTGAACTCAACGAAAGCTGGTAACAAAAAAAATTAAATGTGTGTAGGTATCTTGTAGAAACTAAAGGTGAATTTAGAAAGTAAAAAAATTAACCCAAAAAAAATTTTTTCAACAACCCAAAAATTTGCGATTGTAACTGAAGTATCTAGAAAAATATAAAATAACATTTACCCAAGCCAAAATAAATTATGCTACAAACACTAGAGATATTTATTTTTTTTTTCATTTATATTTATTAACAAAGCTCAAAAAATAGTGTTAGTAACGTAGATGCACTATAAATATTCTTAATCAAAAATAATTTTTCTAAAACAAAAATTTATCAATTACCTCAATTTTGCAAAAAAAATTTAAATGAATTGATTCACAAAATTAAAACCACTTAGCCAAAATCCAACGTCAACCAATGAAACCAAATTAACTTTTATTAATGAACAAAAAAAATTAAATTTATTTAAATAAATCCGAAAAATTAAATTAGAACTACACTAATAACGTGGACATCCACAAGTCGGGAAGCGTGAGGAGCTACGAGAATATTATTACTGTCATACAGACTCACTCGCGTCAAGGTTTGACTGCCGCTCACTCAAACGCTGATCAAACAACCGCACTTGGGGAATTATCACACGATGATTCAATGGCGTTCATTTAATTTTGAAATAATTTCGTAACAAAAAATGTATATATAAACAAAAATTCGATTAAAATAAAAAATAAATTGGCTTAATCCGTTAACGAGCGTCAGACTAATTAATTTTAAAGGAATCAATAAGAAATAAAGAAAAGAAAAATAACGAAGTAATAAAATGAAGTTCTCGCAAACAACGCAGAGTGAAAGTGAAATCAAGAAAACTACAAGAGGAGTTGATCGAATGATGTTTGGTGCGGCCATGCGTTGGGCCGGTGGTAAAATAATAATAAGTAATAATAAAAATAAAATGGTATCCTCCCCCGTTGGCCTCACAGTCGCACTCTTAGAGCTCCACCATGAGACGCGGGGTACTGTTAAATAAAATAATAATACCGCTGAGGTCCAATAATTTTAATTAAAGAAGATAACAAAATAAGAAAATTAACAAAAGAATGAACTAAGGATGTGCCATTGACCAATGAGATCCCGAACTGTCCAATCAACACCACATTGGTGGAAACAACAAGTTCGAGATCGCAATGCTCATGGCACACGGAACCGACATGGCAAACGATCCAGCGAGGTCGAATGACTCGAAGTCAGAACACGCTTGGATCGCTCCCCATGAAGGTAGTTGGATACAAATAAATTTAAACTGAAAAAATTGAAGTAAATTACTTAAAGGTTCGTAGATCTGCGAATAGAAAAATAAAAAATTGAAGAAAGCTAAACTCAGAACAAAGGAAGAATGAGTCTAACCACAATCTAACGCCACATGGCGGAAATGGTAGACCCAATCAACCGATGAGCTGAGAATAGGGATTGACACTCACAACTGTATGTAATCAAACAGCTTACGCTGGTTACAATACAGATGCGGTGTCAACCGGACAAGGGAAACATTGATGTGAGCATCCGTACAGATCAAACAACGCAAGCGTTGGACTTTGTACGTGATGCTCACAACAAGTTTAAAAAAATCTGAAAAACTAAAAGACGAAAATTTAATTTATTTTAGCCGAAAGAAGTTTTGGGCGCCACTGTAACGCAATCCCCAAGGGATTACGTTAACAGACATGAGAGTAGTGGTCTGATGCGGTATAGTAGCTGGCTAGAGCTCACGGTGCGGCGTGGGGATTCTCAGACATACACTCATGCTTGAATAACCGCATGAAAATAAACTTGGAGGGACAAATGGAAATTAAAAATTAAGTTGCCACGGCCTCAGCGGCAAAAGGAAATAATAAGCCGGGAGTGATCGTTTCGGAGTGACAGTCTCAATCCCAGGCGACTACCGCCGTGACTGCCACACGGACCTCCCCTCATCGGCCGTCGCGACTGGGAAACAGCATCCCAGTAGGCGGGCCGATGAGGGGAGGTCCGTGTGGCAGTCACGGCGGTAGTCGCCTGGGATTGAGACTGTCACTCCGAAACGATCACTCCCGGCTTATTATTTCCTTTTGCCGCTGAGGCCGTGGCAACTTAATTTTTAATTTCCATTTGTCCCTCCAAGTTTATTTTCATGCGGTTATTCAAGCATGAGTGTATGTCTGAGAATCCCCACGCCGCACCGTGAGCTCTAGCCAGCTACTATACCGCATCAGACCACTACTCTCATGTCTGTTAACGTAATCCCTTGGGGATTGCGTTACAACCCATAGCCTTCCTATGATAATGCAGAGCTCTGTTATAGGTGACCGTTATTTCTCGTGCTACTCGTGGGAACAATTATGGAACAAAAAAATAAACAAACAAACATAGTAAATGGAAGATCTAGTGAGAACACCGCTATACCCGCAGATCTCTTGGGAGCTGCAGTGGGCAGTCAGGCTGCGACGAGCAGTTCTGGGGGTTTAGGTGGCTCGGGAAGCCCGTTTAGAAGAAGTGGCTGTCTGCTAAGGACACCGCCGCAATCACCAGAAAGGGGAAATCAGGGATTGGAGGACAAAATGCTATCTGCACAAGACAAAGAGAACGCCGCACCAGTACAGAGCACCAGTGTGGTTAGCGAAGGCAAAGATGGGAATCCGGAACAAGGAAAGGAGGTGACCAGGTCTGAAGCGCATATCTTTGACAGGCATCCTTACATTCCTGAGACGCGAGAGGAAGAAGACAAGCTGATGGTCAGGATCAGACAGATTATGAGGAAAATGCAAACTGCCACTGTAAAGCAGAAAAACATATCCAACGAAGTGAAGAATGGGATCCTGGAACTGCAGGATGCATTTGATGCCCTGGCCAGTAGCAGAATTAAGGCAAGAGCGGCTAGCGGCTGAAGCTCTGGTGCCTACCACGACTGGGTCGAAACAGCAACACCTTGTTGGAAAGAGTGGCTCTGAAACTCCTCAAACAGTTAGGCAAAAACGGCCCGCTTTAAGCCCGGCGGAGGAGAACAAAGAAAAAAGAGCTAAAAACGGAATAGCTAAAGAGCAAAATGAAATAATATCCAATATGGAGGACACGCCTGGAAGCCAGTGGAAAATACAGGAGTCGAAGAGAAGCGGAAGACTGCGAAAGCTTGCGGCGAAAGAAGGAGAGAGGCAGAAGGCAGCTAGAGATAGTAGCTCGACTCTGCCTGCTGTTATCATCCAAGCAAACCCAAAGAAAAGAAAGCGTAGAAGGCCGCGCAAGAGTCGAGCTGATGCGCTCCTGATAAGACCAGCGGGAGACAAATCTTATGCGGAAATACTTGGTGAGATTCGCAGTAAAGTTAATCCAGAGGAAACTGAGGCAGACATCAAGGCCATCCGGCGAACCAGGGCCGGCTGCGTCCTGCTTGAATTTGGACCAAGCAACAGAAGCAGAGATGGATTCTGCGGCGCATTAAAAAAGGCCTTGGGAGACAAGGCTAGTCTGCATAGCCTTGAGTCTAAGGTATCATTGGAAATACGCGACCTGGACTGCTATACAAAAAGTGGTGAGGTAGAAGCAGCACTAAAACGAGAAATCCCAGAGCTAGAGGATCAAACAGTAACCGTCTTCCCGAGCTCTAGAGACCAGAAAGTGGCTGTCGTCGAAATGCGGGACAAGTGGGCGTCAAAGCTCCTAAAGCAGGGTAAAATTAAAATCGGCTGGGTGTATTGCCGAGTAAGGAGAAGGGCGGTTGTTACACGATGCTTTAGATGTTCTAGCTATGGTCATATTGCCAAAGATTGTAAAGGGCCAGATAGAAGCAAGCTGTGTTTCAGGTGCTTGGCAGCCGGGCATAAGGCGAAAGGCTGCACCGTCGTGAACCAGTGCATACTTTGCTCAGAGAGGGGAGGGGAAAGTGGAGATCTACGCCATGTCCCGGGTTCAGGTAAATGCGCCGTGTATCGGGACGCACTACAGGCCGCAAAAGACAACTTATGACGCGCATCCTACAGGGAAATATGCATCGAAGCAAAACTGCCGATCAACTTTTGTATCAGTTGGTCGCCGAGAAAAAGATTGATATGCTGCTCCTAAGCGAGCAGTATCAGGATAAGGGGGCCGCACTGTGGTACTCTGACCTTCTTGGTACTGCCGCCATTTGGGTTCCGGATGGAACACAGCAGCTTACGGGATATGGAGTAGGCAGAGGGTTTGTTTGGGTCGAGTACATGGAGGTAAGGTATTTCAGCTGTTACTTTACCCCAAACGAGGCGAGCGCGGACTTCCAGGCAAAGCTGGACGCCTTAGAGGACGAAATTCTTAGGGTGGCTGGACGGGTCGTCGTAGCTGGCGATTTCAATGCGAGGGCTATCGAGTGGGGGATGCCACAGCCGGACGTCAGAGGAAGTCGCATTCTTGAGATGGCAGCGAGAACAGGACTATTAGTGGTGAACATCGGTTCTGTTACGACTTTTCGCCGGCCGGGATATACCGAGACAATCCCAGACATCACTCTGGCATCCGAATCCTTAGTGCCACTCGTCCAAGGCTGGGTTGTCATGGAGGACTACACAGGGAGCGACCACCAATACATTACTTTTGAGGTTGGCGGTAAAAAACAAAATCCATTGCGGGATAAACCGGTGCAATGGAATCTGCAAAAGATGGATACCGAGAAGTTCAAAGAAGACCTGGCAAGAGGTGTACAGAGAACAGGGACGAGAAGTAGGGATGAAAGGTCGATAACCGATAACCTTGTGGCTTCTACAATGCGCCTGATCAATTCCGCTTGTGAAGTATCCATGCCACGGAAAAAACCGCGCCATGACAAGCCAACAGTATATTGGTGGACAACCGAAATTTCGGAGTTACGCAAGAGATGCCTTATGTTACGACGTAGGGCACAGCGTGCAAAAAACCGCTCTGAGGCAAACCTCATATCGGCAGAGCATAAAAGTTCCAGGAAGCAGCTACGATGGGCCATAAACCGCAGTAAGGCGGCCTGCTGGAAGAGACTGGCTGAGGATATAGACCAAGATCCATGGGGTCTTGGCTATAAAATTGTCACAAAAAAGCTTGGAGCTCAGAAACCGACTGGCGTAATGGACTCGGCTACTATGGAGAAAATTATCAAGGGCCTCTTCCCTAGTCACCCCGAGAGACCTAGGACTAGCTGTGGACGGGCAATAAATGTCCCCCTCTTCTCCGAAGACGAATTAGAAAAGGCGGTACTGGCTGGCAAGGACAAGAAAGCTCCCGGGCCGGACGGGATACCCGGGGAAGTGCTGAAGATGGTCTTTCGGCAAGAGCCAGCTCTGTTGCTGGAGATGTACAACTCGTGCTTGGTGTCTGGGGTCTTTAGCTCCTGCTGGAAGCGTGCACGGTTGGTGCTGATTAGGAAGGGTAAGAGTGACCCTGGCTTACCTTCATCCTACAGACCCTTATGCATGCTCGATGCTGCGGGTAAGGTCCTGGAAAGACTAATCAGGGAGAGACTAAAGGCTGCGATAGAGGCTGCGGGTGATCTATCGCCAAGGCAGTACGGTTTTAGAGTGGGGCGATCTACAATTGATGCTATCCAAGAAGTTGTCTCGGCAGTTAGAAGGGCTGAGAGTCACAATCACTTCTCAAAGCGGATTGTCCTTCTGGTGACACTGGATGTGAGGAATGCGTTCAACACCGCGGCTTGGAGAGACATGATTAGCGTACTTGAGCACACGTTTCAGGCACCGGAATATTTATTGCGTATTCTGAATGATTATCTCAACGATCGTAGCATACTGTACGAGACAGAAGAGGGGCAGAAGAAGATGAAAGTCACCGCGGGAGCGGCCCAGGGGTCGGTTCTAGGACCTGACCTTTGGAACGCATTTTATGATAGCCTGCTGAGAGCTGAGATGCCTGAGGAGACACACTTAGTCGGGTATGCTGATGATGTCGCGGCGCTTATTGCTGCCCGGGATACTAAACAGGCCCAATGGAAGTTAAACCAGGTGATGAGGACCGTGAGTAGCTGGATGGATGCGCATGGTCTAGCACTGGCCCTTGAGAAGACTGAAATTGTTATTCTGACTAAAAGGAGGACCCAAACGATTTTACCCATGTGGATTGGCAGGGAGGTGGTGGAAACCAAATCAGCGGCAAAATACCTGGGGATTATGATTGACTCCAAACTCAACTTTTTTGAGCAGATTCGTCGGACAGCAGACAAGGCTGCGAAGGGAGTTACAGCGCTGAGTCGACTAATGGCTAATGTTGGGGGCCCGAAAGCGAGCAAGCGCCGGCTTCTAATGTCGGCCGTTCAATCGGTCCTACTCTACGGTGCAGAGGTATGGGCTGATTCATTAAGGAAAGAGATGTACCGGAAGCGGTTAGCACAGGTACAAAGACGGAGTGCGCTGCGGGTAGCCTCGGCATATCGCACTGTTTCTGAAGTGGCAGTTCTGGTTATAGCTGGTGTGACTCCAATGGAGCTACTGGCTAGGGAGCGGAAGGCTGTCTATTTTAGAAACCCAAATATAAGTAGAGAGACAGCAAGCTTGGAGGAGAGGGCCCGCACCATGGAGTGCTGGCAAGCAGCTTGGGAAACAGAGAGCAGAGGGAGATGGACAGCAAGACTCATCGAGAGGGTAAGCGCCTGGACTGAACGGCGGCACGGGGAGGTGGGATACTATTTAACCCAGTTTTTGAGCGGCCACGGCTACTTTCGGTATTATCTACATGGGATGCGGAAGGTTACTTCGGCGGAATGCTTATATTGCCCAGGCTTTTTAGATGACGCGGAGCACACGTTCTTCTCGTGTCAGAATTGGGGGGGAGCAAAGGAATTTGCTGACGAGGGAGGTGGGACTATGGTCAGTACAGACTGCTGTAGAAATCATGCTCCGTGGAATATACGAGTGGGAACGAGTGGCACACTACGTGGAAACCATCTTGCGGCGGAAGAAGACGGATTTGGATAATAATCCATAGCCCAGGAGGTAGCTCGTAAGGTAGCATAAAAAACAAAAAAAAAACTAGCTTGAAGTAATGTGAGTAACGGTTCCAGGCTAGTTTTTGAAGTATGGGGAGGTGTTTTTAGTCGGTAGTCCGGAAACGGGAGTCCGCCACAACGTGCATAAAGGCATTTTCACCTCCCCTCAAAAAAAAAAAAAAAAAAAAAAAAAATTAATTATTAATTATTAATTATTAATTATTAATTATTAATTATTAATTATTAATTATTAATTATTAATTATTAATTATTAATTATTAATTATTAATTATTAATTATTAATTATTAATTATTAATTATTAATTATTAATTATTAATTATTAATTATTAATTATTAATTATTAATTATTAATTATTAATTATTAATTATTAATTATTAATTATTAATTATTAATTATTAATTATTAATTATTAATTATTAATTATTAATTATTAATTATTAATTATTAATTATTAATTATTAATTATTAATTATTAATTATTAATTATTAATTATTAATTATTAATTATTAATTATTAATTATTAATTATTAATTATTAATTATTAATTATTAATTATTAATTATTAATTATTAATTATTAATTATTAATTATTAATTATTAATTATTAATTATTAATTATTAATTATTAATTATTAATTATTAATTATTAATTATTAATTATTAATTATTAATTATTAATTATTAATTATTAATTATTAATTATTAATTATTAATTATTAATTATTAATTATTAATTATTAATTATTAATTATTAATTATTAATTATTAATTATTAATTATTAATTATTAATTATTAATTATTAATTATTAATTATTAATTATTAATTATTAATTATTAATTATTAATTATTAATTATTAATTATTAATTATTAATTATTAATTATTAATTATTAATTATTAATTATTAATTATTAATTATTAATTATTAATTATTAATTATTAATTATTAATTATTAATTATTAATTATTAATTATTAATTATTAATTATTAATTATTAATTATTAATTATTAATTATTAATTATTAATTATTAATTATTAATTATTAATTATTAATTATTAATTATTAATTATTAATTATTAATTATTAATTATTAATTATTAATTATTAATTATTAATTATTAATTATTAATTATTAATTATTAATTATTAATTATTAATTATTAATTATTAATTATTAATTATTAATTATTAATTATTAATTATTAATTATTAATTATTAATTATTAATTATTAATTATTAATTATTAATTATTAATTATTAATTATTAATTATTAATTATTAATTATTAATTATTAATTATTAATTATTAATTATTAATTATTAATTATTAATTATTAATTATTAATTATTAATTATTAATTATTAATTATTAATTATTAATTATTAATTATTAATTATTAATTATTAATTATTAATTATTAATTATTAATTATTAATTATTAATTATTAATTATTAATTATTAATTATTAATTATTAATTATTAATTATTAATTATTAATTATTAATTATTAATTATTAATTATTAATTATTAATTATTAATTATTAATTATTAATTATTAATTATTAATTATTAATTATTAATTATTAATTATTAATTATTAATTATTAATTATTAATTATTAATTATTAATTATTAATTATTAATTATTAATTATTAATTATTAATTATTAATTATTAATTATTAATTATTAATTATTAATTATTAATTATTAATTATTAATTATTAATTATTAATTATTAATTATTAATTATTAATTATTAATTATTAATTATTAATTATTAATTATTAATTATTAATTATTAATTATTAATTATTAACATGGAGGTAAAGGTATTGGTGGTAAAGTATGAGGTAAAGTATTTCAGCTGTTACTTTACCCCAAACGAGGCGAGCGCGGACTTCCAGCCAAAGCTGGACGCCTTAGAGGACGAAATTCTTAGGGTGGCTGGACGGGTCGTCGTAGCTGGCGATTTCAATGCGAGGGCTATCGAGTGGGGGATGCCACAGCCGGACGTCAGAGGAAGTCGCATTCTTGAGATGGCAGCGAGAACAGGACTATTAGTGGTGAACATCGGTTCTGTTACGACTTTTCGCCGGCCGGGATATACCGAGACAATCCCAGACATCACTCTGGCATCCGAATCCTTAGTGCCACTCGTCCAAGGCTGGGTTGTCATGGAGGACTACACAGGGAGCGACCACCAATACATTACATTTGAGGTTGGCGGTAAAAAACAAAATCCATTGCGGGATAAACCGGTGCGATGGAATCTGCAAAAGATGGATACCGAGAAGTTCAAAGAAGAGCTGGCGAGAGGTGTACAGAGAACAGGGACGAGAAGTAGGGATGAAAGGTCGATAACCGATAACCTTGTGGCTTCTACAATGCGCCTGATCAATTCCGCTTGTGAAGTATCCATGCCACGGAAAAAACCGCGTCATGACAAGCCAACAGTATATTGGTGGACAACCGAAATTTCGGAGTTACGCAAGAGATGCCTTATGTTACGGCGTAGGGCACAGCGTGCAAAAAACCGCTCTGAGGCAAACCTCATATCAGCAGAGCATAAAAGTTTCAGGAAGCAGCTACGATGGGCCATAAACCGCAGTAAGGCGGCCTGCTGGAAGAGACTGGCTGAGGATATAGACCAAGATCCATGGGGGCTTGGCTATAAAATTGTCACAAAAAAGCTTGGAGCTCAGAAACCGACTGGCGTAATGGACTCGGCTACGATGGAGAAAATTATCAAGGGCCTCTTCCCTAGCCACCCCGAGAGACCTAGGACTAGCTGTGGACGGGCAATAAATGTCCCCCTCTTCTCCGAAGACGAATTAGAAAAGGCGGTATTGGCTGGCAAGGACAAGAAAGCTCCCGGGCCGGACGGGATACCCGGGGAAGTGCTGAAGATGGTCTTTCGGCAAGAGTCAGCTCTGTTGCTGGAGATGTACAACTCGTGCTTGGTGTCTGGGGTCTTTAGCTCCTGCTGGAAGCGTGCACGGTTGGTGCTGATTAGGAAGGGTAAGAGTGACCCTGGCTTACCTTCATCCTACAGACCCTTATGCATGCTCGATGCTGCGGGTAAGGTCCTGGAAAGACTAATCAGGGAGAGACTAAAGGCTGCGATAGAGGCTGCGGGTGATCTATCGCCAAGGCAGTACGGTTTTAGAGTGGGGCGATCTACAATTGATGCTATCCAAGAGGTTGTTTCGGCAGTTAGAAGGGCTGAGAGTCACAATCACTTCTCAAAGCGGATTGTCCTTCTGGTGACACTGGATGTGAGGAATGCCTTCAACACCGCGGCTTGGAGAGACATGATTAGCGTACTTGAGCACACGTTTCAGGTACCGGAATATTTATTGCGTATTCTGAATGATTATCTCAACGATCGTAGCATACTGTACGAGACGGAAGAGGGGCAGAAGAAGATGAGAGTCACCGCGGGAGCGGCCCAGGGGTCGGTTCTAGGACCTGACCTTTGGAACGCATTTTATGATGGCCTGCTGAGAGCTGAGATGCCTGAGGAGACACATTTAGTCGGGTATGCTGATGATGTCGCGGCGCTTATTGCTGCCCGGGATACTAAACAGGCCCAATGGAAGTTGAACCAGGTGATGAGGACCGTGAGTAGCTGGATGGCGGCGCATGGTCTAGCACTGGCCCTTGAGAAGACTGAAATTGTTATTCTGACTAAAAGGAGGACCCAAACGATTTTACCCATGTGGATTGGCAGGGAGGTGGTGGAAACCAAATCAGCGGCAAAATACCTGGGGATTATGATTGACTCCAAACTCAACTTTTTTGAGCAGATTCGTCGGACAGCAGACAAGGCTGCGAAGGGAGTTACAGCGCTGAGTCGACTAATGGCTAATGTTGGGGGCCGAGCAAGCGCCGGCTTCTAATGTCGGCCGTTCAATCGGTCCTGCTCTACGGGGCAGAGGTATGGGCTGATTCATTAAGGAAAGAGATGTACCGCAAGCGGTTAGCACAGGTACAAAGACGGAGTGCGCTGCGGGTAGCCTCGGCATATCGCACTGTTTCTGAAGTGGCAGTTCTGGTTATAGCTGGTGTGACTCCAATGGAGCTACTGGCTAGGGAGCGGAAGGCTGTCTATTTTAGAAACTCAAATATAAGTAGAGAGACAGCAAGCTTGGAGGAGAGGGCCCGCACCATGGAGTGCTGGCAAGCAGCTTGGGAAACAGAGAGCAGAGGCAGATGGACAGCAAGACTCATCGAGAGGGTGAGCGCCTGGACTGAACGGCGGCACGGGGAGGTGGGATACTATTTAACCCAGTTTTTGAGCGGCCACGGCTACTTTCGGTATTATCTACATGGGATGCGGAAGGTTACTTCGGCGGAATGTTTATATTGCCCAGGTTTTTTAGATGACGCGGAACACACGTTCTTCTCGTGTCAGAATTGGGGGGAGCAAAGGAATTTGCTGACGAGGGAGGTGGGACTATGGTCAGTACAGACTGCTGTAGAAATCATGCTCCGTGGAATATACGAGTGGGAACGAGTGGCACACTACGTGGAAACCATCTCGCGGCGGAAGAAGACGGATTTGGATAATAATCCATAGCCCAGGAGGTAGCTCGTAAGGTAGCATAAAAAACAAAAAAAACTAGCTTGAAGTAATGTGAGTAACGGTTCCAGGCTAGTTTTTGAAGTATGGGGAGGTGTTTTTAGTCGGTAGTCCGGAAACGGGAGTCCGGCACAACGTGCATAAAGGCATTTTCACCTCCCCACAAAAAAAAAAAAAAAAAAAAAAAAAAAAAAAATAATTATTAATTATTAATTATTAATTATTAATTATTAATTATTAATTATTAATTATTAATTATTAATTATTAATTATTAATTATTAATTATTAATTATTAATTATTAATTATTAATTATTAATTATTAATTATTAATTATTAATTATTAATTATTAATTATTAATTATTAATTATTAATTATTAATTATTAATTATTAATTATTAATTATTAATTATTAATTATTAATTATTAATTATTAATTATTAATTATTAATTATTAATTATTAATTATTAATTATTAATTATTAATTATTAATTATTAATTATTAATTATTAATTATTAATTATTAATTATTAATTATTAATTATTAATTATTAATTATTAATTATTAATTATTAATTATTAATTATTAATTATTAATTATTAATTATTAATTATTAATTATTAATTATTAATTATTAATTATTAATTATTAATTATTAATTATTAATTATTAATTATTAATTATTAATTATTAATTATTAATTATTAATTATTAATTATTAATTATTAATTATTAATTATTAATTATTAATTATTAATTATTAATTATTAATTATTAATTATTAATTATTAATTATTAATTATTAATTATTAATTATTAATTATTAATTATTAATTATTAATTATTAATTATTAATTATTCCCGTGTGGGGTTGGCTAGTTCCCCCATCGGGTGCCTCCCCAGGTGGCGGATAGGGGACAGCCCGCCAGATATGGCAGGTACCGGGGAAATCAAATACTCGGGGTGGACCAAAAGCTAGCACACCCAAGCTAAGGTGACACTACATGCGCCGACAGCTGCGTGGCTAAGGGGGTGCTTAGTCGTTAGCATGTGAACTCCGAATTTGGCGACATTCGGTTTAAACCCATAGCCTTCCTATGATAACGCAGAGCTCTGTCATAGGTGACCGTTTTTTCTCGTGCTACTCGTGGGATTAGAAATGAATAAAGACAAACAAATAATTAGCGGAAATGAGAACGATGCTTCTCGAATAGCATCACAAGAAGCAGCAAGCTCCATGAATTTACATGGCGAAATGGTGGATTTAACCAGTACGGATGAAACCGTCTTTGGAAGGAGCGGATTGGTACAGAGGACCCCTCCACCTAATAAAACGGAAACGGAAGTAAACTCAGGGAACACAGGGAAGGGGAATGATGCTCTACCGAGCAGTGATGAGATGCCAGTGACGGAACGGCCTTGCACTCCGGTGAACTGGACGGAGCAGGAAGAGCTGCTGCAGAGGGGCAGGAGCATCATCAGCAAGATGAAGGCTGCAACCAGACGGCAAACAAATGTCTCCAATGACATTAAAGTGGGACTGGTCGAACTTGAAGAGCTGTTTAGCGCCATGGCACATGGTATCTATATACAGAGGAGGTCCGAAGCTGAACCAGCTAAAGTTATCGAGCTGCACCAAAATGTTGGAACTCCAGAGGGAAGCCAGAAGAGACCCGCTACAAGCCCGGCAGACCTGCATAGACAGCAGGAGAAGAGGGTGAGGGACGAAGCATCACATAGTGCAGTGGAAGGGGCCTGGGAAAAACAAAGGTCAAAGAGGGAGAAAAGACGGGAAAACCTGGAGGCGAAGGCAGCGGAGAACGTGAGGACGGGGAGTACCAAGTCCACGACTAATCCTCCTGTGTCCACCTCGACACGGCCTGCCGTGACCACCCAAGTAAGATCAAGGAAGGGAAAGCGTAGAAGGCCGCGCAAGGGCCGACCCGACGCACTCCTTATAAGACCGGCGGAAGGCAAATCATACTCAGAAATATTGAGGGAAATCCGCAGTAAAGTTAAGCCAGAGGAAACCGAGGCGGACATAATGGCCATCCGACAGACCAGAGCTGGCGGCGTCCTTCTGGAACTTGGACCAAACAGCAAGAACAAAGGTGTTTTTTGCGGGGCATTAAAAGCGGCACTGGGTGACAAGGCTAGTGTAGTTAGCCTTGAGTCGAAGATACCCCTGGAGATACGCGACCTGGACTGTTTTACAGAAAGGGAAGAGGTAGAAACAGCAGTAAAACGAGAATTCCCTGATGTAGAGGATTTGAAAGTGAGTGTTTTCCCGAGCTCAAGGGACCAGAAAGTGGCCGTTGTGGAAATCCCGGACAAGTGGGCGTTAAAACTTCTAAGCCAGGGTAGGATTAAAATTGGCTGGTTGTATTGCCGGGTGAGGAGAAGGGCGGTTGTTACACGATGCTTTAGATGTTCTAGCTATGGTCATATTGCCAAAGATTGTAAAGGGCCAGATAGAAGCAAGCTGTGCTACAGGTGCTTGGAATCCGGGCATAAGGAAAAAACTTGCTCCGCCACAATACCATGCGTACTCTGCACGGAGAGAAAAATAGGAAGTGAAGATATATGCCATGTCCCAGGGTCTGGTAAATGCACCGTGTATCGGGAAGCACTGCAGGCCGTAAAAAACCGACTACGATGATGCGGATACTCCAGGGAAATATGCACCGGAGCAAAATCGCCGATCAACTTTTGCACCAGTTGGTCGCTGAGAAGCAAATCGACATGGTGCTCATTAGCGAGCAGTATCAGAGTAAGGGGTCTGCATCGTGGTACCCTGACCTTCTTGGTACTGCCGCCATATGGGTTCCGGCGGGGGCACAGCACATTACGAGCTTTGGAGCAGGCAGAGGGTTCGTTTGGGTCAAGAACAGGGAGGTTGCCTACTTCAGCTGTTACTTTACCCCAAATGAGGCTATCGCTGATTTCCAGGAAAAGCTGGACGCCTTAGAGGACGAAGTGGTCAGAGTGGCGGGACGAGTCGTCGTAGCTGGGGATTTTAACTCTAGGGCTATCGAGTGGGGGATGGCACGGCCGGACACTAGAGGAAGACTCATTCTGGAGATGGCTTCAAGAACAGGTCTCTTGGTTGTAAACAGTGGCTCTGTTACAACTTTTCGTCGGCCAGGATATACTGAGACGATCCCAGACATCACTCTTGCGGCTGAGGCTTTAGTGCCACTCGTCCAAGAATGGGCAGTTATGGAGGACTACACAGGGAGTGACCACCAATACATTTCCTTTGAGGTTGTCGGTAAAAAACAGAATCCAGTGCGGGATAAACCGGTGCGGTGGAATCTTCAAAAGATGAACACCTGGCGGTTCGAAGAAGAGCTGGCGAGAGGTGTGCAGAGAACAAGAAGTACGGGAAATACGGATGAAAGATCGGCATCGGAGACCTTGGTGGCTTCTACAATGCGCCTTATCACTTCCGCTTGCGAAAAATCAATGCCACGGAAAAAATCACGCCATGACAAGCCTACAGCATACTGGTGGACACCCGAAATCTCGGAACTACGTAAGAAATGCCTTATGCTTCGGCGCAAGGCACAACGGGCAAAAAACCGCTCTGAGGCAAACCTGACATCGGCAGAGCATAAAAGCGCTAGGAAACACCTACGATGGGCCATAAACCGCAGTAAGGCTGACTGCTGGAGGAGACTTGTCGAAGATATCGACAAAGATCCATGGGGGTTAGGATACAAATTAGTTACGCAGAAGCTTGGAGCCCAGAAGCCGACTGGGGTAATGGACGCGACCATGATGGAGGGAATCATTAGGGGCCTCTTTCCTAGCCATCCAGAGAGACCCAGGACTGACTGCGAACGGGCAATAGATATCCCCCTTTTTACTGAGGAGGAGTTAGAAAAAGCTATATTGGCGGGGAAGGACAAGAAAGCTCCTGGACCGGACGGGATACCCGGCGAGGTGCTAAAGATGGTTTTTCGCCAAAAGCCGCAGCTGTTGCTGGATATGTACAACTCATGCTTGGTGTCGGGGGTCTTTAGCTCCTGTTGGAAGAGTGCACGGTTGGTGCTTATTAGTAAGGGTAAGGGCGACCCCACCTTGCCATCATCCCACAGGCCATTATGCATGCTTAATAATGCGGGTAAGATTCTGGAAAGGTTGATTAAAGAGAGACTAAATGCTGCGATAGTTGCTGCGGGTGACCTCTCGCCTAGGCAGTATGGTTTCAGGGTAGGGCGGTCCACAATTGATGCGATCCAAGAAGTTGTTATGGCAGTTAAGAGGGCTGAAAGTCATAATCACTTCTCTAAGCGGGTAGTGCTTTTGGTGACCCTGGACGTGAGGAATGCCTTCAATTCCGCGGCTTGGAGGGATTTGATTGGCGCACTTGAGCAGACGTTTCAGATACCGGAATATTTACTGCGTATTCTAAACGATTATCTGAGTGATCGCAGCATAATCTACGAGACTGAGGAAGGGTGGAAGAAGATGGCAGTCACCGCGGGAGTGGCCCAGGGGTCGGTCCTGGGACCTGACCTCTGGAACGCATTTTATGATGGCCTGCTGCGAGCTGAAATGCCAGAGGAGACTCTTTTGGTTGGGTATGCGGACGATGTCGCGGCGCTTATTGCTGCCCGGGATACCAAACAGGCCCAATTGAAGCTGAACCAGGTCATGAGGACCGTGAGTAGCTGGATGGCGGCGCATAGTCTATCATTGGCCCTCGAAAAGACCGAAATTGTCATTCTGACGAAAAAGAGGACCCAAACGATCATACCCATGTGGATTGGCAGGGAAGTGGTGGAAACCAAACATGCGGCAAAATATCTTGGGATCACGATCGACTCAAAACTCAATTTTTGTGAGCAGGTCCGGCAGACGGCGGATAAAGCAGCTAAGGGAGTAACAGCCTTAAGTCGGCTGATGGCTAATGTTGGTGGTCCGAAGGCTGGTAAGCGCCGGCTCTTAATGTCAGCCGTGCAATCGGTCCTCCTCTATGGAGCAGAGATATGGGCTGAGACGCTTAGCAGGGAGATGTACCGGAAGCGGTTAGCACAAGTTCAAAGAAGGAGCGCACTGCGGGTAGCCTCGGCCTATCGTACGGTCTCCGAAGTGGCGGTATTGGTGATAGCTGGGGTCGCTCCGATTGAGCTACTGGCCAAGGAACGGAGGGCTGTTTATCTCAGACACCCAAACACAAGCAGAGAAACAGCAAGCTTGGAGGAGAGGGCCCGCACCATGGAGTGCTGGCAAGCTGTTTGGGAAACTGACGGAAGAGGGAGATGGACAGCAAGGCTCATTGTGAGTGTTAGCGATTGGACCGAGCGGGGGCACGGTGAGGTTGGGTATTTTTTGACCCAGTTTCTGAGCGGCCATGGCTACTTCCGGTCGTATCTTCACAGGATGCGGAAGGTTAATTCGGCGGAATGTCTTTACTGCCCAGGCAGTCTGGACGACGCGGAGCACACGTTTTTTTCGTGTCCAAACTGGGTGGAGCAAAGGAATTCGCTGGAGAGGGAGGTGGGACTATGGTCTGTGCAGACTGCCGTGGAGATCATGCTCCGGGGGTTACACGAGTGGGAGCGGGTGGCACACTATGTGGAAAACATCTTGCGGCGAAAGAAAGATGACCTTGATAGCGGCTCATAGACAAGAAGGTAGCTCGAATAGAGCATAGGAAACACTAACTAGGTTGAAGTAATGTGAACAACGGTCCCAGGCTAGTTATTGAAGTATGGGGAGGTGTTTTTAGTCGGTAGTCCGGAAACGGGAGTCCGGCACGATGTGCGTAAATGCATTTTCACCTCCCCCACAAAAAAAAAAAAAAAAAAAAAAAAAAAAAAATTAATTATTAATTATTAATTATTAATTATTAATTATTAATTATTAATTATTAATTATTAATTATTAATTATTAATTATTAATTATTAATTATTAATTATTAATTATTAATTATTAATTATTAATTATTAATTATTAATTATTAATTATTAATTATTAATTATTAATTATTAATTATTAATTATTAATTATTAATTATTAATTATTAATTATTAATTATTAATTATTAATTATTAATTATTAATTATTAATTATTAATTATTAATTATTAATTATTAATTATTAATTATTAATTATTAATTATTAATTATTAATTATTAATTATTAATTATTAATTATTAATTATTAATTATTAATTATTAATTATTAATTATTAATTATTAATTATTAATTATTAATTATTAATTATTAATTATTAATTATTAATTATTAATTATTAATTATTAATTATTAATTATTAATTATTAATTATTAATTATTAATTATTAATTATTAATTATTAATTATTAATTATTAATTATTAATTATTAATTATTAATTATTAATTATTAATTATTAATTATTAATTATTAATTATTAATTATTAATTATTAATTATTAATTATTAATTATTAATTATTAATTATTAATTATTAATTATTAATTATTAATTATTAATTATTAATTATTAATTATTAATTATTAATTATTAATTATTAATTATTAATTATTAATTATTAATTATTAATTATTAATTATTAATTATTAATTATTAATTATTAATTATTAATTATTAATTATTAATTATTAATTATTAATTATTAATTATTAATTATTAATTATTAATTATTAATTATTAATTATTAATTATTAATTATTAATTATTAATTATTAATTATTAATTATTAATTATTAATTATTAATTATTAATTATTAATTATTAATTATTAATTATTAATTATTAATTATTAATTATTAATTATTAATTATTAATTATTAATTATTAATTATTAATTATTAATTATTAATTATTAATTATTAATTATTAATTATTAATTATTAATTATTAATTATTAATTATTAATTATTAATTATTAATTATTAATTATTAATTATTAATTATTAATTATTAATTATTAATTATTAATTATTAATTATTAATTATTAATTATTAATTATTAATTATTAATTATTAATTATTAATTATTAATTATTAATTATTAATTATTAATTATTAATTATTAATTATTAATTATTAATTATTAATTATTAATTATTAATTATTAATTATTAATTATTAATTATTAATTATTAATTATTAATTATTAATTATTAATTATTAATTATTAATTATTAATTATTAATTATTAATTATTAATTATTAATTATTAATTATTAATTATTAATTATTAATTATTAATTATTAATTATTAATTATTAATTATTAATTATTAATTATTAATTATTAATTATTAATTATTAATTATTAATTATTAATTATTAATTATTAATTATTAATTATTAATTATTAATTATTAATTATTAATTATTAATTATTAATTATTAATTATTAATTATTAATTATTAATTATTAATTATTAATTATTAATTATTAACATGGAGGTAAAGGTATTGGTGGTAAAGTATGAGGTAAAGTATTTCAGCTGTTACTTTACCCCAAACGAGGCGAGCGCGGACTTCCAGCCAAAGCTGGACGCCTTAGAGGACGAAATTCTTAGGGTGGCTGGACGGGTCGTCGTAGCTGGCGATTTCAATGCGAGGGCTATCGAGTGGGGGATGCCACAGCCGGACGTCAGAGGAAGTCGCATTCTTGAGATGGCAGCGAGAACAGGACTATTAGTGGTGAACATCGGTTCTGTTACGACTTTTCGCCGGCCGGGATATACCGAGACAATCCCAGACATCACTCTGGCATCCGAATCCTTAGTGCCACTCGTCCAAGGCTGGGTTGTCATGGAGGACTACACAGGGAGCGACCACCAATACATTACATTTGAGGTTGGCGGTAAAAAACAAAATCCATTGCGGGATAAACCGGTGCGATGGAATCTGCAAAAGATGGATACCGAGAAGTTCAAAGAAGAGCTGGCGAGAGGTGTACAGAGAACAGGGACGAGAAGTAGGGATGAAAGGTCGATAACCGATAACCTTGTGGCTTCTACAATGCGCCTGATCAATTCCGCTTGTGAAGTATCCATGCCACGGAAAAAACCGCGTCATGACAAGCCAACAGTATATTGGTGGACAACCGAAATTTCGGAGTTACGCAAGAGATGCCTTATGTTACGGCGTAGGGCACAGCGTGCAAAAAACCGCTCTGAGGCAAACCTCATATCAGCAGAGCATAAAAGTTTCAGGAAGCAGCTACGATGGGCCATAAACCGCAGTAAGGCGGCCTGCTGGAAGAGACTGGCTGAGGATATAGACCAAGATCCATGGGGGCTTGGCTATAAAATTGTCACAAAAAAGCTTGGAGCTCAGAAACCGACTGGCGTAATGGACTCGGCTACGATGGAGAAAATTATCAAGGGCCTCTTCCCTAGCCACCCCGAGAGACCTAGGACTAGCTGTGGACGGGCAATAAATGTCCCCCTCTTCTCCGAAGACGAATTAGAAAAGGCGGTATTGGCTGGCAAGGACAAGAAAGCTCCCGGGCCGGACGGGATACCCGGGGAAGTGCTGAAGATGGTCTTTCGGCAAGAGTCAGCTCTGTTGCTGGAGATGTACAACTCGTGCTTGGTGTCTGGGGTCTTTAGCTCCTGCTGGAAGCGTGCACGGTTGGTGCTGATTAGGAAGGGTAAGAGTGACCCTGGCTTACCTTCATCCTACAGACCCTTATGCATGCTCAATGCTGCGGGTAAGGTCCTGGAAAGACTAATCAGGGAGAGACTAAAGGCTGCGATAGAGGCTGCGGGTGATCTATCGCCAAGGCAGTACGGTTTTAGAGTGGGGCGATCTACAATTGATGCTATCCAAGAGGTTGTTTCGGCAGTTAGAAGGGCTGAGAGTCACAATCACTTCTCAAAGCGGATTGTCCTTCTGGTGACACTGGATGTGAGGAATGCCTTCAACACCGCGGCTTGGAGAGACATGATTAGCGTACTTGAGCACACGTTTCAGGTACCGGAATATTTATTGCGTATTCTGAATGATTATCTCAACGATCGTAGCATACTGTACGAGACGGAAGAGGGGCAGAAGAAGATGAGAGTCACCGCGGGAGCGGCCCAGGGGTCGGTTCTAGGACCTGACCTTTGGAACGCATTTTATGATGGCCTGCTGAGAGCTGAGATGCCTGAGGAGACACATTTAGTCGGGTATGCTGATGATGTCGCGGCGCTTATTGCTGCCCGGGATACTAAACAGGCCCAATGGAAGTTGAACCAGGTGATGAGGACCGTGAGTAGCTGGATGGCGGCGCATGGTCTAGCACTGGCCCTTGAGAAGACTGAAATTGTTATTCTGACTAAAAGGAGGACCCAAACGATTTTACCCATGTGGATTGGCAGGGAGGTGGTGGAAACCAAATCAGCGGCAAAATACCTGGGGATTATGATTGACTCCAAACTCAACTTTTTTGAGCAGATTCGTCGGACAGCAGACAAGGCTGCGAAGGGAGTTACAGCGCTGAGTCGACTAATGGCTAATGTTGGGGGCCCGAAAGCGAGCAAGCGCCGGCTTCTAATGTCGGCCGTTCAATCGGTCCTGCTCTACGGGGCAGAGGTATGGGCTGATTCATTAAGGAAAGAGATGTACCGCAAGCGGTTAGCACAGGTACAAAGACGGAGTGCGCTGCGGGTAGCCTCGGCATATCGCACTGTTTCTGAAGTGGCAGTTCTGGTTATAGCTGGTGTGACTCCAATGGAGCTACTGGCTAGGGAGCGGAAGGCTGTCTATTTTAGAAACTCAAATATAAGTAGAGAGACAGCAAGCTTGGAGGAGAGGGCCCGCACCATGGAGTGCTGGCAAGCAGCTTGGGAAACAGAGAGCAGAGGCAGATGGACAGCAAGACTCATCGAGAGGGTGAGCGCCTGGACTGAACGGCGGCACGGGGAGGTGGGATACTATTTAACCCAGTTTTTGAGCGGCCACGGCTACTTTCGGTATTATCTACATGGGATGCGGAAGGTTACTTCGGCGGAATGTTTATATTGCCCAGGTTTTTTAGATGACGCGGAACACACGTTCTTCTCGTGTCAGAATTGGGGGGAGCAAAGGAATTTGCTGACGAGGGAGGTGGGACTATGGTCAGTACAGACTGCTGTAGAGATCATGCTCCGTGGAATATACGAGTGGGAACGAGTGGCACACTACGTGGAAACCATCTTGCGGCGGAAGAAGACGGATTTGGATAATAATCCATAGCCCAGGAGGTAGCTCGTAAGGTAGCATAAAAAACAAAAAAAACTAGCTTGAAGTAATGTGAGTAACGGTTGCAGGCTAGTTTTTGAAGTATGGGGAGGTGTTTTTAGTCGGTAGTCCGGAAACGGGAGTCCGGCACAACGTGCATAAAGGCATTTTCACCTCCCCACAAAAAAAAAAAAAAAAAAAAAAAAAAAATTAATTATTAATTATTAATTATTAATTATTAATTATTAATTATTAATTATTAATTATTAATTATTAATTATTAATTATTAATTATTAATTATTAATTATTAATTATTAATTATTAATTATTAATTATTAATTATTAATTATTAATTATTAATTATTAATTATTAATTATTAATTATTAATTATTAATTATTAATTATTAATTATTAATTATTAATTATTAATTATTAATTATTAATTATTAATTATTAATTATTAATTATTAATTATTAATTATTAATTATTAATTATTAATTATTAATTATTAATTATTAATTATTAATTATTAATTATTAATTATTAATTATTAATTATTAATTATTAATTATTAATTATTAATTATTAATTATTAATTATTAATTATTAATTATTAATTATTAATTATTAATTATTAATTATTAATTATTAATTATTAATTATTAATTATTAATTATTAATTATTAATTATTAATTATTAATTATTAATTATTAATTATTAATTATTAATTATTAATTATTAATTATTAATTATTAATTATTAATTATTAATTATTAATTATTAATTATTAATTATTAATTATTAATTATTAATTATTAATTATTAATTATTAATTATTAATTATTAATTATTAATTATTAATTATTAATTATTAATTATTAATTATTAATTATTAATTATTAATTATTAATTATTAATTATTAATTATTAATTATTAATTATTAATTATTAATTATTAATTATTAATTATTAATTATTAATTATTAATTATTAATTATTAATTATTAATTATTAATTATTAATTATTAATTATTAATTATTAATTATTAATTATTAATTATTAATTATTAATTATTAATTATTAATTATTAATTATTAATTATTAATTATTAATTATTAATTATTAATTATTAATTATTAATTATTAATTATTAATTATTAATTATTAATTATTAATTATTAATTATTAATTATTAATTATTAATTATTAATTATTAATTATTAATTATTAATTATTAATTATTAATTATTAATTATTAATTATTAATTATTAATTATTAATTATTAATTATTAATTATTAATTATTAATTATTAATTATTAATTATTAATTATTAATTATTAATTATTAATTATTAATTATTAATTATTAATTATTAATTATTAATTATTAATTATTAATTATTAATTATTAATTATTAATTATTAATTATTAATTATTAATTATTAATTATTAATTATTAATTATTAATTATTAATTATTAATTATTAATTATTAATTATTAATTATTAATTATTAATTATTAATTATTAATTATTAATTATTAATTATTAATTATTAATTATTAATTATTAATTATTAATTATTAATTATTAATTATTAATTATTAATTATTAATTATTAATTATTAATTATTAATTATTAATTATTAATTATTAATTATTAATTATTAATTATTAATTATTAATTATTAATTATTAATTATTAATTATTAATTATTAATTATTAATTATTAATTATTAATTATTAATTATTAATTATTAATTATTAATTATTAATTATTAATTATTAATTATTAATTATTAATTATTAATTATTAATTATTAATTATTAATTATTAATTATTAATTATTAATTATTAATTATTAATTATTAATTATTAATTATTAATTATTAATTATTAATTATTAATTATTAATTATTAATTATTAATTATTAATTATTAATTATTAATTATTAATTATTAATTATTAATTATTAATTATTAATTATTAATTATTAATTATTAATTATTAATTATTAATTATTAATTATTAATTATTAATTATTAATTATTAATTATTAATTATTAATTATTAATTATTAATTATTAATTATTAATTATTAATTATTAATTATTAATTATTAATTATTAATTATTAATTATTAATTATTAATTATTAATTATTAATTATTAATTATTAATTATTAATTATTAATTATTAATTATTAATTATTAATTATTAATTATTAATTATTAATTATTAATTATTAATTATTAATTATTAATTATTCCCGTGTGGGGTTGGCTAGTTCCCCCATCGGGCGCCTCCCCAGGTGGCGGATAGGGGATAGCCCGCCAGATATGGCAGGTACCGGGGAAATCAAATACTCGGGGCGGACCAAAAGCTAGCACACCCAAGCTAAGGTGGCACTACATGCGCCGACAGCTGCGTGGCTAAGGGGGTGCTTAGTCGTTAGCATGTGAACTCCGAATTTGGCGACATTCGGTTTAAACCCATAGCCTTCCTATGATAACGCAGAGCTCTGTCATAGGTGACCGTTTTTTCTCGTGCTACTCGTGGGATCAGAAATGAATAAAGACAAACAAATAATTAGCGGAAATGAGAACGATGCTTCTCGAATAGCATCACAAGAAGCAGCAAGCTCCATGAATTTACATGGCGAAATGGTGGATTTAACCAGTACGGATGAAACCGTCTTTGGAAGGAGCGGATTGGTACAGAGGACCCCTCCACCTAATAAAACGGAAACGGAAGTAAACTCAGGGAACACAGGGAAGAGGAATGATGCTCTACCGAGCAGTGATGAGATGCCAGTGACGGAACGGCCTTGCACTCCGGTGAACTGGACGGAGCAGGAAGAGCTGCTGCAGAGGGGCAGGAGCATCATCAGCAAGATGAAGGCTGCAACCAGACGGCAAACAAATGTCTCCAATGACATTAAAGTGGGACTGGTCGAACTTGAAGAGCTGTTTAGCGCCATGGCACATGGTATCTATATACAGAGGAGGTCCGAAGCTGAACCAGCTAAAGTTATCGAGCTGCACCAAAATGTTGGAACTCCAGAGGGAAGCCAGAAGAGACCCGCTACAAGCCCGGCAGACCTGCATAGACAGCAGGAGAAGAGGGTGAGGGACGAAGCATCACATAGTGCAGTGGAAGGGGCCTGGGAAAAACAAAGGTCAAAGAGGGAGAAAAGACGGGAAAACCTGGAGGCGAAGGCAGCGGAGAACGTGAGGACGGGGAGTACCAAGTCCACGACTAATCCTCCTGTGTCCACCTCGACACGGCCTGCCGTTACCACCCAAGTAAGATCAAGGAAGGGAAAGCGTAGAAGGCCGCGCAAGGGCCGACCCGACGCACTCCTTATAAGACCGGTGGAAGGCAAATCATACTCAGAAATATTGGGGGAAATCCGCAGTAAAGTTAAGCCAGAGGAAACCGAGGCGGACATAATGGCCATCCGACAGACTAGAGCTGGCGGCGTCCTTCTGGAACTTGGACCAAACAGCAAGAACAAAGATGTTTTTTGCGGGGCATTAAAAGTGGCACTGGGAGACAAGGCTAGTGTAGTTAGCCTTGAGTCGAAGATATCCCTGGAGATACGCGACCTGGACTGTTTTACAGAAAGGGAAGAGGTAGAAACAGCAGTAAAACGAGAATTCCCTGATGTAGAGGAATTGAAAGTGAGTGTTTTCCCGAGCTCAAGGGACCAGAAAGTGGCCGTTGTGGAAATCCCAGACAAGTGGGCGTTAAAACTTCTAAGCCAGGGTAGGATTAAAATCGGCTGGGTGTATTGCCGAGTAAGGAGAAGGGCGGTTGTTACACGATGCTTTAGATGTTCTAGCTATGGTCATATTGCCAAAGATTGTAAAGGGCCAGATAGAAGCAAGCTGTGTTTCAGGTGCTTGGCAGCCGGGCATAAGGCGAAAGGCTGCACCGTCGTGAACCAGTGCATACTTTGCTCAGAGAGGGGAGGGGAAAGTGGAGATCTACGCCATGTCCCGGGTTCAGGTAAATGCGCCGTGTATCGGGACGCACTACAGGCCGCAAAAGACAACTTATGACGCGCATCCTACAGGGAAATATGCATCGAAGCAAAACTGCCGATCAACTTTTGTATCAGTTGGTCGCCGAGAAAAAGATTGATATGCTGCTCCTAAGCGAGCAGTATCAGGATAAGGGGTCCGCACTGTGGTACTCTGACCTTCTTGGTACTGCCGCCATTTGGGTTCCGGATGGAACACAGCAGCTTACGGGATATGGAGTAGGCAGAGGGTTTGTTTGGGTCGAGTACATGGAGGTAAAATATTTTAGCTGTTACTTTACCCCAAACGAGGCGAGCGCGGACTTCCAGGCAAAGCTGGACGCCTTAGAGGACGAAATTCTTAGGGTGGCTGGACGGGTCGTCGTAGCTGGCGATTTCAATGCGAGGGCTATCGAGTGGGGGATGCCACAGCCGGACGTCAGAGGAAGTCGCATTCTTGAGATGGCAGCGAGAACAGGACTATTAGTGGTGAACATCGGTTCTGTTACGACTTTTCGCCGGCCGGGATATACCGAGACAATCCCAGACATCACTCTGGCATCCGAATCCTTAGTGCCACTCGTCCAAGGCTGGGTTGTCATGGAGGACTACACAGGGAGCGACCACCAATACATTACTTTTGAGGTTGGCGGTAAAAAACAAAATCCATTGCGGGATAAACCGGTGCGATGGAATCTGCAAAAGATGGATACCGAGAAGTTCAAAGAAGAGCTGGCGAGAGGTGTACAGAGAACAGGGACGAGAAGTAGGGATGAAAGGTCGATAACCGATAACCTTGTGGCTTCTACAATGCGCCTGATCAATTCCGCTTGTGAAGTATCCATGCCACGGAAAAAACCGCGCCATGACAAGCCAACAGTATATTGGTGGACAACCGAAATTTCGGAGTTACGCAAGAGATGCCTTATGTTACGGCGTAGGGCACAGCGTGCAAAAAAACCGCTCTGAGGCAAACCTCATATCAGCAGAGCATAAAAGTTCCAGGAAGCAGCTACGATGGGCCATAAACCGCAGTAAGGCGGCCTGCTGGAAGAGACTGGCTGAGGATATAGACCAAGATCCATGGGGTCTTGGCTATAAAATTGTCACAAAAAAGCTTGGAGCTCAGAAACCGACTGGCGTAATGGACTCGGCTACTATGGAGAAAATTATCAAGGGCCTCTTCCCTAGTCACCCCGAGAGACCTAGGACTAGCTGTGGACGGGCAATAAATGTCCCCCTCTTCTCCGAAGACGAATTAGAAAAGGCGGTACTGGCTGGCAAGGACAAGAAAGCTCCCGGGCCGGACGGGATACCCGGGGAAGTGCTGAAGATGGTCTTTCGGCAAGAGCCAGCTCTGTTGCTGGAGATGTACAACTCGTGCTTGGTGTCTGGGGTCTTTAGCTCCTGCTGGAAGCGTGCACGGTTGGTGCTGATTAGGAAGGGTAAGAGTGACCCTGGCTTACCTTCATCCTACAGACCCTTATGCATGCTCGATGCTGCGGGTAAGGTCCTGGAAAGACTAATCAGGGAGAGACTAAAGGCTGCGATAGAGGCTGCGGGTGATCTCTCGCCTAGGCAGTATGGTTTCAGGGTAGGGCGGTCCACAATTGATGCGGTCCAAGAAGTTGTTATGGCTTATGGCAGTTAGGAGGGCTGAAAGTCATAATCACTTCTCTAAGCGGATAGTGCTTTTGGTGACCCTGGACGTGAGGAATGCCTTCAATTCCGCGGCTTGGAGAGACATGATTAGCGTACTTGAGCACACGTTTCAGGCACCGGAATATTTATTGCGTATTCTGAATGATTATCTCAACGATCGTAGCATACTGTACGAGACAGAAGAGGGGCAGAAGAAGATGGCAGTCACCGCGGGAGTGGCCCAGGGGTCGGTACTGGGACCTGACCTCTGGAACGCATTTTATGATGGCCTGCTGCGAGCTGAAATGCCAGAGGAGACTCTTTTGGTTGGGTATGCGGACGATGTCGCGGCGCTTATTGCTGCCCGGGATACCAAACAGGCCCAATTAAAGCTGAACCAGGTCATGAGGACCGTGAGGAGCTGGATGGCGGCGCATAGTCTATCATTGGCCCTCGAAAAGACCGAAATTGTCATTCTGACGAAAAAGAGGATCCAAACGAGCATACCCATGTGGATTGGCAGGGAAGTGGTGGAAACCAAACATGCGGCAAAATATCTTGGGATCACGATCGACTCAAAACTCAATTTTTGTGAGCAGATCCGGCAGACGGCGGATAAAGCAGCCAAGGGAGTGACAGCCTTAAGTCGGCTGATGGCTAATGTTGGTGGTCCGAAGGCTAGCAAGCGCCGGCTCTTAATGTCAGCCGTGCAATCGGTCCTCCTCTATGGAGCAGAGATATGGGCTGAGACGCTTAGCAGGGAGATGTACCGGAAGCGGTTAGCACAAGTTCAAAGAAGGAGCGCACTGCGGGTAGCCTCGGCCTATCGTACGGTCTCCGAAGTGGCGGTATTGGTGATAGCTGGGGTCGCTCCGATTGAGCTACTGGCCAAGGAACGGAGGGCTGTTTATCTCAGACACCCAAACACAAGCAGAGAAACAGCAAGCTTGGAGGAGAGGGCCCGCACCATGGAGTGCTGGCAAGCTGTTTGGGAAACTGACGGAAGAGGGAGATGGACAGCAAGGCTCATTGTGAGTGTTAGCGATTGGACCGAGCGGGGGCACGGTGAGGTTGGGTATTTTTTGACCCAGTTTCTGAGCGGCCATGGCTACTTCCGGTCGTACCTTCACAGGATGCGGAAGGCTAATACGGCGGAATGTCTTTACTGCCCAGGCAGTCTGGACGACGCGGAGCACACGTTTTTTTCGTGTCCAAACTGGGTGGAGCAAAGGAATTCACTGGAGAGGGAGGTGGGACTATGGTCTGTGCAGACTGCCGTGGAGATCATGCTCCGGGGGTTACACGAGTGGGAGCGGGTGGCACACTATGTGGAAAACATCTTGCGGCGAAAGAAAGTTGACCTTGATAGCGGCTCATAGACAAGGAGGTAGCTCGAATGGAGCATAGGAAACATTAACTAGCTTGAAGTAATGTGAACAACGGTCCCAGGCTAGTTATTGAAGTATGGGGAGGTGTTTTTAGTCGGTAGTCCGGAAACGGGAGTCCGGCACAATGTGCGTAAATGCATTTTCACCTCCCGCACAAAAAAAAAAAAAAAAAAAATTAATTATTAATTATTAATTATTAATTATTAATTATTAATTATTAATTATTAATTATTAATTATTAATTATTAATTATTAATTATTAATTATTAATTATTAATTATTAATTATTAATTATTAATTATTAATTATTAATTATTAATTATTAATTATTAATTATTAATTATTAATTATTAATTATTAATTATTAATTATTAATTATTAATTATTAATTATTAATTATTAATTATTAATTATTAATTATTAATTATTAATTATTAATTATTAATTATTAATTATTAATTATTAATTATTAATTATTAATTATTAATTATTAATTATTAATTATTAATTATTAATTATTAATTATTAATTATTAATTATTAATTATTAATTATTAATTATTAATTATTAATTATTAATTATTAATTATTAATTATTAATTATTAATTATTAATTATTAATTATTAATTATTAATTATTAATTATTAATTATTAATTATTAATTATTAATTATTAATTATTAATTATTAATTATTAATTATTAATTATTAATTATTAATTATTAATTATTAATTATTAATTATTAATTATTAATTATTAATTATTAATTATTAATTATTAATTATTAATTATTAATTATTAATTATTAATTATTAATTATTAATTATTAATTATTAATTATTAATTATTAATTATTAATTATTAATTATTAATTATTAATTATTAATTATTAATTATTAATTATTAATTATTAATTATTAATTATTAATTATTAATTATTAATTATTAATTATTAATTATTAATTATTAATTATTAATTATTAATTATTAATTATTAATTATTAATTATTAATTATTAATTATTAATTATTAATTATTAATTATTAATTATTAATTATTAATTATTAATTATTAATTATTAATTATTAATTATTAATTATTAATTATTAATTATTAATTATTAATTATTAATTATTAATTATTAATTATTAATTATTAATTATTAATTATTAATTATTAATTATTAATTATTAATTATTAATTATTAATTATTAATTATTAATTATTAATTATTAATTATTAATTATTAATTATTAATTATTAATTATTAATTATTAATTATTAATTATTAATTATTAATTATTAATTATTAATTATTAGTTATAATATATAATTAATTATTATTAATTATTATTAATTACTAATTATCAACTTTTATTATTAGCGTTTTCATTAATGAAAATACGATATCAAAATTTCATATATCTAAATTCATTTCCAAAACGGAATTATAAAGGCTTATATTATTTCATTTTATAAACATAGCTATATATTAATTCATTTTGAAAATGAATTAAGAAATGCCTTTTTAAATTCATTTTGTCAAACTTTTTTATTTCTTTTTCAATTCTGATTTTAATTCATTTTTAAAAAGAATTAAAAACGCTTATTTAATGTCAGAAAAAATACCTTTTTTAATGTAGCCTTTTTTAATTCATGTAGCCTTTGAAGGTGTATGACCATTTTTCACAATTAACATTAATCGCCTGGAAATGGAAAAACAGAAGTTATAATTTCATTGATGAATTGTGTTCCATCCACAATAACTATGATAGATGGCAAAACTTAATGAATTTTAATGGCTGGGCTGTGCTATCCGGTGTAATTCTATAAAGCCGTCAATTTTTTAAGTTGTTATTATGTTAAATGACCTCATCTACACAAACTGTTGTGAATGAGCTTTGTGCTCAAAACAGATTGTGTAAGGGGTTGTTCTTTAATAAAAAAAATGTAAGTTATATGTAAACTAATAAATAAATAAATAAATAAAACATCATATTCCTGTAGGTAGAATCACTAGATCCTCTTGATATCGCCCCTTCAATTTTTCAACAATGAACAAAACACAATTATTCCACATTACTTCACAAAATCAAATTATCAAACCTCCAATATAAACGAATTGTTTTGTGATTTTACCTAAATTTTATCTGTTTTCGAAGAATTTCATTTTATTGATAGTTACACTATTTATGTATGTGAGTGTTGGTGGCACATGTTTAAAATTAGAGTTAACTCAATGTTTTCGATAAAACCTTTTCGTTATTTTCACTAAAATAAAAACGACAAACATAATTACGTTACCCTTCTTTTATATATGGTATGTACTACGGTGAAGGCATGTAAACCTGAAATAAAAATTGATGGAGTCATCTTGTAGTAACTGTACCCTACATTTAAAAACAATTGACATGATATTGTTGTGTATACAATATATGAATATATGTTTTAATAGGTATATTTAAAATTACAAGAAATAATAGTTTACAATAAATTATATTAAAATTTTATAATTTAGGGTTGAATTTTGTTACAAATTAAATAATTACATTCGAGTATTACGTGAAGCTTTTTGATTTTTTGAGTAAAGGTACTCGTGTATGTACATACCATCATGTCGTATCATTTTTATGAAGTGTAAACTCTACGTAATAATACAATTACAAATATCAGATTTTTTTTTTGGAAAATTAGCTAAAAAATACGAGTTTGTCAAACTAAATCCTTATGAGAGGCTGGGCAGTAAAGAATTACATGTATTTGAATTATGTAATGAAAATACAAATTACAATTTGTAAATTGTATTTTAATTACTTACTTTCCAAGGGCGTAATACGTTGTATTTTAATTACTTAAATTCTAACTAATTGTAATTTGTATTTTACTTACTTTATTATTTGTATTTTAAAAGGCTTATTAAAACCTTTATCAATGTTTTTGTTGAATGTTAATTAATTCATGTAATTTCTAATATGCTACCGGTGGTTAGACCATTTTAATTGTGTTTCGATTAACACGAGAAGTATATTAGTATTTACGAACAGTAATTCAACGAAACCGACTAATAGACATAATTCTATTTATTTAATTAATGAATTAATTAACATTCAACAAAAACATTGATAAAAAAAAAAAGTAAAAATTAGCTTACACACAGAGCAGTGTGAATATCGTGAAGAGGAAAAAAATGTAAGAGAATTCATCTGTATTAGTACGATTCGCTAGTACTTAAATCACAGCACATTTTCTGTATATATAGGATGTAAATTGTGGTATAATCAGTCCAGTCGCCGCGGCCTGATGAGAAAATTGATTTTTTCATAATCATAAGCTCATCAGTTCGAAACTGGATTGGATTCTCTTACAATCTTCGAAACATATTAAAATCACTTATTAAAACCTGGGGTGCTATTCTTGAACCATTACGAAAACTTTCTTATTGCGAGCTAGTGTCAAAGTATTACGAAAACCCTAAAATCGTATTCTTGAAATCGGATTACGAAAATTTTCGCAACGGAACGTTACAAAAATTTTCGTAATGGTTCAAGAATAGCAGCCCTGGTTCCAAAGTGATCTGTAATGTCATGGTCACTATAAAATCTAGTGTTAACTATCGTTGATTAAACGAATTTTGTCAAGTCAAATTTCACAATTTGCAAAAAATGCAAAGTAATTGTAATTGGCATTTTAATTACAAATTAATGTATGTGAAGTTAGATCAGACTTTCCTCCCAGAAAAAAAGATTGTATCATCAGGCAACACAAAAATTACAGCGCTATCCCAGCCCAACATTATTTCGCTCGATAAAATTTACTGTAGCACAGAAAATATTTTTTATTTTTTTTATAACGTGCTATATTACGAAAAATCGCTAAAATTAAAATCTGACATTACACAGGAAATTGTAGTCTTCTACATTAAAATTTAAAGAAAAGGGCATTTAGCCGAGATGTTTTTTTGCGGAAACTATCGGTATGCCATTTGATTTGGCATTACTTAATCATTTCAGTTCGATTTTGTATCTCATTGAGTGCACATCAAAGTAATAAAAGATAATTATTGGTAGTAATTCCAGTACAATGAGTGACCTTAATCTTTCTAACCGATTTGATGATTTGAACGTTGATATTAATGTTGATATTCATCATGTAAATAGTAATAATCAAGTTTCAAAGCAATAACAAAAGATACCACCGATTGTGTTATAAAAATCAACATTTAATGAATAAAAATCTAAAACTGGTGAATGTGATATTGCTTTTAATTGCAAGGTCAATACCAATAGAATACTTGGTTATGTAACGAAAACCGAGGATTACAAAAAATTAGAATCAGCATTAATAGAGTACATTAATGATAAGAAAAAGCTAATATTCGCGTAGAGTCAAAATCACAGTCTATCCCGCACAATCATAAACACATAAATATATCTAAAGATTTTCCTGAGCTACTTACAAATGCAAGAAGTAGTTCATACTTATCCAAGTTCACCCGACGAAACCGGGATGAATGCGAAGAACAATTTATTTTCTTGAAGTGAGATTATCGAAATTACTTCTTTCATCGTGTACAACTAAACTGGATCAGATCAATGTTATTGGTTAGTTTGTTTAATCATCTTAATGTAGTTTATTGGAATGTTCAAAGCTTTAGATATAAAATAGTGGAAATGTGAGTCATTCTGTACGGTGGAGTAGTTATATATTTATATATATATATATATATATATATATATATATATATATATATATATATATATATATATATATATATATAAATATATATATATATATATATATATGTATATATATATATATATATATATATATATATATATATATATATATATATTATTATTATTATTATTGGGGGAGCCATGCGGGCGATCAGCCACTTCGCACTGCGACCTAAAAGATCTATTGTGCTGGCCCCAGCTTAATTATCCGTCCAGTCAATATTCAGGTTCTTAATGAACCTGAAAATACTGCCTCCCGGTACGTGATACATACTATCCGGGCCCATTGCTCTCCCTCCTAGATGTTTACTACAGCATGTAGTTCCGCTAGAAAGACGGTGGCATTGGAGCTCAAGGACCTCGAGAGGGTTGTCCCACTCCCGTATATTCCTACTCCTGCCCCGTATTCCGTTTGATTTTACTCTTACGAGTTGCTGGGAATTGCAAATCACCTGTAGGTCACCCAGCTTTACTACAGGAAGGCTAAATAAAACTGGAGGGTGCCTGGTATCCAGAGTCCGCATATTTTGGGCTGATTAACCTATCAGCCATTCATCTTTCGGCATATGCTGTTCCACCTTAGATTAGGGTTTTTTGTCAAGGTTTTCTCCTTTAGCGCCGTACTTTAGCCTGTGCCAAATGGCCAAAAATGTGCCAAGTGGCCTTAGTTACCAGTGGGTTCCACGAGGAGGTAGTACGTACACTTGCGAATTGTGAACAGGTTACCCCTTACACAATTGTACCCATCACGCAGCTGCCTAATGACAAGACCAGAACAGCTCACGTGATGCGCACCCTACTGGAAGGTTACGGAGCTGGTAGATTAATCTACTCAACTTTGATCCCCCCCTCCAATAGACGCCAAACCACCATATATATATATATATATATATATATATATATATATATATATATATATATATATATATATATATATATCAAAAAACGTCTTAAACATAATCTAATATCAGCAATATCGACAAAATTAATTGAAGCTGCTGGTGTCAAAGTGTTTCTTGAGGGCGCTTCTGTGAATGTTGTATCAGTGTAATTCCGCGGTTTTTCTTAAAACAATAAGACTGTTCGAATATTACCTAAAATAAAATAAAATTTGTTTCTATATTGCTTACAGGCAGTAAGAAATAAATTATTATTGTAACTTATGAATTAATTGTAATTACAAATCATGATCTTGACATTATTTTTTGTGATGAAAACGTCATATAATGTTAGGATGAGCAACCAAATTAAATTGTATATCAGGTTACCAGATACAACATTTACAATTTGACCAGATTCTAATTGGAAAGTGACATGAATTTGATTTCCAATTGGAAACCAGCAATGGGAAAAAAAGACTAATCCAGTTTCCACTTTTGTGTTTGCTGCAGAGATCATAAAAAAGAATTTGATGACGAGATCATGTTTTGTAAAATTTATTTTTCTTATTCTTATTTGGGCAGTTGTACAATATTGTTAAAAAAAAGATAATAAATTTATATTTGAATTTCAAAGCTAAAATTTATCAAAGAGTTAGTACATAGTGAAGAAGTAGCGCTGTGAAGAGTAACAATTGCAAAGGAATTACAAGTGAAGCGGCTCACTCATAACATGTTAGTAATCCAACGGCGCTAATAACGGATTGATAAGTTACCGGAGCAAACAATTACGGTTTGAACCTTTCCAGAATTTTGGTCCAATTAAATCGAAACGTGATTTGCAGTCTAACAGCTTTTTCCATGGTCCTTCGAGCCGGGTAGCGAGATAAATACAACATTTTTTTTATCTCTATCCTAATAATATTGCAATTTCATCACCATTAAATCTGGAAACTTGATTAACAATCAATTTATTAGATAAACAAGTGTGAATCAGATTGCAATTATGCCTGAAATAGCAGGATTGAAAATACAACGGTCGCCATACAATGCGGTTTTGACAGTTCAGACACCTTGGAAGCAGTGCGTGTTAAAATCACTCGAGCTCATGAAGTGTTAGAAAAGATAGTGCAAGTGGAAAGTATAATTTTTGAAGCTGACCTAAACGAAGAGTCGAAACTGCTTGATGCCAAAGATACCTACTACAATATTGTCGCGAAACTAACTGAATGGATTAGAAAGCGTGGTATAAGAGAAGCTCGCGGTACGTTGAACAACAGTGCGTTGATGAACACAAGTGTCACGCATCATTCACCAGGAGTAAAATTAGCCAAGCTACAGGTTCCCACGTTTTTCGGAGATTATACCGAATGGCGGAGTTTCTACGATTTGTTTGCATCCATCATTCATGAACGTGAAGCAATACCGCCAGCTCAGAAATTCCAATACCTTAAAGGGTTACTGAAAGAAGAGGCATACTACCTAGTTAACGTTCATGGATCAACCGTGTATAAATTCAATTACCGCAGCTAACATTAGAAAGGTGTTAGACACATCCGATGAGGTTATTCATGGCCTAAAGGCGCTCGGGGAGAAAGCTGAAGCAAGAGACCCCTGGCTAATCTATCTTTTAGTGCAAAAGTTGGATGATGAAACGCGTAGCCTAAGGGCACGAGCAAATACTGAAGACGAGTTTACAACTGTCCAAAAATTCTCCAATTTTCTTGTCGACAGAATAGACGCTCTGGAGTCTTTGAATGTAAAGTCGCTTCGACCGACACGTTCCGCCATACAACAGAAATCGACAAAGAGCCTGGCTACAGCTGTTGGCGTCGCAGAAAACTAATAGGCGACAATAAAAGATGCTTTAATTGTTTGAATACAAATTATGCGGTATTTCATTGTAGAGTGAAGGTGAGGTGTCGTTATTGCTTCCACAAGCATCATTCATTGTTACATTTAGATGACTAGTCAGCAACTACGGCCGCAACTCATTTGACACAGCCATGTGAGGATGACATAGCCCAAGTCCACCATTCCGAGCTCCAGAACGAGGCATTCAAGAGTCAAACCATTTTGCCAACGGCATTAATACACGTAGTTGATAATCGGGATACAACTAGATCATATCGTGCTTTGTTAAATACTGGTTCACAAGCATCATTTGTGACCCAGGCGTTGGTACAAAAACTAGGCTTAAAACAAAGTAATGGAAGAATACTTATATCTGGAATCGGGCAGACTTCAGTGGGAAAGTTGAATGGAGAAACAACTCTCGAAGTAACATACAGGTTTAATTTCAAGAAAATATCAATGAAGGTACTTATCCTTCCTACGATTGCGTCATTAACGCCTAGTGCCCAAGTTAACGTTAAAATATTGGAAAATTTGCCTGAACTAAATTTTGCTTATCCACGATTTGATAAACTGCAACAAATAGATATATCGTTAGGGACCGACACAGTTTTCAACATTTTTCTGGATGGCATTATAAATTTGGGTGACAATTTAATTGCGCAAAACACTCAATTCGGTTGGATCGTTAGTGAAAGATGCGAAATTGACACGGAAAGCAGCATTTTTACTTATGCGACATCTTTAAACGATGAAGAAACACTAAAAAAATTTTGGGAGCTCGAAGAATATCCCAAGTTCGGCACAAAGTTCTACACTGCCGAAGAAGATTATTGCGAAGAGTGGTTTAAACTACGAAACTAGCAGCCGATGGAAAGCTCATCTTCCATTCAAAGTCGAAAGGGTGTCACTTGGCGTTGTCAAGATTGTTGGCAATGGAGAAAAGAGTTAAAAGGGACCCTAACTATCATTATGCTTATAAGCAGTTAATTGAAGAGTATGCAGAATTGGGCCACATGGAGCAAATTTAGTTGGACCGTGAGCAGCATGAAAGGTAGTATATTTTACCTCATCACGGAGTCATCAAAGAGAGCAGCAGCACAACAAAATTGCACGTGGTCTTCGACGCCTCAGCTAAAGTTAACTATATCCTTTCATTGAATGAAAATTTGATGGTCGGTCCAGTCATATAATCCAGTCTCCTAAAACTAATTTTAAGAAACAGGCAACACCGTTACGTCTTGGTGGGAGACATTGAAAAGATGTATCGCCAACTATGGATGGAAAACGAGGATACTAGACATTAAATGATTCTTTGGAAAGACGAAAAACAGCGAATATGTCATTATATATTGAAAACCATTACGTATGGAACAGCTTCCGCATCATTCATGGCAACCAGATGCCTGAAGGAATTGGCTCAAGAATACCTGCACAAACCCCAGATGCATTGCGAGCTATAGAATATGACACTTATGTCGACAATTTGATGACCGGAGCGGACACTCTAACCGAGCTGAAGTCATTCATAGATGACATTCTTAAAATATTGCAAAGCGGCTGTTTCAAACTGAGGAAAATGTCATCTAATGACCGAACAATCCAAATTCCCTGAAAAATGTGTGAAGGTACATCAATAACCATTCATGAATTTTGCCACGCAAGCAAATTGGCGTATGCAGCAGTGATATTTGCCAGATCAAACTCGGAGCAAGGGTATATTACGCGGCTTATATGTGCAAAAGCTAAGGTCGCGCCAATTAAAACCGTAAGCTTGCCTAGGCTAGAGTTTATGGGCGCGGCACTGTTGACTAAATTAACGAAGGCAGTCGTTGAAATATGAACTGTACAAGTGTCTGCTGTGGTGCTCCGGACGGAGATTCTAGAATTGTTCTCGATTAACTCTCCAGTCAGCCGAGGAAATGGACAAGTTTTGTAGCTAATCGAACATCCGAAATAATTGGCATCTAGAAAAGCGATCGAGACATGTACAAACAAAATGCATTCCTGCTGACTGTGCTACACGAGGTTTGGCCGCCAAAGAATTGGCTAGCAACAAACTGTGGTGGAATAGCCCAACATGGTTAATTGAACAAGAAGACAAATGACAATATCCAAAAAATATACCTTCAACTTCAGAAGAATGCACGAGGCTAGAGATGGGCCATGTGACTATTCAGTCACACTTCAGTGAAGCGATAATGAATCCTTTGGTAAATAAGTATATTTTTTTTATAATTTTTTTATTTTTTTTATTTTTTTTTATTTTTTAAATTTTTAATTATTTTTTTAATTTTTTATTTTTAGTTTTTTGTAACCCTTATACTTTTTAAGAAATTTGCAAAATAAATTTTGGAGTAAAATTCACTGGGACCTCCCAATTTATCAAAATAGCTTAAATCTGAAGTTTCAGTTCGATTGGTTAAACCATCTGGGCTGTAGAGAAGACACAGACCGACAGACAGACTCAAAACAGATAAATCTCTAAAAATCTCAAGTTCCAAAATTTTCATGAAAACTATATGTACTTTATTTTACTAGATTAAAAGAAAGTAAAACTCGTTACGTTAAGAAATTACAAAACAAAAAAATCAAAAAAAAAATCAACGTATATTTATTTTAATATGTAATATACATGGTTAAAGAAAAATATGTTTACAGCAAAAACGAATGGAATATTTTTCTTTTAAAGCACACAAAGAGCATTAACCCTTGTGAAGCGAGGGAATCAATTTACGTGCGGAACGATAATTTGTTGGTATTACCTTCTCCCAACCATTTTTTATTACGGTTATGACGGAAAGGCGATCGTAATAGTAGGCGTTGACTTTCACGTCGCTTGGACGTGTTTCTCGGCAAAATTAACTTCTTTAAATATATTTTTTTTTTTCTAAATTTTAATTTACCATGCTCAAACCATGAGATATTATCTTACTTATATAAACAGTATCCAAGCAAGCGTCACACAATTAATTTGGAAGCCATAATCTAAAAATTAAACAGTTAAATTTAGAATATTGAAGGATAGAGTGAACCTACATATTAAAAAAAAAATCTGGTACTACTTGCTGCTACCAAAGGTGCAGTTAAAGTTGCAGAATTGGGGATAATACCGGCTGGACGAGCTGCTTTTTCTTTTTGTTATTTTTAAATTATTCACGTTTTTTGGTACACTCTATTATGAATAAGCTGATGCTCAAAATTGAGTGTACCTGAGGATTAATATGAAAATTTATAAGTCAAGAATAAATAAACAAAGTACACCTGTCCCTCGATTAACACGGTACTTGATTAATACGGATTTGATTTAACACGGTCAACGAATTGAGACAAAGTCGTGATTAACACGCACAGACGTTTCGCTGCGTTAATCAAGTACCGTGTTAATCGAGGGACGACTGTATTAGTCGCGATTAACACGATTTTGAGTTACACGGTAATTTGGCGGAACGTAATTACCGTGTTAATCGAGGGACAGGTGTAGTATATTTCTTACAGGCTGTAACGAATGCCTGTTGACATTCGTTTTCCATCAAACAAATTCAAGATTTCAAAACAAAAATTATTTCTTTACCTATCTGGATACAGTATTCATACAATTTCTAACATTATTTTTTTTCTTTTTTGCAATTGATCGTTTTTTTTGGGTACAGGAATATTTTTTATGTATTTTGTGTACCCGAATACGATTAAATTTCACGTAAATAACAAACTACTACCTGAGGTAGACGACCGTTAGTCCAAAATGAAAATTATATATATATATGTTTATATCAGAATAAAAATTTAAAAAAAATAATAAAACAACAACAACATGCAATGCTTGGTAAATATAAACAGAAATAACAAAAAAATGTTTTAAATTAAGCTGATTCGGAAAATTAAATGTAAAAAAAAAGTTACAAAGAAATGTTTTTAAATTAAGTTGATTTGGAAAATTAGTAACTAATTTTTTCTTTGGTAGGGGAAAATTTGATTAGTTTTGGCTTGCTGAATTTTGTATAAAAATGGCCAAAAATCACCAAATAGGTATTCAGTTCTGAGCATTCAAGTTGAATGCAGATTTTAGTTTTAACAATAAAATCTAAAGTTGTATTCAAAAAAAAAGTAACTGTGCTTTTTTTTATAAGACGAGCTGATCCAATAAAGAAGGATAATCTATGTTTGGTAAGTATGTTTGTGACTAATTTGCAAAAGGGACCCAATCAGTAGCGAGTCAATTAACAGCCTCATTAGAGGCGGGTGGAAGTGTGTTTTAATGCGCCGCAGCCTCTTCAGTTAATTACGTGCTACTGATCTAATTTGAATTACTAACAAATCCCTCATATAGGGAAACAAATATTGCTCATTTTCGTTAATAGATTTTTTATTATGCTTGGCTAAGGCCAAGAATTCATCCATTCATGCTGGACAGTTGATTCTGTTTGTCTATTGGTCACGGGGCGGGTTTCTATTTGTGATCTCCATCATCACCTCTTCCTGCTCACCAAAAAAATGCGGTATAACCATGTCCAAACACCCATAAAAACCCACGAAAAATTTACCTCTACTGGCGTGAAGCTACAGGTAAATGCCGCGATAGGTCAAGGTTTAAGGACAATTTCTATAGCGAGTCGAGGTAACACTCGATCTCATTACAAGGCAGTAATAATTAAATTATTATTATAACTTATGAATTAATTGTACTTACAAATCATGATCTTGACATTATTTGTAGTGATGAAAACATCATATAATGTTAGGATGAGTAACTAAATTAAATTGTATAGCAGGTTTCCAGATGCAACATTTACAATTTGACAAGATTCTATGGTATCTGTGTGAGTATTGTTTATACCAATATAACACAATGAAATGTTGGCGAAAGGTTTCAATATTGATGCTACTTTACAATGAGTTCAAATTATGCGGCTCACACTAAAATTCATAAATTATAAATTTGCGACCACACAATTTTTCATCTGTATGTGGCTGTATTTATTGTGTGTACAAAAGCATTACGCGATACATGCGTATTGCGTATAGTTAATTTCCACCACCACGATTGTCTTGTTTTAAGTCACCGTAAAAATAAAAATTTTGATTATTTATTTAATTTTAAATTTTAATAAAAAAAAACTAACTTCAGGTTAAAAAACTAACTAATACTACTTCGGGGCCCTGCCCCGTAAAACTTTTAGAAATTAATTTCTCGCTGTGATTTTTTGTGTGTCATGCACGAGTAAAAGAACGAGAGTGTATAAAAATTGTGTGTCTTTGGTTTAGACATCATCATAAAATAATGAATTATAAGAAGCTTCAAGCGCATACAACAATGAAATTCAATCAGCGCACGAATAATGTGTACGGCCGAAAATAAAACTAACATTAGGTGTCCACCGAGGGAAACAAAGTTTTCATAAACATAATGAAATTCTTTATTTAAAATGGAATATTTATTTCCTTCACTGCATTTGCTCTTTAAACAACAACAAAAAAAACAAACAAAAAAATTTACCTTTCTCTTGCTTTTACGAACATTTTTGTTTCCTTGTTTTTGTTTTTTTTGGTATATTATGTAGATGTACGTACGTCTGTATTTTATCTTGTACGTACATAATTGAGTCGATTGTTGTCGATTAGTTTTAGTTTAGAAAAAAAAACTTATGAACGTCGGTCGTGCGATTTTTTGTATCGCGAAATAAAAAAGATGAATTAAGATATGGGTTTTGAATGAATGAAAACAAATTGATTTTGTTTCGTAATAATACGGCCCAAAACCTACATAGGAATTCAAACATCATATTTTTCTTAAAATCGATTTCTCTATAAAGTTAGCAGTTGGTTGGACTAATAATGCTTTATTCAAAATTGTTTGTGCAAATTAAAAATTAAGACAAAAAAACACATTTAAAGGAACAAACAGTTGCCCGCGACGGAGTCGATGTACAAATAAAAAGTAGTAGATCTACAAATAAAGAAAAGTGAGTTTTCCAGCGAGTGTAAAATTTCTCAAGCATGCGGTAAATCACTTTTGTTAAGCGTCGAATATGCCATTTTTCCTTGTATACTTGACGAAAAATACCCAAATTAAACAATTACAATCACTGAAAAACTTTCACTTTTCTTTACTTGTAGAACAATCTACTATTATTTGTGTAAATTGTCCCTTTTAAAGTGGCGAAAAACTGATTTTTTTGTTTTCTTCAGATTTTTATTTATATTTCGATAATGGATGAACGGCTGTTAACGGGACAAAAACCTTTTGTCCCGACGACCTCTTTATAATAATTTTTATTTTTGAAAATCGCCGAAAATATTTCTCTCATTTAAGGTCGCCGGCCCGCGCGTTGTTTTATTATTTATAACTCTGTACGGGATGAACGGCCTTTAGTCGACCAACACCATTTAATTTGCATGAAACGTTTAAACTATCCTAATTCATATACTACCAAACTATCATATTCTATGTGACCTCTTACTTTATACCCTAGGCGTATAAAGTTCTACATTTAAAGGTCGTGTCTCACAATCTTCTGCTTTTTTGTCTTAATTTTTAATATGCACAAACAATTTTGAAGACATATTTTAAGCAGTTTTGAATAAAGCTTCATTATTAGTTCAGCCAACTTCTCTAATTTTATACTGAAATCGATTTTAAAGGAAATATTTTTTGAATTCCTATAAATTGTGTGCCTTACATGACTTCAAAATATAAAGTGTACGCTGTTTAATGCGGGACACCCTTAAAATTGAAGAAGCATCCCATCTTCACTTTTTTTATTTATTTTAAAAGTCCTATAGGGTCAAACTAAAATACTTGAACTTAATTTTCGGCAGAGATATGTGGTACAGTGTTCGTTATGTTGTGAAAATGGACACGCATTTTTCAGTAGTAAACTACTTGTAATTGTTTACTTTTTTTTTTAAATTACTGACTATCTGTGAAGTTATTTATTTATCCTTATCACCAACTTATTTAATTGTTTATATAGTTATAACGAACTGGTTACATTATTAAAAAATTTAATAAAATTATATCATTAAAATATGATTTTAATATGTTCCGAAGATTGTAAGAGAATTCAATCCAGTTTCGAACTGATGAGCTTATGATTATGAAAAAATCAATCTTCTCATCAGGCCGCGGCGACTGGACTGATTATACCACAATTTACACTCTATATATCGTCGGCCTAACCGTGAGTTAACGTATCTGACATTTTTTCGAAAATTCTTTATTGGTACTAAATGTTTCGTCATGAGACTCTGTCTGAATTTTCCACCCGCGTTGGTTCATCGTTAGCACGGCGATATCGTCCTAATAGTCAGATTAACGTGGGTGCAGGAGTTCAGGTGCAGTTTCTCACGACTAACATTTTAGTATCAGAGATGAGTTTTCGAGAAAATGTCAGTTACGTTAATTCACAGTTAGGCCGATGATATACAGAATGTGCTGTGCGTTAAGTACTACCGAATCATACTAATACAGATGAACTCTCTTACAATTTTTCTTCTTCACAATATTCACACAGCTCTATTTCTGTGTACGCTAATTTTTACTTTATTAATTTTTTGTTGAATGTTAATTAATTCATGTAAACATTCAACAAAAAATTAATAAAGTAAAAATTAGCGTACACAGAATTAGAGCTGTGTGAATATTGTAAAGAAGAAAAATTGTAAGAGAGTTCATCTGTATTAGTACGATTCGCTAGTACTTAACGCACAGCACATTCTGTATATATAGAATGTAAATTGTGGTATAGTCAGTCCAGTCGCCGCGGCCTAATGAGAAGATTGATTTTTCATAATCATAAGCTCATCAGTTCGAAACTGGATTGAATTCTCTTACAATCTTCGGAACATATTAAAATCATATAATTAAATAAATAGAATTCTGTCTATTAGTCGGTTTCGTTGAATTACTGTTCGTAAATACTAATATACTTCTAGTGTTAATAAAAACACATTTAAAAAGGTCTAATCACCGGTAGCATATTAGAAATTACATGAATTAATTAACATTCAACAAAAAAATAATAAAGTAATAATCATTAAAATATTTCAAAATTTTTTTTTTTTAAATTTACCAAAAATCTCGGGTCTCTACGAATAAAGAGTGGCTCAGTATTTATTAATTTGCATCTACCTCGATATGCTGAAAGTATGAAAGCAGGCAGGCTTACATCTCTAGGTAGCCTTGGGAGAGCTTACATTTAAAAGCGCTTTTACACTCTGTCTATGCGATCTGAGTAGTTATTATAAAACAGATTCCATACGGCAATACTATATTCAAACAATGAACGAACAAACGGGATGTATAAAATTTTAATCACGTAAGAATCTGTAATGATCAAATTCATTTGTGATGTTTACATTTCAGATACTGATATCCAAGAGATTTGCTCGTCGTTGGGGGGTTCATTCTCTGGAAAAAAAAACTTAGGTTCTTCAACAGTGATTAACCTACCTGGATAGTTAAAGATCACGCGGTTCACCGTAACTGCATCACTAACCAATACGCGCCCTTTTAGCCAGCCATACCTGTTTATAGAGTTCTAATCAAAAACAAAAAAAAACGTTGAGCAGAACTAAAACCGTTAGCCGTACACCGCTGATCGCGCGTCGCGGAGCAAAATATAATTAGAATTACCAGTCGGTATGAATATATTAACAAACAAAAAAAATTTTATCAAAAATCCAAATTTGCCCTAGATGTTCGAAGAATCATCCAGGTTATACCAGAAGGGCCAAACAACAAGTAAATCAAATATGTATAATAAACTAATAAGGAAAATTTAATAATAATATGGTAATACTTAACAAAATAAATTTTTGTTTCTTTTTATGCTGGTGGATGTTGAAGATCGCTGGTCATCGCCGGGTCGGTGATACAATTTTCCTTCACTGTAGCTGAGAATTATCCAATGTTTTCTTTATCTCGTTACTCAAATAATCGTACATATATCTGGCGATACTAACAGATACGCCCGTTGTTATGGTAAATTAATCTGAAGCATGCGGTAATTAAGAATGCACTATTCCCCCCCGCAGCTTTGGATATGACGAACACCGCGGATATGAGTAATCGCGCTCAACATGCACAAATATTTATCAATCTTTAATGATAATGCTATTTACCGTTTTTTTTCATTTATTTATCTTTTATTTTTATTTTAATTGGGTTTTTATTTTTTTTTTATTTTAAACAAAGTTATTGAAATTGCGGGTACGGTTATGCTCACAAAAATATATTACGGTATATTCAACACCCCGTATTAGCATATACAAAATCTCGGCATAAACGTGTGCCCAATATGATTAACTTTCACAATCATGTACACTAATTTATAATTTTAGGAATTTTGATAGTTTTGTTCACGCCCAGTATAGTTCACTGGTATCTTTATTAATACAAAATCCTTAACAGATAAACAGAAAAATCTTTTTTATTTCTTTTTGATTTTTAATGAAATTATACACATTAATTATAATATTATTACACACAATCAACAATTTTCTCCGTTCTTAACAATTTAATTTTTATTTTATCTCTTTATAATTATATTTTGCTTCAAGGTTTTGGTCCGTAAACACGTCCAACCCAAGCGATATTTTCGACTCGAATCCCGTATCCTATTTTTTTCGTTTTTCTTTTTTTTTCGCTTTATTTTTTTTTTTTCAATTTTTATTTTATAACGATCGATTGACAATCTCACCCAAAACGGGGAAATGAATCGTTAGTCTACACATACCATCAATCACATCACTGATCAAACCGGGTGATTCGAAAGATTCCGACCTGCCCGTTTGTTACAGGACAGGTTCGTCGTAGAAATACCATAGAGGCGACGAAACTGAGTTTTCCGGGTTTTAGACGTTAAGGCTTGATATCTTTTGCGTGAATGTTTCCCAATGTTCGCCCCGATTCGTCTTTACATTTATAATTGACATTTCCAATTTTTTCCACGACAACTGCTTTAATGTATGTATTTCGGAGAAAATTTCGCGCAAAAATTTTTTGTCGAATCACTAAGAGGGTGTTGACGAACATAAACTGATTGCCCCGGACTGTAGCTGACGTTTCTTGTTCTGAGATTATAGGAATGCGAATATTTTTCAAAGGCTTCATTAAGATTTTTGGTTACGGTGCTATGAATAATGGACAAACGGTCGTGCATGGGAATTTGCTCTATATCTTCCGACAATGACTGAACATTGCGTAGAATTTGATACGATTTTCCATCTGTAATCATGTTGTAACCAAACAACAGGAAATAGGGTGGATATTTAGTAGACTGGTGTACCGCCGTTCTGAGGGCACAAGCTATTTCGCCGGGTTGTGAATCCCAGGTCTTATGATCTGCTATCACATATGCACGAATAGCGGCTATCACTGATCTGTTTATGTGCTCAGACGCATTCGCTTGTGGAGAGTACAAGGCAGTTTTGCAGTGGTTAATATTAAATTCGACTAACAAATGTTGAAATGCTTTACTGACAAATTGAGACCCATTGTCGGAAAGTATTTGTTCCGGTACACCAAACAGAAGAAAAACTTCATTTCGTAAATACGAGATTACTTTAGTAGTAATACTGGAACTAAGAGGTTTTAGTAAAACGAACTTGGTAAATTGGTCGAGTATCACTAGTATATAGGTGTTTCCCGTTTTAGACCGAGGATAGGGGCCCATTAAATCAATGTAAATACGTTCCCATGGCCGTTGTGCGAATACTGGTTGACTTATAGGAGGCTTTAATAGGGTGTTGGCACTCTTAGCAGTTTTTCACTTCGAACACTGAGACACATAGTTGTAGATTTGCTTTCGCATGCCTGGCCAATAATACAGTCGTCGTAACCGTTCTATGGTTTTTGCTATTCCTCCATGGGCAGCTAGCGGCTCATCATGATATCGTCTTATCAAATCGTCCGTCATGCTTTGAGGTACCCAAATTTTCCATTGTGGTATAGTGGATAACGAAGGATCTATTTTCGCCCCTACTCTTATATAAATTCGTTCATCTATGATCAGAAACGCAGGATAATTTGACGGGTTAGCTGTAATTTTATTAAGGAGCTTTATATATTCAGAATCCTTAAATGCCACTGACTGGAGATCTATCACTGATACAACGGAAGTTACTTGATCACAATATAGACGAGACAGCGTATCAGGAACGACGTTCTGCGACCCGCGCTGATGCTTAATCTCGAAATCGTACGCCTGGAGCTTGAGACTCCAGCGAGCCAGTCTTCCGTTCAAGTCCGTCTGCGACATCAACCACTTAAGACTAGAGTGGTCGGTAATGATAGTAAAGTGGTAGCCTTCAATATAAGGTCGAAATTTCTTCACCGATAGCACGGCGGCTAAACACTCTAGCTCAGTGGTTGAATAGTTTGACTGGGCTTGATTCAGTTTTTTAGAGAAAAACGCAATAGGTCGTTCATGTCCTTCCTGCTCCTGTTGGTACAATACACTTCCCACTCCATATTTACAGGCATCACATCTTGTTACGACTGGCATACGTCTCCACTTGGAACAGTGACGATTTTTTTTTCGAAAATTCCAAACGCTCAATAATTTGAAATGTTTCTTTAATTATAAAATACCATGAACACCATAGTGTTGTATCTACATATGCTCTAAGTTATGCTTTGCCAAATTCAAATTTAATATTCTCACCGATTGCTATGTAAACATATTTTAAATTTTTTTTCATTTGCTTGTGTTCTATATTGTCATGTACAAACATATATATCTCGTGCGAGTTGGTGTGTGTACATGTATTATGTAGTATGAGATGGAATATTTGGTTGTTAAAATATTCAATCTGGAATATTCGATTTTTCTTTCTGGTATCATTGGCTTAAATTAACGCGTGATATTTGCTCTGGGTGGGGATAAAACCAAATCGGTGTATTAAACATGAATCCGATGCGGCGGTACAGATAAGTATGTCAAAACCAACATTAATGTACTACAAGCCTGATCGTCACCAATATTATAAATTTATTTTGCGCTTATACATGAAAGCATTGGTAATCGACAGATTATATAAATGAGTGAGGAAAACATACAAATTGTAGATAAAACAAAACAAACGAATTGTGGAGGGAGAATTGGGTATGTTATTAATGAAAAAAACTAATTGGGATTAGTTAGTTGAGAGTATTTTTATTCTATTTTCGCACCAACACTTTCAAGTATAAGGTATTAAATGTAATAGGGTATCTGCGTGCTTCATCACTGAATCAGGCTTGTAGTATTACATTAATGTTGGTTTTGAGTATGTACATGTTCGTCGTCGTTGTTTGTCTTATTCGTTGTATTTGTGTACATAAAAAAAAAAAACATTATACATGCCAATAAAGATTTTACAATAATAAAAAAAAAAAAAAATAAATAAATGATGAACATGTGCACAGATACAACGAGTGGGACAAACAGCGATGCGAGAGAGAAAATAGGAGGGGGAAATTTTTCTGATTTTTTTTTTTTTTTTTTTTTTTTTTTTTAATTTAAAATAAATTTTATTTATTCATTTTATGTAATTACAATCTAGTCTCCTGGACTAATTAGCAATTTGTTTCTGACTTAATTGACTAACTTAAATTAATCTATGGCTTCTTCCCATTGGCATTCCATAGTGTTTGGTAAATTGATGTAAACCACATCTTTGTTGTGGATTTTAGATCAGCATAATGCTGCTTAAACTAACAATCACACCAGCTCAAAAGGTTTGGTTCTTTTAAGTCTGCGAACTAAATTCGTGATGCTTAGGAGCTGAGTTGCCTCAATGTTCACATGTTGGCGGAGCCTTTCTTCATGTCTCCGTGCTTTTTCCTGGATTTCATTTAAGATGAGGTTCATTTTAAGGTCCCTATGAAGGTCATTGTTCCTAACATACCAAGGTGCATCAACGATGTTCCTTAATACCATATTCTGAAATCTTTGGATGATATTTACGTTGCTTTGTTTGGTACAACCCCAAAGCTGAATACCATAAGTCCAAATCGGTTTCAATATTTGCTTATAAAATAGAAGCTTGTTGTATGTTGATAAAGAGGAGTTCCTTCCCATCAGCCAGTACATTTTTCTGTATTTAAGTCTTAATTCTTCACTTTTCTTCTTGACGTGTGCTTTCCATCGTAGTTTAGCATCCAGGGTCATGCCGAGATACTTAGCTGTGTTCGCATGCGGTATTATTTCCCGATTTATGGTAATCGGAATATGTTCGATTCGTCTGTTTGTAAAGTTGATGTGGACTGATTTAGCTTCATTTAGTTTTATTCTCCATCTTTTTGTCCATTTATATATTTGAGTTATAGCTGATTGTAACTTCTGTGTTGATTCTTCGTTGCTTTTTCCAACAGCTAAGATCGCCGTATCATCTGCAAAAGTTGCCACTGTGTTGTTTTCTAATGTAGGAAGATCATAAGTATATAGTAGGTATAAAACCGGCCCTAATACACTGCCCTGTGGAACTCCTGCATTGATTTCTTTCAATTCAGAAAATGTATCATCTAACTTAATCCTGAAGAACCTATCTTTCAAGTATGATTCTAGTATCTTAGCAAATTGCATTGGTAGAAGATTCCTTAACTTGTGGTTAAGTCCTTCATGCCACACTCTATCAAACGCTTGTGCAACGTCTAGAAATACTGTTGAACAGACTTTTTTCTCCTCTAATGCTTTCTCAATTATACTGGTTATTCTGTGTACTTGATCAATTGTTGAGTGTTGGTTGCGAAAACCGAACTGATGATTTGGGATCAAGTTTTTACTCTCGATTATCGGATTTAATCTTTTTACCAGAAGCTTCTCAAAGAGTTTGGACATGACTGGCAATAGCGAAATTGGCCTATAAGACGATGTTATGTGTGGTGGTTTCCCAGGTTTTGGGATCATAATTACTTCTGCAATTTTCCATAAGCTTGGTACACATTTGATTCTAAATGCTGCATTTATAAGATTGGTGAGTTTCACCAGAGCTTTCCTTGGCAGTTCTTTTAAGATTTCTGCAGTAATAAGATCGTACCCAGGAGCTTTTTTCGTATTCATATTAGCTGTTATCTCACGCATAACTTCTTTTGGTGTTGTGGGTAGGATTTCTTTACTTTCTTGCACAGCTTGTTCAGTTATTATCTCGGCTTCCAACGTTTGGTCTTCATGTGGCTGGAATATTTTTTCGAGGTGTTCGGCAAATTCTCGAGCTTTGTCTTCATTATTTCTAGCCCATTTCTCACCTGCTATTTTTATTGGGGGAATCTGCATTATTGGTCTTTTGATTCTTTTGGTTGCTTTCCAAAGAGAATAATCAGTACTGTTATCATTAGTTAATTTTCTTAAATAGTTGCTGATTGATTCATCTTTCAATTCTTTGATCTCTCTTCTTAATTGTTGAGTGAGGTTGTTCAAATGAGTTTTATCTTGGGGGGCCCTTGTTTGTTGCCATACTCTTCTCGCTCTTCTTTTTTCTGCGAGGAGTTCCCTAATTTCCATAGGGTAATTGTTTCCCTTGATTTTCGTTTTAATTTCAGGAGTATTTTCCCAAGCTGATTGCTGTATATCGTTTACAAATTTGTGAACTTCTTTGTCTAATTGTTCTTCAGTCTTTAATGGAACCATTAAGTTAATTTTTTCTTCTAGCGATAGTCTAAAGCATGCCCAATTAGTTTGATTATTTACTAGGAAAGGGTTTCTTTCTTTCTGAATGATTTTTTCACTTAACGTTAGAAGTATTGGTGAATGATCAGAGTTTAAGTCGTGGCTTTCATCTACTTGTACATAATTTACAGATATGTTCTTTATTATAAAGAAATCAATCAGATCTGGCACTTTGTTTGGATCAGTTGGCTAGTAGGTTGGTTTTCCAGTTGAGAGGGCTTCACAACTGCATTTTCTGATAGCTTTTAGGAGTTCTTTACCCTTAGTTGTTGTTAATCTGGATCCCCAGTGGACATTTTTTGCATTAAAGTCTCCTCCAAGTACAAATCGTTTTCCTAATTTACTGAGGAACTCAAGATAATCTTTTTCTTTCATTGAGTGCTTCGGTGGGCAGTAAATACTAGCAATACAAATATAACTACTTTTGGATTTGACAATAACAGCAGTTGCTTGTATTTCCTCCGTTTCATACTTTAACTCCTCATAGTGATGAATACTATTTCTAATTATAACAGCACTACCTCCTTTAGCAGTGTTTCCAGGGTGAATAGTGTGATATATTTGATAATTTTTGAATTTAATGTTTGATTGTCTAGTGAAGTGTGTTTCCGTGATGAGACATACATCGATTTTTTCTGTGTCCAGGACCACTTGCAGTTCTTGTTGATGTTGCATCAGTCCATTGGCATTCCAACATAAGATTCTAAGATCTTTGGCCATTTTTCTGTTTAGGGATGGCTCCCTTAGTGCTGTACTCTAGTTTCTGTAATCGCTCATCAAATGTATTTAGTCTGCTTAAAATTAATTTAAGTGTTTGACTTATATCGTCATTTTGAGCAGTTTTTCCTGGATTTCCGTTGCTCATCATTACTTGAGCATAAGTCATTTTACCAAATTGTCCTTGAGTAGTTCCCGACACTCTACGATTTACTTCGGGTCGGTTCATCTTAACCGCTTGTTTCCTGAATGAAGTTGGATTTTTAGCAATCACGTTCTTATTTTTGATATTTTGCAGTTCAATAGCAACGCTGCATCCTCTGTAGTTAGCCGGATGGTTTTCTCCACAGTGAACGCATTTCGGTTGAACATTTTGGGCTTTTACACAATCTTTGGTATGATGTTTACCTAAACATTTGACACACCTAGGTTCCCTGTTGCAATATTTTTGTGTATGTCCATAGGCTTGACATTGTTTACATTGTGGTATAAGCTTAGACCTTCTTAGAGGCTGAATAACCACTTTGCACCCCAAGATGTACTTAATTTGATAAATTTTTTCGATATCTTCATCAGTATCGAAGGTCAACATAAACATGTTGAGAGGTACTTTGCCTCTCCGTTTTAGCTTAATCGATGCTTCAGTTGCCCTAAATCCTTTTGCTTTCAGGTCATCAATTATTTTATCTGGTTTACACGTAGAGTGTAAGTTTTTAGCCATGACCCTAATTGGTCTGGTTTGTTTATCTTCAAACGTGTGCCAAGCACGTTTTTCTTCATTTAACATTTTTGTCATTTTTCTGTATGTTTCAGCATCTTCTAAGTTTATTTTGATGGTGTTTCCATTCATTACCTTTGCATTAAACTTATCTGTAGCAGTTATTGTTTTTATTTTTTCATAGAGTACATCGTAGTCTTTGACTTCATCTATTACTATTGGTGGTGGTGGAGGTATTTTTTTTGGTTGTTTCTGGATAATATTTGGAACATTATCCTTTAATTGAGGTGGGGAGGGCGTATTATTCCGTCTCCTTTTTTTTCTCCCACCTTTAACTCTAATCCACTCAGTTTCTCGAGCTAGTTCTTCTTCATCCGTATGATACTCTTGTGGAGTTGTATTCTGGTTAGGAGTAGAACCGATGTCCTCCTTTGGCTTAAGAGCTTTAACTTCGTTTTCAAGCGTCTTCATACGCTCCTGCATCCATGCAATTGTAACATTCAGTTGCTTATTTAAATTGTTGGCTTCAACTAATGCATTATTAGCTTTACACAATTCATTGTGAAGCTTTTCTTCGTTTGTAGAACGAGTGTTGTGGCTGCTGGCCTCAATGGAGGGACTACCGCCTCTTTTCGGAGAATACGCGACTTTGTTACTCTTCTGGAAGGGATGTGAATTATCCTTTTCTGTTTCACTCAAATGAGCTTGTTTATTCACCAACATGTCTTGGGATTGGTTAAAATAATTGTAGTCTGATTTTTTGATGTAAAATATTTTTTTTTGATAAAAAGTCAGTCTAGTTTTGAGTTTAGTTGACGACCAGTCAAAATTATTTTTTTTGATATAAAAAACAAAAAAAGTCTCAGTTTGTATTTGGAAGAGACGGTGAATAATCATTTTTTTTAGTAGTGCTAAGTTTTTCTTAATAAAAAATTAATTATTGTAATAAAAAAAAATGAATTGAATAAATAAAATTTTAGAATAGTTCTGTTTAATAGAATTGAAATAAATTTACAAACACAATTATGTAAATTAACTAGTTAACATAAAATTTTGGAAAAAAAAAGACAATAATAAAATAGAACATATGATTAAATGTTCTGGTGTTAAATATAAGAGAAAATCTGTTGTTTTGGTGGTACAACCACAGAAGAAAGATTAACCAGAATAGACATTGCGTGGATCAAATTTTTTTTTCATCTTACCTTATTTTTTGGACATTGAAGTATAATTATTTTCGAATATTATGAATTTTTTGAATATTTAATACAAATTATGCTGTCAAAACAAAACTTGTCAAATAATTTCACTAACTATACTGTTAAGGATTCTCAATTTTTATTATTTCAAATAAAAACCAGTAAACCAAAGAATACATAACCCAACTTTCTCTTACCTTCGGCAAATCAAGGTCAAAAAAATGAGTCCAAATTTTTCCATACAAAAACAGCGTTATGACTATTCTGGTTAATCTTTCTTCTGTGGTACAACCGTGTAGGCCAACGAATTTGTATGTAATTTTTTTTGTTGGTTGGCTACGGTTAAAGTATGTTAAATTAAAAAATAAAAATAAAAAAAAATAAAAAAAATTATTAATAATAATACTAAATTCCTAATCACTGATTAAGTTGAACAAACTTTATTATGTATATTGTATATATTTTGGTTTTTTTGAGTTGAATGATTAAAAGTTATAGACAAAACAATCTAAGTTATATATATATATCTTTTATGTACTCATTTTTTTTGTTTGGTGTAAAATTTATTCTATCACATTTTTTTTCTTTTGTGGCTAATGATAACGGGTAAACATCATTTCTCTTCGCTCTCATTTAGCCACACAGTGAACAAACAAACAAACAGACCATATATACATATATAAGTATATAAATATATATATACATTCTTTTGACGGTGAGGGCCACTGTTTTTGGCTAGCGCGTGTCCAGTGTGCGGAAAAAAAAAATAAAAAATAAAATAAAATAAAATAAACACTCAAATCCAAAGTTTCATAAAGCCATTTTTGTGAGGGGGATCCTGCGTCGGCGCTGGTTGCGGTTGGTCGGACGGGCCTTAAAACAACAAGGTAAAACCAATAAGGGATAAACAATCTGGCTAAGTAACTTTTAGTTTCTTAAGTTTGTAACAGGTTGTTTCTCCTTTCTATTTTCATTATATTGCACATATATATTATTATTTTTACCGTTTGTCTTCGACCTTTCGTGGTGGTGCACCGATTTGGTGAAAACCCCACTCAGAGCAATTATTGTCCGGTTACATTTTTTTTCGTCATTTTTATTGATTGCGTTTGGAATTTCCGTTCTTTTTCGCTTCACTTCTGCTCGGTTGTCCGTTTTTGGGTGTGGTTCGACCCCATAACGGTTCATTTTTTTCAGGTATGTTTGTGTTTTCCTTAATTTTCTTAAAAAAAACAGTGATAGTGTAAGTGAAATCTAACATTAACGTAGAATCAGTTTTAACGTAATTTATCATTCATCAGTTTTAGCCTAAATTTAAATTTTTCTCTTTTACCATAACTTAAAATCTTTTCTTTGAATTTCTTACGGTAGTGTGCTACGCCGCACCATGTGCGTGTAAATAAATAATTGATCGGATGATGTGGGGTGTGGTCATGTGAAGGGTTGGCCCTTTTCCATCGTTTTCCGTGCGCGCCGTTCGTTCCTCCAGGACAGGCTGTGCTGGAGGGCGGCACGCCATATGAGTTGATCGCGTCGGGGTGACGGTCTCGTTCCGGGGGATTGTCGCTGGGATTGTCATGCGGGCGTCCCTCCTTCATAAATGGCATCGGTAGCCGTCGCGACTGGGAAACAGCATCCCAGTAGGCGGGCCGATGAGGGGAGGCCCGTGTGGCAGTCACGGCGGTGATCGCCTGGGATTGAGACGGTCACTCCGGATCGATCACTCCCAGCTTATCATTTTCTTTTTGCCGCTGAGGCCGTGGCAACTTAATTTTAATTTCCTTTGTCCCTCTAATTTTATTCATCATGCGGTTATTCAAGCATGAGAAATATGTCTGTCAACCCCCACGCCGCACCGTGAGCTCTAGCCAGCTACTATACCGCATCAGACCACTATTCTCATGTCTGTTAACGTAATCCCTTGGGGGATTGCGTTACAGTGGCGCCCAAACTCGGCTAATTAAATTAAATTTTCGTCTTTTAGTTTTTCAGATTTTTTTTTAAAACTTGTTGTGAGCATCACGTACAAAGTCCAACGCTTGCGTTGTTTGATCTGTACGGATGCTCACATCAATGTTTCCCTGTCCGGTTGACGCCACATCTGTATTGTAACCAGCGTAAGCTGTTTGATTACATACAGTTGTGAGTGTCAATCCCTATTCTCAGCTCATCGGTTGATTAGGTCTACCATTTCCGCCATGTGGCGTTAGATTGTGGTCAGACTCATTCTTTCTTTGTTCTGAGTTTAGCTTTTTTCAATATTTTATTTTTATTTGCAGATCTACGTTCCTTTAAGTAATTTACTCAATTTTTTAATTAAATTTAATTTGTATCCAACTACCTTCATGGGGAGCGATCCAAGCGAGTTCTGACTTCGAGTCATTCGACCTCGCTGGATCGTTTGCCATGTTGGTTCCGTGTGCCATGAGCATTGAGATCGCGAACTTGTTGTTTCCACCAATGTGGTGTTGATTGGACAGTTCGTGGTCTCATTGGTCAATGGCACATCCTTAGTTCATTCTTTTGTTAATTTTCTTATTTTGTTATCTTCTTTAATTAAAATTATTGGACCTCAGCGGTATTATTATTTTATTTAACAGTACCCCGCGTCTCATGGTGGAGCTCTAAGAGTGCGACTGTGAGGCCAACGGGGGAGGATACCATTTTATTTTTATTATTATTTATTATTATATTTTCTCAACCGGCCTGAAGCATGGCCATTCCTACATCATTCGATCAACTCCTCTTGTACTTTCTTGATTTCACTTTCACTCTGCGTTGTTTGCGAGAACTTTATTCTTATTACTTCGTTATTTTTCTTTTCTTTATTTTTTTATTGATTCCTTTATAATTAATTAGTCTAACGCTCGTTAATGGATTAAGCCAATTTATTTTTTTTGATTTTTAATCGAATTTTTGTTTATATATATACATTTTTTGTTACGAAATTATTTCAAAATTAAATGAACGCCATTGAATCATCGTGTGATAATTCTTAAAGTGCGGTTGTTTGATCAGCGTTTGAGTGAGCGGCAGTCAAACCTTGACGCGAGTGAGTCTGTATGACAGTAATAATATTCTCGTAGCTCCTCACGCTTCCCGACTTGTGGATGTCCACGTTATTAGTGTAGTTCTAATTTAATTTTTCGGATTTATTTAATAAATTTAATTTTTTTTGTTCATTAATAAAAGTTAATTTGGCTTCATTGATTGACGTTGGATTTTGGCTAAATAATTTTTAACTTCGTGAATCAATTCATTTAAATTTTGTTTGCTAAATTGATGTAATTGATAAATTTTGTTTTAGAAAACGTTACTTTTGATTAAGAATATTGATAGTGCATATGCGATACTAACACTATTTTTTGAGTTTTTTTAATTTTTTTAACTTTCTAAATTTTCCTTTAGTTTCTACGAGATATCTACACACATTTAATTCTTTTGAGTTACCAGCTTTCGTCGAGCTTAACAGTTTGATTTTTTTTGATTTTGCGAGATTACAAGCTTCATTTCTTTCTTTTCCATATTCTTTAGTTAGTAATTTCCTATTCACCTTATTATTTCGTTGGTTGTGGGTCTTACGTTAATTCTAAAAATAAGTTGAATTTTCTTTTATACGAAAATACTTATTTGTCATCGTATATAATATTACATATATTTTAATCAATTTCGGCGCAGTCGATACAGTGTAGACTTGTCCTTACCTTTATAAATTAATTTTGCGTAATCACGAATAAAGAAAATGGATATTTTACACCTAAACGGTAGTGAACTTGAGGTGGAATGCGAGGTGCGAGGACTTTCCTCTCAGGATTCACAGGGCCCGGAAAGGTTGCAATCGTTACTAAAGTCTGAACGCGAAGGTCAAACACCAGCACCTGCCCGGATGCATGCGAGAGCCTGCCAAAATCCTCAAAGAGAGATTGGTCATTGCCATGATCGATTGATGCAGATCAAGGAGGATATCGCCACGCTACCAAATTTCCACATTGAACAGCAACCTATATCTGCCAGGAAAATCTGGTCCAAACTCTGGCATGTGAGAGGACGGTTGGAGCGGGCGATATCGTCACCAACTTACGGCGGGGAGGCCCAAAAACAATTAAATGTTTGTGTCCCTTTGATGACCGCGTTGGAGTCGTATTTGGAAGATGAGAATCTACTGAATACTTCTCTTGAGACCGCCAAAACTATAGTAATTGAGAAAGCTCCTGAAGAAAATCTCGTTCAAGTTTCGGAACCCACCAGAAATCCAGTAGGTGGCTTGGCCGTTTCATTTTCACCTGATCATGCCACTCACCAATCACAAAATATACCGGATTCGTCGACGTATGTAGCTGCTTTGCAGCATCAAATCACTATGTTATCCGATCAGCTGCGGGCTATAACTAGTGCAACTCCGTCCGGTGGACTCGCACCACCCGGTAGGCCAGAGGATTCTTTACCTCGATCACCACCCGTACCTACTTTTGGGGGTAGTCATGTTCCGAAAGGGCGTTCATCTCTGGAGCATGCTATCCCCACTGATGGCGCTTTCATTTCCAACCAGCCAGATACCTTACATAATAGCACTTTTCATGGTCAGCGCTCTGATCCTCTCTCTCGTCCGTATGGTGCAGCGAGCACTTTAACTCCTTCTACCCCAGGGTTTTCTGGTTACCGTTCCTTAGGGCGAAGCGGTATTTCTTTTTCTGGTTTATCGGCTGGTATCACTGTGGACATGTTTTTGTTCCAATTGGAAGTTATTGCCACTTCGATGTGCCTGAGCCCCGAAACCTTGTTAGTAGAAGTCAGCACAGTGTTGAAGGATGTTGCCCTACAGTGGTACTGGTTGTACCGCCGTCAGAATCCCTGTGCTACCTGGACAGACTTAAAACGAGATCTGGTAGAAAGATTCAAGGATCGTCGTACCGCTTTTGAAGTTCGTCGTGCTATCGAGAGCAGAAAGCAACAACCGAATGAAAACTTTCTTGATTTCTACCATTGCATGTGGGGCTTATCCTTACAATGTCAAACTCCGTATTCAGACGAAGAATTCATTCAGTTGTTGTTATCTAACATGAAGCCGGTTTTGCAGTTCCATCTCACCGATCGACAATTTTCGACTATAGGGGATCTGATTAAAAGCTGTACTGCTTGGGAAGATACTTTAAAGCGTTGTCCTGTCCGACCGGAATCCGCGACATTCCCCAGACGTGTTGTCCACGAATTATCCGTGGATTCAACTGATGAAAGTGGACTGCCGGGATTTTATCCAGACGTAGCGCCAACTGATGTCTCCACCGGGTATTCGTTGGCTTCATTTCAGGGTCCGTCAGCGTGTCCGGTCGTCAGACCAAATAACCCAGTCAGAATATCAATAGTTAACAAGCCACCAGCAGTATCTCATGCAGCGACCGGAAATCCTCCTCTCGTCTGTTTTAACTGTCTTGATATTGAGCACACCTTTAAATATTGCCCTAAACCTATGGTTCGATATTTCTGTTTCCTTTGTGGATTACCTGATACCATTTCTCCGAATTGTCCTAGATGTGCGGGAAACCGATCGAGTGGCCAGTGGAGATCGGGGAACCGTGGGTCACAGAATACCGGAGCCCCAAGGAATGCGTTGGAGGATGCGGCCAGCAACACGGATCCGGAACTTCATCAGAGGCCTGCACTCTCTTGGAGAAGACCAGCGGAACAGCGAAAGTCTTCGTAGAGCCCGTTTGCTCCGAAAACAAATCTGGACCTGTTCCGTCTGGTTCCAACCAGGTGAGTGCGGGTTCTGCGGGACTCCCATCCGTGCCAAAATGTCGAGCTGTCCCAGCAGTTAATGTTAGGAACTCCATTTCACTAAATCCGTTCTTCCAACCTATTGCTTCTATGCCTTATACGTCACCTTATAATTCTACACCTAATTCGTCTTTACCTGCTATGTCATCTTTTTTCTCGTCAGTACCAGATATTTCGATTTCGGATATAACTTCCTCATATTCAAGACCTTCCGTCAAACCTGTTTTCCCAACTTTACCAATTACAAAACCATTTAGTTCTCATCTAGTAAAATTCCCCGTTTCTAGCTTGTTCTCTGCTTCTCAGGTGCAAGCCCGATCTCACAATTCTAGTCGTTTGCTGCGCTCCAAACGTTATTGGGAAAGGCGGAAGGGTATGCGATCTTTCGTCATATCTTCCATGCTCGGTGCTGAAACCAATGATCTACGGCCGTATGCCGAAGTCTTGGTTAATGATGTTCCATACCGAGGTCTTTTAGATAGCGGAGCTAGCGTAAGCGTGTTGGGTTGTGGATCGGAAAAACTGTTATCAAATCCGTTTGTAAAAATTCATTATTTTCCAACTAAGATCAAAACCGCCAGCGGACAATCACAGCCAGTGCTTAAGTATTTAAATGCTATAGTCCGATTCAATAACCTCGCTCATAACCTTACCTTATATTTAGTGCCTTCATTAGAACAGCCGTTATACCTTGGAATTGACTTTTGGAATCGCTTTGGGATTGTTCCAAAAGTCTCTTCTTTGAGTATTTCTTCTTTAAGTGATGTCAACGATCTTGCTGATTCCCCTCCTGAGTCTAAATTCCACCTTCTGTCCGGTGAGGATCAGCATACGTTAAATGGCATCAAAGAACTCTTTCCTTCGAGCGCTAAATTGGGCCTAGGTCAAACTTCTTTGTTATTTCATTCGATTGATGTTGGATCCGCGAAACCAGTGAAACAGCGATTTTATTCTGTGTCTCCTGCCGTCCAGAAGCTCATGTATGACGAGTTGGATCGGATGTTGTCCTTGGGGGTCATCGAGGAATCACAAAGTTCCTGGTGCTCTCCAGTTACGCTCGTGCGTAAGGCTAATGGTAAAGTTCGTCTGTGCTTAGATGCTAGAGATCTGAACAAGGCCACCGTTAAGGATGCGTATCCGTTGCCTCTTATCAACGGATTGTTGGGTCGTTTGGATCAAACCAGATTTATATCTGCAATTGATTTAAAAGATGCCTTTTGGCAGATACCTCTCGACCCACAATCCCGCGATAAGACAGCGTTTACGGTACCTGGGCGGCCTTTGTATCAGTTCACCGTAATGCCCTTTGGGTTATGCAACGCTCCACAGACTCTTTGCCGCCTCATGCACCGAGTAATTCCTCACCGATTGCACGATAAGGTCTTTGTGTACCTAGATGACCTCTTAGTCACATCCGCCACTCTGGATGAGCATTACCTCCTTTTAAAAGAAGTCGCTTGCTTATTAAAATTCGCTGGGTTAACCATCAATCTGGATAAGAGCCAATTTGTCCTTAAAGAAGTTAATTATTTGGGTTATGTGGATGGACACGGTTGCCTCCGCACAAACCCAGAAAAGTGTAAAGCGATTGCAGAGTTTCCCGTTCCAAAAACCACCAAACAAATACGACGCTTTCTGGGAATGTGTGGATGGTACCGTCGGTTCATACCGAACTTTGCTACCTTGGCTGCTCCATTGACTGATCTTACAGGCAAATCGGGTAAATGTCCATGGTCCTCTGCTGCGGAATCCTCTTTTGTTGCTTTGAAAACCGCCTTGACCTCTGCTCCCGTGCTAGCTAACCCCGATTACAGTAAGCCCTTCTACATACAGTGCGATGCCAGTGCTGTCGGCGTAGGTAGCGGTTTGTTTCAAACCGATCCTGATGGGGCAGAGCATCCCATTGAGTTTATCTCGCATAAACTTAATGGGGCCCAGCGAAACTATTCAGTGACCGAGTTGGAGTGCTACGCCGCGGTACTCAGTGTGCAGAAGTTCCAGCCTTATGTAGAGGGGTATCCTTTTGTGATTTATACAGACCACGCTAGTCTACGCTGGCTGATGTCACAAAAGGATCTGTCGGGGCGCTTAGCCCGGTGGAGCCTCAAATTACAAGCTTTCGATTTTCATATTGGGTATAGAAAAGGGTCGGTAAATATAGTGCCTGACACTTTATCTCGAGCATTTCCTGCAGAAACTTCTCCTGAGGAAGACGTTCGCCTAAATAAAAACATTGCGTCTCTTAAGGCTCAATTTGAAAATTGTCGGTTTCATCCTGTCTCTTCCATAGAACTTGCGGACATCAATAGTTTACCAAAGTCTACTTCTGTTCCTGTCTTACATCTTGATTTGAATTCTCCTGCTTTTAACGATCCTGCTTATGTGGCACACATAGACCAAGTTCGTAAATTAAAAGACGGTGAACACAATTTCAAAATTCAAGACAACAAACTGTTAATTGATCCTTCGTATAGTGCGCGATATTTGGACACTGATCTTCCCGTTTATCGGCTGGTAGTACCATCTCCTCTTGTTGAAAATCTGATTGAGCAAGCTCATATTCCGCCCACATCGGCACATCTTGGTGGTAGTAAAACCCTCGAGCGGTTGCAAAGGCAATTTTTCTGGCCTCAAATGTCTCGTCAGGTTAAAGATTACGTGGCGAAATGTCAAGAATGCAAAAAGAATAAGGGCGTTAACTTTTCCACCCGTCCAGCTATGGGAGCTGCGGTAGTGTCCACACGTCCTTTTCAAAAATTATACGTAGACTTTTTAGGACCTTATCCGAGATCGAAGCGTGGCAATACATGTATATTGATTGTTGTGGATCATTTCTCCAAGTATGTATTTATCAAGCCTCTGCGAGAAGCTTCCGCTGCTTTGATGTGTACGTATTTGGAAAATGAGGTTTTCCTGACATTCTCTGTTCCTGAAGTTATTACCTCAGATAATGGCAAACAGTTTATTTCACAGCTCTTTAAAAATTTGCTAGCTAAATATGGAGTTTCGCACATCCGCACACCTGTTTACTCTCCACAGAGCAACGCTTCGGAGCGGGTGAATCGCACACTATTGGCTGCCATTAGGTCATATGTTGATTATCACGAACATAATGAGTGGGACAAGCATTTGCAAGAGATCGCAGCTGCCTTGCGCAACTCGATTCATGATACGCTGCATTATTCCCCTCATTATTTAGTTTTCGGTCAGCATATGTCTCTTCATGGTTCAGATTATGAATTACGGGCATTGCTCTGCGGAAAGGATTCCAGTGACGTCCACGGATGGTCCAAACCTGATCGGATAAATTTAGTACGAGATCCAATTCTTCATTACTTAAAAGTGGCGCATGATAAGGGAGCTCGACACTATAACCTGCGAAGCTCAAACCGTACTTTTCATGTAGGACAACCTGTATTCATACGATCCTTCGCTTTGAGTGACGCAGTTAACAAATTCTCCGCCAAATTGTTAGCAAAATTCAAACCAGCAGTAATTAGTTCGAAAGCTGGTTCGGTATCTTATAATGTGGAAGACTTAGCGGGTAAACCATTGGGGTTGTACATGTCAAAGATATCCGAGATTAATTTTATGTCTTTAATCTTGGCCTGGCTTGAGACCTTTTCTCGGGTGTGGGTCGTCCCCACGTTTGTTACGACTGGCATACGTCTCCACTTGGAACAGTGACGATTTTTTTTTCAAAAATTCCAAACGCTCAATAATTTGAAATTTTTCTTTAATTATAAAATACCATCCATGACCACCATAGTGTTGTATCTACATATGCTCTAAGTTATGCTTTGCCAAATTCAAATTTAATATTCTCACCGATTGCTATGTAAACATATTTTAAATTTTTTTTCATTTGCTTGTGTTCTATATTGTCATGTACAAACATATATATCTCGTGCGAGTTGGTGTGTGTACATGTATTATGTAGTATGAGATGGAATATTTGGTTGTTAAAATATTCAATCTGGAATATTTGATTTTTCTTTCTGGTATCATTGGCTTAAATTAACGCGTGTATTTGCTCTGGGTGGGGATAAAACCAAATCGGTGTATTAGACATGAATCCGATGCGGCGGTACAGATAAGTATGTCAAAACCAACATTAATGTACTACAAGCCTGATCGTCACCAATATTATAAATTTATTTTGCGCTTATACATGAAAGCATTGGTAATCGACAGATTATATAAATGAGTGAGGAAAACATACAAATTGTAGATAAAACAAAACAAACGAATTGTGGAGGGAGAATTGGGTATGTTATTAATGAAAAAAACTAATTGGGATTAGTTAGTTGAGAGTATTTTTATTCTATTTTCGCACCAACACTTTCAAGTATAAGGTATTAAATGTAATAGGGTATCTGCGTGCTTCATCACTGAATCAGGCTTGTAGTATTACATTAATGTTGGTTTTGAGTATGTACATGTTCGTCGTCGTTGTTTGTCTTATTCGTTGTATTTGTGTACATAAAAAAAAAAAACATTATACATGCCAATAAAGATTTTACAATAATAAAAAAAAAAAAAAATAAATAAATGATGAACATGTGCACAGATACAACGAGTGGGACAAACAGCGATGCGAGAGAGAAAATAGGAGGGGGAAATTTTTCTGATTTTTTGATGTAAAATATTTTTTTTTGATAAAAAGTCAGTCTAGTTTTGAGTTTAGTTGACGACCAGTCAAAATTATTTTTTTTGATATAAAAAACAAAAAAAGTCTCAGTTTGTATTTGGAAGAGACGGTGAATAATCATTTTTTTTAGTAGTGCTAAGTTTTTCTTAATAAAAAATTAATTATTGTAATAAAAAAAAATGAATTGAATAAATTAAATTTTAGAATAGTTCTGTTTAATAGAATTGAAATAAATTTACAAACACAATTATGTAAATTAACTAGTTAACATAAAATTTTGGAAAAAAAAAGACAATAATAAAATAGAACATATGATTAAATGTTCTGGTGTTAAATATAAGAGAAAATCTGTTGTTTTGGTGGTACAACCACAGAAGAAAGATTAACCAGAATAGACATTGCGTGGATCAAATTTTTTTTTCATCTTACCTTATTTTTTGGACATTGAAGTATAATTATTTTCGAATATTATGAATTTTTTGAATATTTAATACAAATTATGCTGTCAAAACAAAACTTGTCAAATAATTTCACTAACTATACTGTTAAGGATTCTCAATTTTTATTATTTCAAATAAAAACCAGTAAACCAAAGAATACATAACCCAACTTTCTCTTACCTTCGGCAAATCAAGGTCAAAAAAATGAGTCCAAATTTTTCCATACAAAAACAGCGTTATGACTATTCTGGTTAATCTTTCTTCTGTGGTACAACCGTGTAGGCCAACGAATTTGTATGTAATTTTTTTTGTTGGTTGGCTACGGTTAAAGTATGTTAAATTAAAAAATAAAAATAAAAAAAAATAAAAAAAATTATTAATAATAATACTAAATTCCTAATCACTGATTAAGTTGAACAAACTTTATTATGTATATTGTATATATTTTGGTTTTTTTGAGTTGAATGATTAAAAGTTATAGACAAAACAATCTAAGTTATATATATATATCTTTTATGTACTCATTTTTTTTGTTTGGTGTAAAATTTATTCTATCACATTTTTTTTCTTTTGTGGCTAATGATAACGGGTAAACATCATTTCTCTTCGCTCTCATTTAGCCACACAGTGAACAAACAAACAAACAGACCATATATACATATATAAGTATATAAATATATATATACATTCTTTTGACGGTGAGGGCCACTGTTTTTGGCTAGCGCGTGTCCAGTGTGCGGAAAAAAAAAAAAAAATAAAATAAAATAAAATAAACACTCAAATCCAAAGTTTCATAAAGCCATTTTTGTGAGGGGGATCCTGCGTCGGCGCTGGTTGCGGTTGGTCGGACGGGCCTTAAAACAACAAGGTAAAACCAATAAGGGATAAACAATCTGGCTAAGTAACTTTTAGTTTCTTAAGTTTGTAACAGGTTGTTTCTCCTTTCTATTTTCATTATATTGCACATATATATTATTATTTTTACCGTTTGTCTTCGGCGTTTCGTGGTGGTGCACCGATTTGGTGAAAACCCCACTCAGAGCAATTATTGTCCGGTTACATTTTTTTTCGTCATTTTTATTGATTGCGTTTGGAATTTCCGTTCTTTTTCGCTTCACTTCTGCTCGGTTGTCCGTTTTTGGGTGTGGTTCGACCCCATAACGGTTCATTTTTTCCAGGTATGTTTGTGTTTTCCTTAATTTTCTTAAAAAAAAACAGTGATAGTGTAAGTGAAATCTAACATTAACGTAGAATCAGTTTTAACGTAATTTATCATTCATCAGTTTTAGCCTAAATTTAAATTTTTCTCTTTTACCATAACTTAAAATCTTTTCTTTGAATTTCTTACGGTAGTGTGCTACGCCGCACCATGTGCGTGTAAATAAATAATTGATCGGATGATGTGGGGTGTGGTCATGTGAAGGGTTGGCCCTTTTCCATCGTTTTCCGTGCGCGCCGTTCGTTCCTCCAGGACAGGCTGTGCTGGAGGGCGGCACGCCATATGAGTTGATCGCGTCGGGGTGACGGTCTCGTTCCGGGGGATTGTCGCTGGGATTGTCATGCGGGCGTCCCTCCTTCATAAATGGCATCGGTAGCCGTCGCGACTGGGAAACAGCATCCCAGTAGGCGGGCCGATGAGGGGAGGCCCGTGTGGCAGTCACGGCGGTGATCGCCTGGGATTGAGACGGTCACTCCGGATCGATCACTCCCAGCTTATCATTTTCTTTTTGCCGCTGAGGCCGTGGCAACTTAATTTTAATTTCCTTTGTCCCTCTAATTTTATTCATCATGCGGTTATTCAAGCATGAGAAATATGTCTGTCAACCCCCACGCCGCACCGTGAGCTCTAGCCAGCTACTATACCGCATCAGACCACTATTCTCATGTCTGTTAACGTAATCCCTTGGGGGATTGCGTTACAGTGGCGCCCAAACTCGGCTAATTAAATTAAATTTTCGTCTTTTAGTTTTTCAGATTTTTTTTTAAAACTTGTTGTGAGCATCACGTACAAAGTCCAACGCTTGCGTTGTTTGATCTGTACGGATGCTCACATAAATGTTTCCCTGTCCGGTTGACGCCACATCTGTATTGTAACCAGCGTAAGCTGTTTGATTACATACAGTTGTGAGTGTCAATCCCTATTCTCAGCTCATCGGTTGATTATGTCTACCATTTCCGCCATGTGGCGTTAGATTGTGGTCAGACTCATTCTTTCTTTGTTCTGAGTTTAGCTTTTTTCAATATTTTATTTTTATTTGCAGATCTACGTTCCTTTAAGTAATTTACTCAATTTTTTAATTAAATTTAATTTGTATCCAACTACCTTCATGGGGAGCGATCCAAGCGAGTTCTGACTTCGAGTCATTCGACCTCGCTGGATCGTTTGCCATGTTGGTTCCGTGTGCCATGAGCATTGAGATCGCGAACTTGTTGTTTCCACCAATGTGGTGTTGATTGGACAGTTCGTGGTCTCATTGGTCAATGGCACATCCTTAGTTCATTCTTTTGTTAATTTTCTTATTTTGTTATCTTCTTTAATTAAAATTATTGGACCTCAGCGGTATTATTATTTTATTTAACAGTACCCCGCGTCTCATGGTGGAGCTCTAAGAGTGCGACTGTGAGGCCAACGGGGGAGGATACCATTTTATTTTTATTATTATTTATTATTATATTTTCTCAACCGGCCTGAAGCATGGCCATTCCTACATCATTCGATCAACTCCTCTTGTACTTTCTTGATTTCACTTTCACTCTGCGTTGTTTGCGAGAACTTTATTCTTATTACTTCGTTATTTTTCTTTTCTTTATTTTTTTATTGATTCCTTTATAATTAATTAGTCTAACGCTCGTTAATGGATTAAGCCAATTTATTTTTTTTGATTTTTAATCGAATTTTTGTTTATATATACATTTTTTGTTACGAAATTATTTCAAAATTAAATGAACGCCATTGAATCATCGTGTGATAATTCTTAAAGTGCGGTTGTTTGATCAGCGTTTGAGTGAGCGGCAGTCAAACCTTGACGCGAGTGAGTCTGTATGACAGTAATAATATTCTCGTAGCTCCTCACGCTTCCCGACTTGTGGATGTCCACGTTATTAGTGTAGTTCTAATTTAATTTTTCGGATTTATTTAATAAATTTAATTTTTTTTGTTCATTAATAAAAGTTAATTTGGCTTCATTGATTGACGTTGGATTTTGGCTAAATAATTTTTAACTTCGTGAATCAATTCATTTAAATTTTGTTTGCTAAATTGATGTAATTGATAAATTTTGTTTTAGAAAACGTTACTTTTGATTAAGAATATTGATAGTGCATATGCGATACTAACACTATTTTTTGAGTTTTTTTAATTTTTTTAACTTTCTAAATTTTCCTTTAGTTTCTACGAGATATCTACACACATTTAATTCTTTTGAGTTACCAGCTTTCGTCGAGCTTAACAGTTTGATTTTTTTTGATTTTGCGAGATTACAAGCTTCATTTCTTTCTTTTCCATATTCTTTAGTTAGTAATTTCCTATTCACCTTATTATTTCGTTGGTTGTGGGTCTTACGTTAATTCTAAAAATAAGTTGAATTTTCTTTTATACGAAAATACTTATTTGTCATCGTATATAATATTACATATATTTTAATCAATTTCGGCGCAGTCGATACAGTGTAGACTTGTCCTTACCTTTATAAATTAATTTTGCGTAATCACGAATAAAGAAAATGGATATTTTACACCTAAACGGTAGTGAACTTGAGGTGGAATGCGAGGTGCGAGGACTTTCCTCTCAGGATTCACAGGCCCCGGAAAGGTTGCAATCGTTACTAAAGTCTGAACGCGAAGGTCAAACACCAGCACCTGCCCGGATGCATGCGAGAGCCTGCCAAAATCCTCAAAGAGAGATTGGTCATTGCCATGATCGATTGATGCAGATCAAGGAGGATATCGCCACGCTACCAAATTTCCACATTGAACAGCAACCTATATCTGCCAGGAAAATCTGGTCCAAACTCTGGCATGTGAGAGGACGGTTGGAGCGGGCGATATCGTCACCAACTTACGGCGGGGAGGCCCAAAAACAATTAAATGTTTGTGTCCCTTTGATGACCGCGTTGGAGTCGTATTTGGAAGATGAGAATCTACTGAATACTTCTCTTGAGACCGCCAAAACTATAGTAATTGAGAAAGCTCCTGAAGAAAATCTCGTTCAAGTTTCGGAAACCACCAGAAATCCAGTAGGTGGCTTGGCCGTTTCATTTTCACCTGATCATGCCACTCACCAATCACAAAATATACCGGATTCGTCGACGTATGTAGCTGCTTTGCAGCATCAAATCACTATGTTATCCGATCAGCTGCGGGCTATAACTAGTGCAACTCCGTCCGGTGGACTCGCACCACCCGGTAGGCCAGATGATTCTTTACCTCGATCACCACCCGTACCTACTTTTGGGGGTAGTCATGTTCCGAAAGGGCGTTCATCTCTGGAGCATGCTATCCCCACTGATGGCGCTTTCATTTCCAACCAGCCAGATACCTTACATAATAGCACTTTTCATGGTCAGCGCTCTGATCCTCTCTCTCGTCCGTATGGTGCAGCGAGCACTTTAACTCCTTCTACCCCAGGGTTTTCTGGTTACCGTTCCTTAGGGCGAAGCGGTATTTCTTTTTCTGGTTTATCGGCTGGTATCACTGTGGACATGTTTTTGTTCCAATTGGAAGTTATTGCCACTTCGATGTGCCTGAGCCCCGAAACCTTGTTAGTAGAAGTCAGCACAGTGTTGAAGGATGTTGCCCTACAGTGGTACTGATTGTACCGCCGTCAGAATCCCTGTGCTACCTGGACAGACTTAAAACGAGATCTGGTAGAAAGATTCAAGGATCGTCGTACCGCTTTTGAAGTTCGTCGTGCTATCGAGAGCAGAAAGCAACAACCGAATGAAAACTTTCTTGATTTCTACCATTGCATGTGGGGCTTATCCTTACAATGTCAAACTCCGTATTCAGACGAAGAATTCATTCAGTTGTTGTTATCTAACATGAAGCCGGTTTTGCAGTTCCATCTCACCGATCGACAATTTTCGACTATAGGGGATCTGATTAAAAGCTGTACTGCTTGGGAAGATACTTTAAAGCGTTGTCCTGTCCGACCGGAATCCGCGACATTCCCCAGACGTGTTGTCCACGAATTATCCGTGGATTCAACTGATGAAAGTGGACTGCCGGGATTTTATCCAGACGTAGCGCCAACTGATGTCTCCACCGGGTATTCGTTGGCTTCATTTCAGGGTCCGTCAGCGTGTCCGGTCGTCAGACCAAATAACCCAGTCAGAATATCAATAGTTAACAAGCCACCAGCGGTATCTCATGCAGCGACCGGAAATCCTCCTCTCGTCTGTTTTAACTGTCTTGATATTGAGCACACCTTTAAATATTGCCCTAAACCTATGGTTCGATATTTCTGTTTCCTTTGTGGATTACCTGATACCATTTCTCCGAATTGTCCTAGATGTGCGGGAAACCGATCGAGTGGCCAGTGGAGATCGGGGAACCGTGGGTCACAGAATACCGGAGCCCCAAGGAATGCGTTGGAGGATGCGGCCAGCAACACGGATCCGGAACTTCATCAGAGGCCTGCACTCTCTTGGAGAAGACCAGCGGAACAGCGAAAGTCTTCGTAGAGCCCGTTTGCTCCGAAAACAAATCTGGACCTGTTCCGTCTGGTTCCAACCAGGTGAGTGCGGGTTCTGCGGGACTCCCATCCATGCCAAAATGTCGAGCTGTCCCAGCAGTTAATGTTAGGAACTCCATTTCACTAAATCCGTTCTTCCAACCTATTGCTTCTATGCCTTATACGTCACCTTATAATTCTACACCTAATTCGTCTTTACCTGCTATGTCATCTTTTTTCTCGTCAGTACCAGATATTTCGATTTCGGATATAACTTCCTCATATTCAAGACCTTCCGTCAAACCTGTTTTCCCAACTTTACCAATTACAAAACCATTTAGTTCTCATCTAGTAAAATTCCCCGTTTCTAGCTTGTTCTCTGCTTCTCAGGTGCAAGCCCGATCTCACAATTCTAGTCGTTTGCTGCGCTCCAAACGTTATTGGGAAAGGCGGAAGGGTATGCGATCTTTCGTCATATCTTCCATGCTCGGTGCTGAAACCAATGATCTACGGCCGTATGCCAAAGTCTTGGTTAATGATGTTCCATACCGAGGTCTTTTAGATAGCGGAGCTAGCGTAAGCGTGTTGGGTTGTGGATCGGAAAAACTGTTATCAAATCCGTTTGTAAAAATTCATTATTTTCCAACTAAGATCAAAACCGCCAGCGGACAATCACAGCCAGTGCTTAAGTATTTAAATGCTATAGTCCGATTCAATAACCTCGCTCATAACCTTACCTTATATTTAGTGCCTTCATTAGAACAGCCGTTATACCTTGGAATTGACTTTTGGAATCGCTTTGGGATTGTTCCAAAAGTCTCTTCTTTGAGTATTTCTTCTTTAAGTGATGTCAACGATCTTGCTGATTCCCCTCCTGAGTCTAAATTCCACCTTCTGTCCGGTGAGGATCAGCATACGTTAAATGGCATCAAAGAACTCTTTCCTTCGAGCGCTAAATTGGGCCTAGGTCAAACTTCTTTGTTATTTCATTCGATTGATGTTGGATCCGCGAAACCAGTGAAACAGCGATTTTATTCTGTGTCTCCTGCCGTCCAGAAGCTCATGTATGACGAGTTGGATCGGATGTTGTCCTTGGGGGTCATCGAGGAATCACAAAGTTCCTGGTGCTCTCCAGTTACGCTCGTGCGTAAGGCTAATGGTAAAGTTCGTCTGTGCTTAGATGCTAGAGATCTGAACAAGGCCACCGTTAAGGATGCATATCCGTTGCCTCTTATCAACGGATTGTTGGGTCGTTTGGATCAAACCAGATTTATATCTGCAATTGATTTAAAAGATGCCTTTTGGCAGATACCTCTCGACCCACAATCCCGCGATAAGACAGCGTTTACGGTACCTGGGCGGCCTTTGTATCAGTTCACCGTAATGCCCTTTGGGTTATGCAACGCTCCACAGACTCTTTGCCGCCTCATGCACCGAGTAATTCCTCACCGATTGCACGATAAGGTCTTTGTGTACCTAGATGACCTCTTAGTCACATCCGCCACTCTGGATGAGCATTACCTCCTTTTAAAAGAAGTCGCTTGCTTATTAAAATTCGCTGGGTTAACCATCAATCTGGATAAGAGCCAATTTGTCCTTAAAGAAGTTAATTATTTGGGTTATGTGGATGGACACGGTTGCCTCCGCACAAACCCAGAAAAGTGTAAAGCGATTGCAGAGTTTCCCGTTCCAAAAACCACCAAACAAATACGACGCTTTCTGGGAATGTGTGGATGGTACCGTCGGTTCATACCGAACTTTGCTACCTTGGCTGCTCCATTGACTGATCTTACAGGCAAATCGGGTAAATGTCCATGGTCCTCTGCTGCGGAATCCTCTTTTGTTGCTTTGAAAACCGCCTTGACCTCTGCTCCCGTGCTAGCTAACCCCGATTACAGTAAGCCCTTCTACATACAGTGCGATGCCAGTGCTGTCGGCGTAGGTAGCGGTTTGTTTCAAACCGATCCTGATGGGGCAGAGCATCCCATTGAGTTTATCTCGCATAAACTTAATGGGGCCCAGCGAAACTATTCAGTGACCGAGTTGGAGTGCTACGCCGCGGTACTCAGTGTGCAGAAGTTCCAGCCTTATGTAGAGGGGTATCCTTTTGTGATTTATACAGACCACGCTAGTCTACGCTGGCTGATGTCACAAAAGGATCTGTCGGGGCGCTTAGCCCGGTGGAGCCTCAAATTACAAGCTTTCGATTTTCATATTGGGTATAGAAAAGGGTCGGTAAATATAGTGCCTGACACTTTATCTCGAGCATTTCCTGCAGAAACTTCTCCTGAGGAAGACGTTCGCCTAAATAAAAACATTGCGTCTCTTAAGGCTCAATTTGAAAATTGTCGGTTTCATCCTGTCTCTTCCATAGAACTTGCGGACATCAATAGTTTACCAAAGTGTACTTCTGTTCCTGTCTTACATCTTGATTTGAATTCTCCTGCTTTTAACGATCCTGCTTATGTGGCACACAAAGACCAAGTTCGTAAATTAAAAGACGGTGAACACAATTTCAAAATTCAAGACAACAAACTGTTAATTGATCCTTCGTATAGTGCGCGATATTTGGACACTGATCTTCCCGTTTATCGGCTGGTAGTACCATCTCCTCTTGTTGAAAATCTGATTTGAGCAAGCTCATATTCCGCCCACATCGGCACATCTTGGTGGTAGTAAAACCCTCGAGCGGTTGCAAAGGCAATTTTTCTGGCCTCAAATGTCTCGTCAGGTTAAAGATTACGTGGCGAAATGTCAAGAATGCAAAAAGAATAAGGGCGTTAACTTTTCCACCCGTCCAGCTATGGGAGCTGCGGTAGTGTCCACACGTCCTTTTCAAAAATTATACGTAGACTTTTTAGGACCTTATCCGAGATCGAAGCGTGGCAATACATGTATATTGATTGTTGTGGATCATTTCTCCAAGTATGTATTTATCAAGCCTCTGCGAGAAGCTTCCGCTGCTTTGATGTGTACGTATTTGGAAAATGAGGTTTTCCTGACATTCTCTGTTCCTGAAGTTATTACCTCAGATAATGGCAAACAGTTTATTTCACAGCTCTTTAAAAATTTGCTAGCTAAATATGGAGTTTCGCACATCCGCACACCTGTTTACTCTCCACAGAGCAACGCTTCGGAGCGGGTGAATCGCACACTATTGGCTGCCATTAGGTCATATGTTGATTATCACGAACATAATGAGTGGGACAAGCATTTGCAAGAGATCGCAGCTGCCTTGCGCAACTCGATTCATGATACGCTGCATTATTCCCCTCATTATTTAGTTTTCGGTCAGCATATGTCTCTTCATGGTTCAGATTATGAATTACGGGCATTGCTCTGCGGAAAGGATTCCAGTGACGTCCACGGATGGTCCAAACCTGATCGGATAAATTTAGTACGAGATCCAATTCTTCATTACTTAAAAGTGGCGCATGATAAGGGAGCTCGACACTATAACCTGCGAAGCTCAAACCGTACTTTTCATGTAGGACAACCTGTATTCATACTATCCTTCGCTTTGAGTGACGCAGTTAACAAATTCTCCGCCAAATTGTTAGCAAAATTCAAACCAGCAGTAATTAGTTCGAAAGCTGGTTCGGTATCTTATAATGTGGAAGACTTAGCGGGTAAACCATTGGGGTTGTACATGTCAAAGATATCCGAGATTAATTTTATGTCTTTAATCTTGGCCTGGCTTGAGACCTTTTCTCGGGTGTGGGTCGTCCCCACGTTTGTTACGACTGGCATACGTCTCCACTTGGAACAGTGACGATTTTTTTTTCAAAAATTCCAAACGCTCAATAATTTGAAATTTTTCTTTAATTATAAAATACCATCCATGACCACCATAGTGTTGTATCTACATATGCTCTAAGTTATGCTTTGCCAAATTCAAATTTAATATTCTCACCGATTGCTATGTAAACATATTTTAAATTTTTTTTCATTTGCTTGTGTTCTATATTGTCATGTACAAACATATATATCTCGTGCGAGTTGGTGTGTGTACATGTATTATGTAGTATGAGATGGAATATTTGGTTGTTAAAATATTCAATCTGGAATATTTGATTTTTCTTTCTGGTATCATTGGCTTAAATTAACGCGTGTATTTGCTCTGGGTGGGGATAAAACCAAATCGGTGTATTAGACATGAATCCGATGCGGCGGTACAGATAAGTATGTACATGTGTTCGTCGTCGTTGTTTGTCTTAAGGCCTAACCAGCGAATCAGTAAGAAACCTTAAAGAATTTGACGAAATTACTTCCTTACAGAAGATTTGACATATCGGCCACCGAATCCGTAACAACTGACAAATACAGTATTAAAATTGTAATATGAATGGAAAAATTTATTATTTCTAAGAATAGTGTGCTGTGGAAATTTTGATGTATTCTGACATATCCTTATATGTATATGGGACCGGAAGTCGTGTTTAAATTTTTTATTTTTTATGTTATTATGTTTTCAAGTAATTTGTCTATGGTACTAGTTAAAAAAAACATTTTGCAGAACGTGATTTTTTTGTTGTTGTTGTTGTTTAAAATAAAGGGTGTCAAATTTTGCGAGAAATGATGAACATGATGTTGTGTTTATGGCTATAAAAGAAAAAATAAATATCCGATATTTATGATATAGGGCTCGTTTTAATGGTAAGTTAATACGGATTAATAAAAAAATATAAAAATGGTTAGTTCTTTAATTTCTTCATTTTCAAATTTCCCGCCAAAATTTTATTTTTGAATTTTCTCAATGATCGTCCAATATTTTTTTTTTTAATGTTAAATTTTACATCCTTTAATTCTATTGAACATACTAAAAACTTGCGCTAGCAAAATTTTTCGTTTTCGTGCAAAATACGTTTAAGTATGACGATTTACTTGTTTTTGGAATACAAAATCAAATTATTATATGTTACCTGATAATGTAATTGTTTAAAATTATTTCGTCGATCTTTAGTATATTCTTACTTCTAATAGAAAATTAAAAAACAAAGAGGAAACAATTTGAAACAGTCCGTTCATAAACGACGTCAAGTTATTTTGGGCCATTGTTAACTCCGTCTCTCATCACAAGTCGACACAAAACTGAATATGTGAGCAATGATGTAATCATTCAAGAACCAGAAATAAGTTATATATTAAAGAAATATACCTCTAATGATATACCTGCAAATTTTTGTATTATGACATATGTAATATCCCACAACAGTAACTTCTTATAATTACATGACGTCATCTTTTCTGAAATTCTCACTGCCCCAGCCTAAACGTGACGACAATCAATACTCCTTCCCTAAACAAAGGCGTAGCGTAGTTTAGGGATAGCCCATAAAGCTATTAGTAAAAAAATAAATTTTGGTATGAGTTTATTATATGTTTTTCATTTATTTTGATATATATATATATATATATATATATATATATATATATATATATATATATATATATATTTATATATATATATATATATATAGGGGAAAAATATATATATATATATATATATATATATATATATATATATATATATATATATATATATATATATATATATATATATATATATATATATATATATATATATATATATATATATATATATATATATATATATATATATATATATATATATATATATATATATATATATATATATATATATATATATATATATATATATATATATATATATATATATATATTTTTCCCCTATATATATATATATATATATATATATATATATATATATATATATATATATATATATATATATATATATATATATATATATATATATATATATATATATATATATATATATATATATATATATATATATTCTTTAATAGAGTTTTCCAAAATTTGGCTCTTTCCAGCGCCCCTCCTCTCCCCCTCCACGAGTAATACTTTTTTGAAGTTGACAAATTGAACCATTTTAGGCTATTCTCGATAGGTAACCATTCTACTTAGGTTGCTTTATTTTAATGTTATAGGCATCATTCTCTTCGTTTTTTATTGAACTTTCATTTGAAGTCAGTTTCAGCCTCATATATAATATTGGCTAAATGCGACACTAAAAGGTGCAATCATATTTTTTAAAAAAATGGCATGTTTTAAAATTTTCGCTAAATCAGTTAATTTTTACTATAAAACATAGACTCAGTTTTTTCATGTTTTCATGACCTTTACAAATTTTTGAACAACATTTAATTTTTTCAAACACTTTTAAAGTTGGGTACAAGCGTTTAAATGCACCCAATTTTTCTCAAATCGTAATATTCGCACCTCTGTAACTTTTCTCGTTTTACTCCGAACGACACTAGCTTTTGAAAATAAGCTCATCGTTTAACCCTCACAACACCTCATGAAATACTTATTTGGATATTGAGATCCTAACTGAATTATAATTTTTTAAAACACCTAATAACTCGTTAAAAAAATTCAGGGGTAGTAACGCACATTTTAATTTTGTATTTCACAAATATCTCAGCTTCTGCTTATCATGTTAAAAAAAGTATGTACTACTTTATTTATTTTGAGTTTGCCTTTAAATCGACTTTTAACTTAATATTACAGTAAAAATCTCTTAGAAGAATTTTGATTTTATAAAGATCATAACAAAATTCAGAAGCACAAGGAAAAGCTCAATAGTAGGTACAACACTATTAAAAATTCACAGTTGTGATCCCCTTGATGAAAAAAGGTGCAAATTAACTTGTATCTACTACTAAACTTACCCCTACTTATAATTTGAAAACTGTTAGATTTAAAGGCAAACTCATAATAAATAAAGTGGTACATACTTGTTTTCAATATGATAAATAGAAGCTGAGATTTTTGTGAAATACTGAATTAAAACGTACATTACTACTCCTGATTTTTTTTAATGAGCTATTAGGTGTTTTAAAAAAATTATAACGTAGTGGGGCGAGAAAACGGAGAGAATGAGGCCTATAACTTTAAAAATAAAGCAACCTAAGTAGAATGGTTACCTATCTATTAGCCTAAAATCACTCGATTTCTTAACTTGAAAAAATCATAGGTTGAGTAGTGTGGGCCAGGAAGGGGTCAAATTTTGGGAAAATCCATTTTTCATCGACTAATTTTCTGGAAAAAAGTTACAGATAAATCGGTGAATGCAGTAAAATGCATGCGCCCGGTTTTTTTAAAAAGTAACGGATAAGCCCATATATACCAGTACTTCTTACGCAATTATAGGATGTAATTTATATTTTTTGTGAGCCTTGCCCCTTCTATTTTTAGATTTATCAAGTCATTATTATAGCACGGTTCCTTTTTTGTATTTGAAGCTGTTATCCTAGGGATAAATCTCTCCATACCTAAATTAATGTTTCAATTGAAAATCCGGAAATGCATTTAAGGAAATGTAATCGCCCATTACAAAATTTAAAATCCATGAGTTCACATTTTCTTCAACCAACTCGCAGCATTTAAAAATATAAAAATACATATTGTATATTAACGAAATTCGTAATTTCCTATGAGTTGAGTTAGAAAAATCTGTATGGCTGAAAAGTTCATGCCAAGACTGTGCGAGATCTTTTACGAGGTGCAAATTTCCATGGCAGAAACGTGAGATAAAAACAACTTATTCATAACAATAACATAAAAAAACACGGTTAAGGTGTACTACTTCAGCATTATTTTATATTCTCAGATGAGAATAACTTTAATATTTTTGGCTTCGAATCCCAAATAGAATGATGAAGTAATATTCAATAAATTCAACGCTGCCGTACGTAACTTGATTAACATAACGAGAGAAAACGCATTTTGGGAAAATCGATGTAAAAGTTTAGAAAATGTTATATTCTGCACCAAAACTGAAAATTATTCTTCTTAAGCGTTTCTTAATCTAGTGTTATGTAATTATTTTTGTTAATTTTAATGATAAAGTTTATTATTAGTTATCAATTGGCATTAATAACTCAATTCGGCCGGAATTATAATTCTGTAAAATATGCAGTGAAACATGAATGTGGACATGATGAAATGGCATGGGGTATATCTCAGACGGAAATATGGACCGATTTCTCAAGGAAAATTTGATTCCAAGCTTTTTAACCCTTGGAGTGTTAAAAAGCTTGGAATTAAAGATTGTTTCGATATTTATCAGGAGAACGATCCGATACGTTCATCTTATATCGTCCAATAATGACTTTTGTATAATTGTCTCGATGTTATGAAAATACCACATATCACTGGGCTTAAATATTATTGAAAACTTGTCGCTTAAGTTAAAACTCGGAATTCGAAATTACCCCATTTCCAACAAAAATGTGTCCAAAAAGCGTTGGCTGTTTGGTATTGGCTATATTTTTGTTTTGTATTAATGTACTAATAAATGTATCTGCAATTAACAATTAAGTCGCTATAGCATAAGATGGAAAAAAAATTAAATTTTTCATAATTCTCATTCAGATCGAAACTGAACTTGCAAAATTCTTGATAATTTCGCTCTTCGTAATAAAAGTATTGTAATATTACAAACCGATAGAAATCTTTGTTCAACTATTTTAATTATAACTATTTTAATTATTAACTACAAATATTTTAAATATATTATAATAATATTTAATATAGTATACATAAAAAATATTTTAACTAGTTAATTAAATATTTAATTTTATAATATTTGTTTTTTTTTTTTTCAAATTAATCAAAAACTAATTGTCATAATTTTAAATGTTAAAATGAACTTAAAATTGTTAATTTAATTGTTCAATAATTAGGTATATTTGGTTAAATAACGGAAAGAAATAATTGAATTAAATTTTTAAACAAATAAAATAAGTAAATTAGCAGAAAAATCGTTTTTTTCATGTTTAACCTGGCAAGCTCATTGTTTCCACCAGAAGTTGAACATGTTGTAAAATATTTAAAAAGTAGGTAGAAATGAAGAGTGTTTTCCCATTTTAAGGGTGTTCCGAACTAATCGATTTCCCATTTTTAACTTTTTTTACAGATTAACTGGGCTATATCATCTGTACTTTTCTCTAGAATAAAAATTTAATACAAATTGTATTGATTATTTTCCAAAATGATTTTGAATTTCAAACCGTTTTTACTTTCTTTTACTCTAGTAAAATAAAGTATAGTAATCATGAAAATTTTGGAAGTTGAGATTTTCAGAGATTTATTTGTTTTGAGGTCCCCTGAGTCCGAGAAAGTGGGTTTCGAAATGGTGTCTGTCTGTCTGTCTGTCAGTCTGTCAGTCTGTCAGTCTGTCAGTCTGTCAGTCTGTCTGTGTCCTCTCTACAGCCCAGATGGTTTAACCAATCGAACTGAAACTTCGGATTTAAGCTTTTTTGATAAATTGGGAGGTCCCAGTGAATTTTACTCCAAATCGGCTAACCGGAAGTGGCCACTCCCTTGGTCCAGAAAATTTATTTTGCAAATATCTTAAAAAGTATAAGGTTTACAAAAAACTACTTAATACAAAATGTTTCCAAAAATTAAAAACAAATAAAAATTAAAAATTAAAAATTAAAAAAAAATTTTAAAAATTAAAAAAAAAAATTAAAAAAAAAGTTATAAAAAAAAATAAAATTTCTCAAAATTCTCTGTTCGTAAAAGAAAGTCGTGTGTTGGCCACACCTCTATTTTTTAATTTAAGAATACCGTAAATCACACACAATTTAAAAATGAAAGTTTAAAAAACCACCAAATTTTGGTTTACAAAATATATAAAAACATTTACATATTTTATAAATTTATGCATAGTGCATATCGTGAAGAAAAATTCGCATCATCAGTTGCTTTTATTTACTTCCTATTGAGTAAATAAAAAGCAATTGATGATCTGAATTTTACTTCACAAAATGCATTTTGCACAAATTTCTAAAATAAATGTTTTTATTTTTTATTCGTTTTGAAAATCAAAGTTTTATGATTTTTTAAACTTTCATTTTTAGATTGTATTAATAAATAAAAATAATAAAAACATTCTTAAATAATTATTATTTGATTTATTTTTAATTTCTTAGGATTGGGTTACGCTGTAATACAAGTTTAGCCTGCACAAACTATTTGAATATTTTGAATGCAAGCAAAAATAAATAAAATTTCGTAGAAGTAGCACAAAATTAGATAAAACCATAAATGAAATATTTTCTACGTTTTCAATTCCTTTATTCATAAATTAAATAGTTCGATGCAGAAAAAATCTATTTAAAAGTATACGAGTATATTGTGTTATGTATTTGTGCTTACTATAATATGTATGTATAAAAAATCAACATAAACAAAACTATGTAGAAATGTTTTCTTTCTCTTCTCCATACCAAATGTGGCTAATGGAATGGCTATACGAAAATACAAAAACGAAGTCAAAACGAATGAAAAATACATGAGAAATTGCCCTGTTGTACGACTGAGCGCTCCAAGAGCGATCAATGATCAATCACGGTGATGCTCTCTTATACCTCACCGTGATCATCACTTTATACCATATTTCGTAAAAAAAGCACGGAAAAAATGCGAACATTGTAATTTACTACATGAAAAACCAAATTAAAGAAAGCCGGATTTCTTTTTTTTTGCTTTATACTTCTGTTTCATGTTTTAACGTGCCATCTCAGATCTCAAACAAAATTTCTCGATTGATCACGCAAAGTACAACTGGGTGAGAATATGCTTTACAGTGAAGGGAATATATATTCCATTTAAAACACAAAATTTCATATCATATGTAAATAAATTTGTTTCCCTTACTAGACACCTAATGTTAGTACCAGAAAATAATATTCAAAGAGTGGCGCTAGGTTCGCACCGGCTTAACATTTTATTTCGGAATAATTCTTCTTATACTTTTGTGTTTTGTGACATCATGAAAAACGAAAATGATACAATCTAAGCAAAAATTTCTGATTGGTTGTGAATGGTGATGAAACTGTTTTGGTATTGTACTAAGGTGTCCAAGGTATTATTTAGTACAAAGTAGTGAATACACAATCAAAATCCACAGCGTATTATTAGTACGACAAAATATTCTATAGCTGTTACTATGCTGAAAAGAGCTGTTCAAATACAATTATATTTAATAGTAGAAATGAGTTGCATTTCGAATAATTATAGAGATAAACGAATGGAATAAATTGATTCCATGAGTGAATCAATACAATTCTAATTAAAAACCGACATGAATTTGGTTTCCAAATGGAAGTCTGTAATGGGCAAAAAAAGGGGAAACCGGTTTCCACTTTTTTGTTTGTTGCAGTGATCATAAAAAAGGATTGTTACGACCGTCGTCCGTCTTAACCGTGTTACAAATTATTTAGACAGGAAAATAGAAACAAATTAATATTTCGTGAGTAAATTTACTCACCCTTCTACTCAAAGGTTTAATACCCCTTTTATGCTGTAAAAAAAAATGCTCCATTCGTTTTGAGTGTAAACATATTTTGCTTTGACCATGTACATTAAATATTAAAATCAATATAAATATCAATATAATTCTCAACGATTGCTTTAGCGAAATATGTGCACAGTATATTAGTTATTTATGGTGCTAGTGAGCAAAACGAGATATTATCCATGAGGGATAAGTTTGTCCCACGAGGCGATAGCCGAGTGGGATATTATCCCGAGTGGATAATATCTCTTTGCTCACGAGTGGCATACAACGTTTTATCCACTTTTGTTGAAATAAATTTCGTAAATTAATAAGAAATACATAGTTCCATTTTGTGTTTTCACACTGGAGCATTGAATTTTGAAATATATTTTATCATAGTGACCGTTTTTTAAATTGTCATGGTGTACTTTAATTTAACTAATTTTTGAAATATAGTTTTTTCAATTTGACTACGAATAATTTTCCAATGACTACTCAACATTTTGTTTTATCAAATATAACTCACGTTGCCCCTAGTAGCGTGGGTTATACAATCACAATGGGTTATTTTACATTTTCTTTATTTGAAATCAGCGTAGTTATCGGGCTATTATATATCTAAAGTGGATAAAATCGATTTATGTCTATGTGTAAGTCATGTATTGCTCATGATTCTGAGTGTCATTTATGTATTTTACGTCTGGAATATCCTTTTGTAATATATTGTTGATTTGTTCTCGCTGTTTTCTTGTACTTGCTCTGAATGGGGGATAAAACTGTTGGTGTATGCGGCACGAATACGGCTGAAAATGAGAAATATAGGTTCGTCGTCGTATTGACGAGTCGATTGTTGTTTTTGTAAACATAAGAAAAAAAATATATCATAACAAACAAAGGCAACGATGAAAACATAAAAAGGGGAATGTAAACAAATTGAGTAATGAGAGTTTTTTTTTTATTTGAAAAATAAAATATAAAATTAAAAGTTAGTCTAATTTTTGATTGTGGAAAAAAAGTCTCGTTTTGGATACGGCCTTGACAAGACCAGAGTTTTTTTGATTATTAGCCGCATTTCTTGACGTTTGATCTAATCCAGATCAGGGGTGCTATTCTTGAAACATTACGAAAATTTTCGTAACCGAAAATTTTCGTAATGCTATTTTCGTAATAGTAATGGTGAAATCATAATTTAGTATTCTTGAAACCATTACGAATATAACGAAGAGAGGCAAAAAGAAATAATAAAATTTCGAGAGAGAAGATGAAAATGTAAGTTCTTAAAATGGTATTCTTGAAATCCGGATTACGAAAATTTTCGCAACGGAACGTTACTAAAATTTTCGGATGGTTTTTGTGTTTCTTATTGCATTTCGTAATGAAATCATTTAGATTTTTGTTTTAATTATATTCATACAAAGACGTTCATAAAACTCAATAATTTCTGTTGATGGTTAAAAATAATATGTATTTACATTTCGCTAAATATTTATTATTTTATTACCACAAAAAAAGGGTACCTATTTGTTTGTGGTATGTTTATTATTTTCTTAAAAATAAGGGTAATAGCTACAATACTAATTGACAATTTGGGATGTATTTTTAAATGTCGCGTGTTGTAACTGGAATTGGATTGATATACCGTCACAGGCGGCTAATACTAATGGTACGTAAAGTCATACAATCATACCATAATAGTATCGTACGACAGTACGATCTAAAATTATATCGCCATAGAATCAAAGGACAATGGCACTACATAAACAGCCGTGACATCAGTCTAAACAGTCAAATCCCCAGGCGAATAAAGATTTTTATTTTCCTATGAAACATAAACAAAATCATATTGGAATTATTTTGTGTTGTCCTTATTTTCAATTTAAATGAACATTTTTATTGATAAATATAAACAATTTTAAATTAAATATATCGAATTGCAGCTTGTCCACAATTTTAATTAAAATTAATAAAATTTTAATTCACAATTTTGCGTTTTAGTAAATTGATTTTTATTCTCAAACATCGTCAGCCTTTGTGCTTTTTTTTAAATTTCATTTCGTAGATTACTAGATTAGTTTTATTACTTTACCAATGCTACTACATAAACAGCCATGATTTATAATAAAACTAATCTAGTAATCTACGAAAAGAAATTTAAAAAAAAACACGAAACCTAACGATTTCCCTAAATTTCTCTAAAAATCAATTTACTAAAATGCAAAATTGTTAATTAAAATTTTATTAATTTCAATTAAAATTTTGTACAAGCTGCAAGATATACAATGTGTTTGGTCGTCAAGTGACCGGCCGGAAAATTCGGAATATTTAAGTAAAATTATCGCAAAAAATCCTTTAAGGTGGGTGTCTCATTTTCAAGTTATGGGCTCGATTATAATTCTGTTTGCGGTTTTTGAAAAGATGAAGTTTATGAGTCACTTTATTTGATAGTTTGCGCCCTTAGCTAGGTTTTTTTAAAGAATGTAAAAAATTTCGGGAAAATAACATTTTTTTTAGTAAAGAAAACATCTACTTTTTAAAAAACTGAACTGTAAACCGTGAAAATGTCCCATTAAGTTAATTATTTTAATTATTATTATTAATCTACAGCATAATATCTACAAATTGACAAAACTATCTTACTAGCTAACTCTTAAAAATACCGCGCAAAAGTCACCTAGAGAAAGTAGGGAAATTAAACAAAAAAGTTATTTAAATTAAAGTCAAAGAAATAAAATAATACTATTTTATTAATAATCAATAAAAACAATTTTTATTACAAATTATTAAACATTTTTAATTAAATGACATGTTCGAAATGCTCTCCACTCTCTTGTAAACAAACAAGAGCTCTCCTGATCACACTAGTTGCTGTCCAACGCAATTATTAAGGGTTGCCTCTTGTTTCTGCTGCAGCAGCGAAAATTCTTGCTGTCAGAAATAAAAATCTAGGGGCGTAAGATCAGGGGACCTTGGCGGCCAGGCTACAGGACCTCTTCTACCGATCCACCGTGGATTATTTTCATTCAAATTATCACGTATTATCTTTGCAAAATGTGCTGGAGCTCCATCTAATTGCAGCTGCATTCGCCTTCTCCTCACCAATGGCACTTTTTCCATGTCAACGTGATTCCTGAAAATTCTAATAATACATGTTGATCAAGCCTGTTTATTACCACGTAAGGTCCGGTAAGTTAATCGTGGATCATTCTCACCCATACATTTATAGCAAATTGGCTCTGGAAAGCTGTCTCCCTTACTTCGTTTGGGTTTTCGACAGCGCAAACATGGAGGTTTCTATAATTTGTTATACCCGCCCTGGTGAAAGTAGCTTTATCTGTCTACAATATTCTCCTTATAAAATTGACATCACTTCTTTGCTGTGAAATTATCCAGTTACAAAAAACTGATCTGGCACGATGGTCCACATTTCCTAGATGTTGAGCACGACGGAAGTGATAAGGATTAAGGCCTTCTTGACCTCGATATGCCTAATCTAATAGACAGGCGGCTGATACTTGTCGTAGGTTCAGCGCGTATTAATCGTAATAAATCCTCTTCCAACGTGTACGTTAATATTCACGCTGGACTCGTGTTGTTTTTGGAATAATCCTTGTTTGGGAAAACGTCGATGTATTGCAATGAATGTCCTATACCCAAGTACTGGCCTGTTGGATATCGACGCCTGTATTTTTCGACAGCAACGCGTGCATTTCCATTAGAGAACAGGTTTACAAAATGCATATTGGCTACATGAGAAGGTGGTGGATCACGCAAATGTGTCATTGTAATAATTAAGCGTTTACTTAACACAAACTGTCCTTTTAATTTTCATACAAACTTAAAATTGTTAAAACACAGAACACTGAGAGTACATGTGTGAAAGTGTCACACGATTGGTTAGCGAACAACTGAACTATTTAATATTACTTACCAATTTGAGTTTTCGATCATTTAAAAGATTTGGTTAGATAACATCACTATACCTAAACGGCTACAAACGCCATTTTGTCGACAAATTGGTGTTCGAATATTTTATGAGTTAGGTAGTAACAATGTTTTAATAATTATAAATAAAATAACCATGCCATGGGACATTTTTTCGACTTACAGTTCATTTTTTTTAAAAAGTAGAGGTTTTTTTAAATAAAAAAATCGTTTAAGTAAAAAAAAGTGATTTTCCCATAATTTGTTACATTATTTACAAAAACCTGGCTTAGTGTGCAAATTAACCAATAAAGTGACTCAAAAACTTTAAAAAACCGCAAACAGAATTAAAATCGAGCCCATAACTTGGGAGATATGATGAAAAATGTGAAAAGCTATCACCAACACACAAGGGGTCACTTGCCGATGAAACAGATTGTATTTAATTTAAAATTATTTCTATTTATCAATAAAAATTTTCATTTAAATTGAAAATAAAGGCAACACAAAATCCCATATGATTGTGTTTACGTTCCATTGGAAAATAAAAATCTTTATTGCCTTAACACCACTACAAGTTTTTGTTTTTCATGGCTTTTTATGTAGTGGCATTGCATAGGATCATATTGTCGTAATACCATACCATCAAACCATCATGCCATCATACACGACATAACATTATATCATCGTTCAATCGTACCATCATACAATCATATGTACCGCCGTACCATAAAAACAGATTTTTGGAAAAAAAAATTCTAAATCGGATAAGCGATTCTCGAGATATCATGGGTACAGACATCCAGACGTCCAGAAAGACGGACAGACATTTTTTTTTTTTCTTTTTCGGACTCAAGGATTTTCAAAACGTCGAGATAAATGATTTTGGATCAAACAAATTTTTGGCCATTTTTGACAAGATTTCAATACATTGGTCTTTTTAGACCGAAGTAATTTTCCCTTTAAACGAAAAAGTAGCATACACAATCATTTTTAATATATTTAATTTAATATTAAATAAATAAGCCATTATTGACAAAAATTCACAACAATTTATAATTTTAAGTAAAGAAAGCGTCCGCTTCGCTTAATATTCTCAGTTATACTGAACTAAACTAACATTTTTAATCATCTCTTTCGAAATCTTCTTAGTTTTTTATTCCTCTCTTCGTAATTTTCGTAATGGCTTCAAGAATACTAATTTATGATTTCACCATTACGATTACGAAAATATTGTGCATTACGAAAATTTTCGTAATGTTTGAAGACAGGGCATTTAAAATGATAAAACAAAATTGTTCCAAATGAACTAATGAATGATAAAAATCACACTTTAAATTACACATTGCATTAATTAATTTCCAATCATTACAATTTTAACAAATAAATATAAAAGTTAAATAGGCAATATAGCTTTAAATAACATATTTTTGTTGTATTGAATCACATATTCCATTTTTGTCCGCTATAGCCAATTGTCAATTACGAAAAAATCTCATACCCTTACACGTATTGTTTAAAATTAGAAAGTGGTCAAGCATTTAAAAAAATATCCCAAGATTTAGGTATACGACATGTAAATACAAAAATTTAGAAGAAAATATGGTTTTGTTCTAGTTAGGTAGTAAACAAAACCGAATGCATAGTTATGTACATCGTTATCTCGAAATAAATAATACATATTTTTAAGAACACGTGAAACAAAGAAAAAAAAGGTACCCTTTTGTTTTCACTTTTTTATAAAATATTGAGAATAGAAAATATTGAGTTTTATGAACATCCTTATCAATATAATTAACACAAAAATCCAAATGATTTCATTACGAAATGCAATGGGAAACGAAAAAACCATTACGAAAATTTTAGTAACGTTCCGTTGCGAAAATTTTCGTAATTCGATTTCAAGAATACGATTTTAGGGTTTTCGTAATACTTTGACACTAACTCGCAATACGAAAGTTTTCGTAATGTTTCAAGAATAGCACCCCAGATCATGTCTCATGAAACGACACAAAAATGAGTAAAACAAACAAACACCAAAATTCAATTTTTTTGTGTCATTTCGTTTAGAATCTGCCTCTTCATACTCGTACTTGTTACGTTTGGCAAGGAAAAAAAATCTCGCCGCAACCGCAAACAAAAAACACTTGCGTGTTTTGAATCACAAACTTTGTAAAATTTTCACAATTTTCTTTTAGTATTTTATTCTAGTTTTAGTTGCTTTTTATTTTGTGTTTATTTATGTAATTAATTTGATTTTTATAACAATAATACAGTTTTTAGTTAACACAAATATTCGCAATTATTATTTTTTTATTTTAACACAAAATCAAATACAATTTCATTTTCATTAAGAACAATAAATGTTAAAAGGTTTTAATTTATTTTTCATGGACGGTCCTTTCTTCTTATATTACACTCACACGTTTAGAGAAACAAACACGAATCGAGCTGCACGCCTATGCCCGCGTATTACAAAAAAAAAAAATTCAACAACAAAAACTAAATAAATCGATAAAACTCAACGGATGAGTTATCTTGTCTCATCGAGACCAAAAATTTAACTGGCTTTGCAAAAAAACTTTGCCGATCGCACCGCGTTAACAATTTAAATTTTATTTCCAATGCTTCTCCTCTCTCACACCTACAGTGACTACCTTCCCCTCCCTTCCAATAGCAAACAAAATTATTCCCTCAATATCATGGGTAAATGAGTGTACCATCATTACACGCGCATACAATTAACAAAAAAAAAACCGAGAATAACCCATTGGTGGGGATAGTCAGTTGGCCACAAAAATAACAATTAATTTAATGATTGTTACAATCGTGGGGACGTACCCATCGACTCCCTGAGTGTCTCAATAGGCCAGGCTACTAAAGGTATAAAGCAATCTTTTATTTTAAAACATAGTGCTAGTCACCTGAACTTCATATATTTTAGGGGAAACCTATCATGATTGATGAATGAAATATTTAGTTCGTACAGAACGATGACTTATCAAGACCGAATATCTTTCGCATGAAATATACCAATATTCTTACCGTTTTTAAGAACCAACTCGTATGCCACTGTACCAACTTTTCTAACAATTCGGAGCCAGCTTTGCCGAAAATTTTCGCGGAGCATTACTTTGCGAGAAATTCCGCACATAAACGGTTTGACCGACACTTAAATCCCTCAGTTTACTACGTAGGTTATAATTATTAGCTCCTCGTTCATAAGCTTGTTTTAGGTGGCAAAGAATGATTTCCTGGCACATATTTAAACGGTTCGTTTTTGCCTGCACGGATACACCCCTGTCATTAGTCAAATCAAGTTTCTGAAATACCTTATAATCGTCGCCGTGAGTCACCATATGCTGGCCAAACATGATAAAATGAGGAGAAAACCTAGTCGAGGAGTGCACGACATTACGAAGGGCGCAGGTTATATCCGGAATATGGAGGTCCTAATTTTGATGGTCGTCGAAGATGTAAGCTCGTATGGCGGATATTATTGAGCGATTCACCCTTTCGGATGAATTCGACTGCGGAGAATACTTCGGTGTTTGCATGTGGGTAATTCCGTATTTTTCCAAATGCATCTGAATATTCCTCAAATTAAACTGGGAGCCATTGTCCGAAATTATGGTCTCAGGCACTGAATAGACTTATTTCATTCTCAAGCACCTTACATACTTCCGTGGACAATGCGTGCCTCATAGGTTTCAAAAATATATATTTGCTAAACGCATCAAGAATGATATATGTGTAATACTGTGTTCCCAAGTGACCTTGGATAAGGCCCAATGAAGGCAATATACAGTCGTTGCATGCATCGTTCCACCCGAATTTGTTGGCCCATTGGTGGCTTCAAAGCATAGTTTAATGGTTTGATTTGCTTGCAAACACTACACTGATTAATGTATGATCGCACGTCCTGTGCCATGCGAGGTCAGTAATATAAGCGTTGCAACTTTTCAAGGGTCTTGGAAATCCCTTGGTGTGCTGAAAAAGGTGGGTCATGCGATTGGCTAATAAGATTAGGAATAAGCTCGGCCGGAACGTATAATTTCCAAATCGGTAGATCTGTCATTTCTGTGGTATGATTATCAGATGGATTTGCGTAAATCTTTCCATCAACTACTACAAAATTGTTGAGAGACTTTGGAGCAGTTTCAATTTCGCGTATCAGTATAGTATATTGGTTCGATAAGAATGCAGCAGAATTCAAATCGATATGCGGTATATTACGAGATAGTGTATCGGGAACAATATTTTGTGACCCTTTCCGATGCTCAATGTGAAAATTAAAGGACTGAAGCTTCAAGCTCCACCTCGCTAATCGATCAGTTAAATCTTTTTGGCTCAAGAGCCATTTTAAGCTTGCATGATCCATCAAGATTGTGAATTCGCAACCCTCTACGTAAGCCCGAAACTTTTTCACGCTAAGTACGGCCGCAGAGCATTCAAGCTCCGTTATGGAGTAATTTTGTTGGGCTGGATTGAGTCTTTTCGACGTATAGGCGATTGGATGCTCGCCTCCGTCTTCGCCAACCTGGAAGAGGACACTGCCTACTTCTGAACGACAAGCATCGCATTGAATAAAAAATGGCTTTCTAAAATTTGGGTATACCAGAATAGGCGCTGTTGTTAAGCATTTTTCAACCGATCAAATGAAATCTGACACTTTTCATTCCATATAAATTTTGTATTTTTTTTAAGTAGGTCTGTTAACGGTGAAGATAAAACTGCATATTTTGAGATGAAGCGCCGGTATAACCCCGTCATCCCCAAGAAACTACGCAACTTCTTTACACTGGTTGGAACTGGAAACTCTTTGATAGCTTGAACTTTTTCTGGGTCCACTCGAAGAGTACCGCCAACGATATACCCGACATAGCGTATATTTTTCTGAAGGAACCTGCTTTTCTCCAGATATACTGTTAAAGCCGCGGAAGAAAATTTTGCAGAATAAGAAAATGTAAGATAATTTAAAGGAATCACAAAATTAATATGAATTCAATTTGAAAACTACGTTATATAAAAAAACTAAACAGAAACACGAATGTGAAGTTTTCGACAAATAACAAAAGCTTTATATGTATTAGTATGCGATTATATAGTCTGTAAAAAAATTGGTATTATGCATAAAACTTGTAAAATATCAAATAGTTGAAATAAAACCGACATCAGAGGTTGGGCATACGATGGGGTTTGACCCTTTTGTTATTGCACTCGAAAATTTAAAATTACCAAAAAAAAAAATTTAAATGGTTTGTTAACTGTTCCGAAGATTGGCCAACTCACAGAGTTTTCCGATGGACATGACGCATATGAGAAGTTAGCTAGAGATATACTCTATCAAAAAAACATCGGTGGTTGGGCAAACGATGGGGTTAACCCTTTTGTTATTGCACTCGAAAATTGAAAATTAAAACAAAAAAAAAATTTAAATGGTTTGTTAACTGTTCCGAAGATTGGCCAACTCACAGAGTTTTCCGATGGACATGACGCATATGAGGAGTTAGCTAGAGACATACTCTATCAAAAAAACATCGGTGGTTGGGCATACGATGGTGTTAACCCTTTTGTTATTGCACTCGAAAATTGAAAATTACAAAAAAAAAAAAAATTTAAATGGTTTGTTAACTGTTCCGAAGATTGGCCAACTCACAGAGTTTTCCGATAGACATGGCGCATATGAGGAGTTAGCTAGAGACATACTCTATCAAAAAAACATCGGTGGTTGGGCATACGATGGAATTAACCATTTTGTTATTGCACTCGAAAATTGAAAATTACAACAAAAAAATTTTTAAATGGTTTGTTAACTGTTCCGAAGATTGGCCAACTCACAGAGTTTTCCGATAGACAGGACGCATATAAGAAGTTAGCTAGAGACATACTCTATCAAAAAAACATCGGTGGTTGGGCATACGATGGGGTTAACCCTTTTGTTATTGCACTCGAAAATTGAAAATTACAAAAAAAAAAAAATTTAAATGGTTTGTTAACTGTTCCGAAGATTGGCCAACTCACAGAGTTTTCCGATGTACATGATGCATATGAAAAGTTAGCTAGAGACATACTATATAAATAAAGTACTATTGGTTTCGAATTTGAAGAGTAATTATATTACCTTTCAAGCTAATATAGTCACTACCTGAGAACATCTCTGAGATTCGTGTGATTTGGCTTAATGTAGTATTACCTCCACACAGATATTGAAAAATTAGGTACGTTTTGAAAAATTGTAACCAGAGCCCAAGTCTTTTTTATAGAATGAAGTGTACCTAATTTGAAGTGTAATTATATTACCTTCCATACCAATGTAGTCACTACCTGAGAACATCTATAAGATTCGTGTGATTTGGCTTAGTGTAGTAGCACCTCCACACACACACACAGATATTGAAAAATTAGGTACGTTTTGAAAAATTATAACCAGAGCCCAAGTCTTTTTTATAGAATGAAGTGTACCTAATTTGAAGTGTAATTATATTACCTTTCAAGCTAATGTAATCACTACCTGAGAACATCTCTGAGCTTTGTGTTATTTGGCTTACTGTAGTAGCACCTCCACACAGATATTGAAAAATTTGGTACGTTTTGAAAAATTGTAACCAGAGCCGAATTTTTTTTATAGAATAAAGTGTACCTAGTTTGAAGGGTAATTATATTTCCTTTCAAGCTAATGTAGTCACTACCTGAGAACATCTCTGAGATTCGTGTGATTTGGCTTAGTGTAGTAGCACCTCCATACAGATATTGAAAAATTTGAAACGTTTTGAAAAATTATAACCAGAGCCCAAGTCTTTTTTATAGAATGAAGTGTACCTAATTTGAAGGGTAATTATATTACCTTTCAAGCTAATATAGTCACTACCTGAGAACATCTCTGAGCTTCGTGTGATTTGGCTTAGTGTAGTAGCACCTCCACACACACAGATATTGAAAAATTTGGTACGTTTTGAAAAATTGTAACCAGATTCCAACTCATTTTTATCGATATTTGATGTTTTGAAGTTCACTTTCTAGGTAACTTAATCATTCTTTATTTTTGGCTTAATATACTGTGTCATGTCCTGTCCATGCATACTTATGTTATATGAATTTTTCCCTGTTTATTAATTTTTAGAACTATTTTTAAATTGAGCTTAATTCAATATATTAATTTATCGGTAGGGTGCACATTACGCGAGCTGTTCTGGTCATGTTTTAGGCAGCTGGCGTGATGGGTACAATTGTGGAAGGGGTAACCTGGCCACAATTCGCAAGTGTACGTACTGCCTTCTCGTGGCAATCACTGGTAACTGAGGCCCTTTGGTACTTCTGACCATTTGGCACAGGCTAAAGTACGGCGCTAAAGGAGAAACCCTTGATAAAAAACCCTAATCTAAGGTGGAACAGCATATGCCGATGGATGAATGGCTGATAGGTTAATCAGTCCAAAGTATGCGGACTCTGGATACCAGGCGCCCTCCAGTTTTATTTAGCCTTCCTGTGGTAAAGCTGGGTGTCCCACAGGCGACTCTCTTTTCCCAGCAACTCGTGGGAATAAAATGTCTAAACAATTGAAAAATAATAAGGATGATGACGCTCCTAAAGCGTCATATACCAGGGATAGTTCCGCGGTGGGGTCCGAGGGCCTCGGTCCTCTTTCCGCTGTAGGACTCTCGATGAGTGGTCTATCGGATGGGGAGCTCCGTTCGGGGATTGAGAAATTAGTTCTCAACTCCGACATGGACACCTCAGGAGATGAGAACTCGAACCCCGTAAATGGGGGTATCGCCTCTGTGAAAGCAGGGGGGAGCAAAGTCGTCGGGGAGGACCCGAAAGGAACTGTCAGCAGCACTGACAAACCTTCCGCGGCTCCTCGCGTGAAAATGTGTGGGGCCGCGAAGAAGCGGTACAGGAGGCTTCTTGCTGAGAGCAAACCGCCCGGAAGCGAGACAAGGCTTCTGGCGATGCGGCCACAAAGGGAGTCTTGTGCTCCCGCAGAGTCCCCACCGTCAAAGAGGATCCGCTCGGATGAGGGTACTCCACCGGCACAAAAGAAGGCCAGGGGAGAGGAATCTGTCCCGACGGTCTCGGGTTCTGCGGTCCGGTCTGGACTTACCTTCAGGCAGGCTGCGGAGTCGGAGATAGTTGGGATCTTGCCCACTGGTTTTCCAGAGGTTGTCCTCACTGGAGAGCAGCTAAAGGCTGTCCAGGAGGGCATCCTAGATAAGGTGCTAGAGCAGGAGGCCAAGGAGCTTAAACCTAAGTTCCTTGGCAATCAGCTTCGGCCTGGTTGGCTGGTACTAACCTGTGCTGACCGGGCCACTGTTCAGTGGCTCAGGGAGGCCATAGGTAGTATCAAGCCATGGGAGGGTGCGCAGCTGATCGTGGCCGAGGCGGAAAACCTGCCTCGAGCCAGGATTGTGTTCGGCACCTTCCCAAATAGTGCTGAATTGCCCACAGAGAAGCTTTTTGGGTTTATAAAAAGCCAAAATGAGGGCATGCAGGCGATCAACTGGAGAGTGATCAGGAGAGAGGCGAAAGGCTCTTCGGCCTTTTTCACGTTCTCTATGGACCACTCTTCAGTTGAGAAGCTCAAGCGGGTTGGCTTTAAGGGCAACTATAAGTTTGGGACTGTACAATTGCATCCCAAGGGTGGTCAGAGTGGAGCTAAACCGGCTTCTGTCGGCGGGACCCAAGTGGTGAAGCCTGTAGAAGCTACGGTAGCGGCACCTGTAGCTAAGACCACCGGAGTGACCGCCCTCTCCAGGAGACAGGTGAGGAGAAGGCGGGAAAGGGAGAGGAAGGCGTCGGGGGTTCCGCGGGGGAAGGCCTCACAAGGAATCCCCCCGTGCAAGCCACTGGTTAGGCCTGGAGGCTCTCAGGCAGCGGGGGCCAGCAGAACGGCGATGGAGGACACTGGTCAGCCATCGGCCGGACAAAGAAAGCATGCGGGTGGTGGCGGTGCTGAAAAGGAGGCTGAGCAGGGCCTTCAGAAGGGGCCTTCGGTAAAGTGAAGGCACACATCGCCTGCCTGCAGATAAACCTGCATCATGCAAAGGCGTCTTCGGACGTCCTTTGTCGCAGGTTTATCTGCCAAAACATTGGCATGGCTCTAATCCAGGAGCCATGGGTGATTGGTAACCAGATTAGAGGTATACCAAATCAAGTGGGTAAGTTAGTTTATCATAACGGAACTCAGAGTCCAAGAGCGGCTGTGTTGGCCAGTTCGCAAATTAATTTTATCCCCATTTCAGAGTTCATCTCCAGGGACTTGGTTGCAGTAATTGTGGAGGTTCTGGGTGAAAGAGGCAAACAGGAGGCTATAATGGCCTCCGCCTACTTTCCTGGAGACTCAGAGTTCATACCTCCACTTGAAGTTAGGCGGCTCATAGCTCATTGCAAACGCAATGGGCTGGCCTACCTGATAGGATGCGATGCAAACGCGCACCACACGGTGTGGGGTAGCACGGACATCAATAACAGGGGTGAGTACCTTTTTGAATTTCTGATCTCAAATAATGTAGACATTGTCAATAGGGGAAGGAAACCTACTTTTATAAATGCGATTAGGCAAGAGGTCCTAGATTTGACACTTGCTAGTCCGCATTTCAGCGACTTGGTCAAAAACTGGCATGTGTCTGAAGAGGCCTCATTATCGGATCACTTGCACATCAGATTCGATTTGGCGGCTGAGACCATGCAGCGGCAGGAAATCAGAATTCCAAAACTGACCGACTGGGGCTCTTATAGAGTCTCACTCGAATCAGAAATGCCCTCGGTTGTGGGGAACATAGAGTCTCCAGAGGGTTTGGAGATCTGTTCAAACCAGCTGCATAATTCTATACACTTGGCTTACGAGAACAGCTGCCCGGTTAAGCGAAGAGAGTCCACAAAGATGGTCCCTTGGTGGAACGGGACGCTGGGTAAACTGAGGAAAAAATCGAGAAGATTATTCAACAAGGCTAAACGCACCGGTGAATGGGGCGAGTATAAGACGGCCTTGACGGAATATAATCTCGAACTAAGGAGATCCAAAAGGGCTACCTGGAGGAATTTCTGTGAGGGAATCAATGAATTGCCCTCTGCAGCTCGTCTCCAGAAAGTCCTTTCCAGGGATCATTCAAATGGTTTATTACTTCTCCAGAAGCAAGATGGGGGGTTCACTGAAAACCGCAAGGAAACCTTAGAGGTACTGTTAGAGACCCACTTTCCGGATTCAGTAGTGGTAGGAGCCCAAGAGGACTCATATGATCCTTCGAGTGAGGTGGCCTATTCGCCTCACAGTAGGATCTGGAGTCTCTCTGGGAAAATTTTCACACCCAACAAGGTTCGATGGGCTATTGGGTCTTTCAAACCTTTCAAATCCGCTGGAGGGGATGGTATCTTTCCAGCTTTACTTCAAAAAGGTATTGAGGAAATACTCCCCAGCTTGATCCAGATGTTTCGGGCAAGTTATGCTTTTAACTATATTCCGAAACTGTGGAGGAAAGTAAATGTGGTCTTTATACCAAAGGGCGGGGGTCGTCCAGACACCCAGGCCAGGGCATATCGGCCAATTAGCCTCACATCGTTTCTTTTGAAGACGATGGAAAAAATCCTGGACTATCAAATAAGAAGTGAGGTCCTTGGAAAGAATCCGCTGCATCGGGACCAGTTTGCGTATCAAACTGGTAAATCCACGGTTATGGCCCTTAGCCGGCTAGTCACGAGGATTGAAAAAGCAGTGACATATAAAGAAATTGCCCTTTGTGCCTTTGTGGACATTGAGGGGGCGTTTGATAATACCTCCTATGGATCTATCCTATTAATCTTGACTACGTAACTTTTGCAAATGTCAAGCTATGACGCTAGGATTTAGAGGGAATATCAACAACAGATGTACCAACTTACAAAAAAAACAGAACTCAAATCGGAACGATGGGAGCGCCACACGGTGGTTATTCCGGGAACTTGTTGATCAAGGAAGCATGTATATATGTTAATATCCTGGGATGACTAAAAATACATACTAGCATTTCAATGTGAAACGAGTTCCCTCAGCTTAGCTGAGGCAACCCGCTTCTCGAATTTATTATCACTGGTGGCTACATCCCTTGCGGCTTAGCTACCTGCAGCTCAGTCTGGTAGGGGTAGCTTGGTCGTGGGTGGTTGGGGTGTACCAGTGGTAATCTTGATTACCGCATCATTTGTTTGGAAAGGGACAGTGATGACATCATGCCATCAAGGAAGGGAATTGGGGTTAGGACATATAATAATGTAAAAGGACCCAAATTAGTGGTTCATATGCCCTGAATAAGGTCCGCGCCCGTGGTTGTTTATCGTGTTGTTTAAGGTAACATGACTACCTTAAACTACACATAAATGAAACAGCGATATTTCGGGCAGCAAGCCCACGGGTTAGTATGAGACTAGTTTTGGTTAATTAGTTATTGCGACTGTTCGGAGGTGGCTGGTTTGGAAAGGGAGTGCAACGCCTATGGCGTCGAAGCACACGATGCTCCCGCCTCAATAGTTCCCACCCAATACTTACCCAGTGTTGTCTCTCCAATCCCACCCAATACTTACCCAGTGTTGTTCTCCACAAAGCAGCCAAAAAAAAAAAAAAAAAAAATACAAAAAAACACAAAATTACTTTGAAATTCTACTTTATTCCAACTGAAAATTTTTTTTTTACTGCTTTTACTTTCCCAACACCCCTTTTGGTTCCACAAAAAGGCTGACCTCTTTCAAAAAAAAATGTACATTATTTATACCAATTTTTCTTGTCGATTCGTCATAAAAGTGCATAAAAAATGTCCAACAACGTGACATGGACAACGTGACATCGCCATCATCAAAATTTATGCACTTCGATGACAACAAAATATATTGGTAAGACGATAATGGCAATTTTCATAGGTTTTTGTTGTTGTACCTTTTTTTTGTTAAAAACCAAAGTACAAAAACAACAAAAAAAAAAAAAATGAAATTCATCAAAACTAAGCGGTAGCTTCGAGTAACCAAGTTCATTACTCGTGCTACACTTTTGCCTTGAAAATTATTTGTTCTTATCTACATAAAAACAAGGATCGTGTTACATTATTTTTGTATTTACGTTTATTCAACTACCGTATGAGCATATACAGTAATTGGAGTGACGTAAACACAAAAAGAATGTGGAATCTCGGCATGGTCGTTTAATGAGATAATAACCGATATTATTTGTGATATCGTTTTGAGGTTTTACCTCGAAGTGTATGCCGATTTGTCGTTTTGAGAATTATGGTTTGGATTGGTAACGGAATTGTAAATTAATTCCGTTACAGCGTGGGGAAAACCCAAACCCTGAGATAAAAAGGATCTCATGCCTTATTGATGGGAAGGACGGGTGGAGTTGATCAGCCTTTAAGTAGTCCAACGTGGCGGACGCCCGACACCCTGAACTAGTCTCAGAGCCGGGCAACTGTATTTTATACAAGAATATCTTTAATTACTAAACCTACATGACTAATGTTGAAAATTGGGACTTGTTTTATTATTTTTATTTTTTTTTTACCCTTTTTTTTTTGTTTTTTTTTTTGCTTCCAATTTTCAACCTAAACTATTACGGTCTTACACTATGGGCCTATCCTAATAGGGGAAGGTTTTCCTTTTTTTTTTTTTATATATATTTTTTTTTATTTTTATTTATTTTTTTTTTCTTATTACCTTTTCCCTTATACCTTAATGCTACCCTACCCTACTTATCCTATGTCTCCCATTCTCCATCATCAGACTAAGTTTTCCTGCCGATGGTCACGACGGGTCCCTCTTTCTGCTGGTTGTGGTCGGCTTGCTTGCCTCTCTCTTTGAGAACTCCTTTGACGTTGCCAGAGTCGATACATCAGTAGAAGTAAAATCACTACTAATACCAGGGCCGAGCCGGTTACTGTATAGTTCCCCAAGTGATGATAGTCCAGCTGTGTCCACGGTTCTTCTTCTTTTAGCTTGTTGACTGCTTGTTGGAGTTCGGACACCTCGACATCTAGCCCTCCGGTGTGCAGTACTACCGCCCGTTCCTCTGTTTTTTGTGTGAGGTTAAAACGGGGTACCACATCAGCGTAAAAGTTAGTTTCATAAGTGGTCTTGGCTCTGATTACTATGGAAGAGCTTCTCAAACTGCATCCTGGCTTCAAGGCTAGTATCCCGCTGCCGTTCAGAGTTACTGTTTGTACCCGTAGCTGACAAATTAAATCAAACACGAGTTCGTGTGGCAATACCATCACCCACCGATTACCCCTTAGTGGATGTATGAACACTGAGGGTAAGGTTGTCCTCACGCGACATTTACTTGGTGGCTCTTTAACATGTGATAAAAGGGCCATCTCACAATGTTCTTCTGGCGAAGCGACTTTATACATTGGGCCTTCTAACTGGCAGATTACCGTTCCCTCTTCCCAGCGCTTACATTCGCTCAACCTCACTGCGCTTATCGGTTGGTACCAGACCCTAGTACTACTAACCAACACGTATTGGGACTGCGGCTCTAGGTATGCATAGCCGTTATGGTATTTTGTTGGAACGGGGATAACATTGAATATCTGGTAATCCTCCCCCTGGACTAGCGGTATCTGGACCTCAAATATTACTTGGTCCTTAACAATGGCTGCCCTGGTCGTTAATAACCGATATGCATCTATCCAGTGTGTTTTGGAACTTGGTACGTGTAGGTTTATCGGAATCTGCTTGCCTATTTCCCATAACTGATTTGCAAACTGAGTCGGTGGTAGTAAACGTGCATTTGCGCGCCCATGGTGCACGTCGGCTAGAATATCTATCATATCTCCTTGTATATCCTTATACATAAAAACGGCCGCCGATAGCTGAAATAACATATCCATAAACTCCTCATGTAATACTACCGCCTGGATTTCGTTCTGCATCAGCTGGTAGTGCTTCTCCATTGCGACTTGCTCCTTGCGAATGAGATTGCCTGTCATGTCCAACACGTGTACTTGATTTTTAAGCATTGTTTGGGTCTTTAGAATTCCGGCATTTAAATGTTCTATCTGCTCCTGATATCGCTGAGCATCCCGTTGGTTAAGTACCCCAAATAAGTCTCCGGCTATGTTACCGATAAAGTCCAGAGGAGCTCGCTTCTTACGGTGGTGTTGAGCTCGCAGAAGACTATTGGTATCCTCTATTTGGTCCATTAGGTACGATATTGGACCCAACAGTGCCTCACAATGCCTAATATATCTTGTGGTATTTGGGTTTTGGTTACACGCTGCTTGGAGGTGCACTTGTGTCTGCTTTAAGTGCTCCCACTCCATCCAGTAGCCTGAGAGGTTGTAATATGCCACTATAGTCCAAACACTTGTCGAGACTCTAGCCCTACCCTCCTCGGCGAAGTATATCCCCGGCTCAGCCTTAAATTCCTGGAAGTATAGACTCTGGTTCCCTTGGCCATAGACTGCTTGTACGGTGATAAAGATTGCCATCCATAAACTTAACATGACTCCTGCTGGTTGGAGAATGGAGACAAAAAAAAACAGAAGTATTACTACCCCTTTTTATTTTTTTTTTTTTTTATTTAATTATTTTTTTTTTATTTTTTTATTTATACACCAAGAAACAAGAAACACAGAAGTAAACTTCTTCTACTTTAATTTATTACTACTTCTTCTTCCTTTAACGATTTAAATACATTAGAAACTAAAATTTTATTTTAATACTGGTATATTGGAAGCCGATATATACCAGTCTTCACCTCGCGTTTACATCTCCTTACTGTTCCCTGCCCAAGAAGGTTCAGGTGGTCTAAACGCGAAGCGGTATTCTCTGCATCTTGTCACACGAACGCGTTCCTTTCTCCCTCAATATCTCCCTGTCCCGGACTCACGGAGAATAACTCCAACTGTGAGCCCTGGAGACCTCCTCGAGCCTCTCTCCCCCTATTCCTTCTTGCCCGATCCAGGTCCCTCCGTTGCCGCCTATAGTCCTGAAGTTTAGCCTCCCACTTAGGCCTTTCCTTCAGACCCGGTATGCCTAGGATCCTATACACCTCGCGGATCTTTTCTTTGAGGTCTGCCTTCACCCCCGTGGTGCGTTTTGGCCTTTCTTCAGGCCACGTTGGCTGTTCAACCCTCGGCACCATCGGAGGCTGAGGTTGCACTGCCCTTTCTCGAAATTCCAGCAGGGACAACCTTTTGGGAGTCTTCTGGGTTCCTCCTTCTCCTGCCTCTGTCCCAGACCGTAGGTTACCAGCCTTTGGGGACAGACGTCCTGCAAGCCCTTGCTGACCATCTACTCGCGATACCCTTTTCCTTGGTCCTACTAGTAAGAGTTCCATCTTCGGACTGCCTGTGGTCTTGCTTAACTGGCTCTCCATCTCAAGGAACGTCTGTAAGGAGCAAACAAAAAGGTATTATTTCACTTAGAGGCTTCTACTGCACCTCCTATTATGTCTTTTGCGTGGAAGACCCCTAGTAACTTTCTGCTTTCGTTGGTTAGTTCGTACGCTACCTGCCCCACTCGTCGGTGGACTGTCGCCGGCACAAATTTCTTGTCCAGCTTGGCTGAGTAATGTTGTGCTGCACTACTTTGTGCGAAGTTGCGTACCAACACCTTTTGACCTACTGCTAGCTGGCGATCTGCTGATCGTAGGTTGTATCTCCGAGCGGTATCCGAGTATGCCTGTTGCAGGTGGGACAATACTAACCGTTTGGCCAAAGCGAGGCGATCGTTCTTAGCTTGTACCGTGAAGGATGCCAGAAACTCGTCTCCCAACAGTCGCATTAACTTGTACTGTGAACCGTGATTGATTGTGTGTTGTCCAAACACAAGGTAGGACGGCGCGTATCCCGTAGAGGAGTGTGATGTGTTCCTCAATGCACTAGCTATCTGATTCAAATGCTCATCCCACACCTTCTGGTCCTTTTTCACATACGCTCTGACAGCCGCTAGAATGGATCGGTTCACCCGTTCAGAAGCATTTGCCTGTGGGGAGTACACTGGTGTGAACATGTGTGTAATTCCCAGTTCGGACAAACAATTTCCAAAAAGGTGGGATTTGAACTGTTTGCCATTATCAGTATGGATAACTTCTGGCACTGAGTACACTGGAAACACCTCTTTTGTAAGATATCCCACCACCTTGCTAGCGGTAGCGTCACGTAGGGGTTTGAGTAACACGAACTTAGAGTAGTGATCTAGAACGATGAAAATATATGTATTGCCGCTCTTCGACCTGGGGTACGGGCCTAGGAAATCCAGATATAATTTTTGGAATGGCCTGTCATACTCCCTGTACTCTCCCATTTTAGGTCTCAGAGTAGTATTAGCGGCCTTCGTCGACTTGCACATCTGGCATTGTCTCACATAATTTTTGACATCATTAGCCAGTGTTGGCCAATAGAAATGTCGACGTATAAACTCGATCATTTTGCCTGTACCCATGTGTGCTGATAATGGGGGCTCATGAGCTTGCATTAAAATCTTGGGGACTAGGTTCTGCGGAATCCATAACTTCCAGTTAGGAATATCTGTTTTAAGGTCAGGGTCTCTTGCTGGCTTATAAATGAGTATTTTCCCGTCAGTCACCTTGATGTTATCTGGCATCGACTTCATTTTCGTGAGCGTGTCTATTAGCTCTGGATAACTGCCACTGACAAACTCGGGTGATTGCAAGTCAAGTTGTAGGGTAGTCGCGGTCAGATCCAGTGCTGCTACCTCATCTGTGTACGCTCGGGATAGAACATCAGGAACGATATTCTGTGTTCCCTTGCGGTACTCAATCCGAAAATTGTAGCCTTGTAGTTTCAGACTCCATCGGGCTAGGCGCCCATTCAGGTCGGATTGGTTCATTAACCACTGGAGACTAGAATGGTCGGTTATAAGAACGAACTCATATCCCTCCACATAAGCACGAAATTTCCGAATGCTTAGGACTGCTGCTAAACATTCTAACTCAGTGACACTGTAGTTTTTCTGGGCACCGTTTAGTTTATGTGAGTAAAATGCAATAGGATGTTCCTCACCATCCTCATCCTTCTGAAAAAGGACGCTTCCTACTCCGGTTTTGGACGCATCGACCTGGATATAGAATGTTTTGGAGTAATCGGGGTGAATAAGCACTGGTGCAGCGGATAGACACGACTTCAGCTCTTCAAATGCCCTCTGGGCCGCCTCTGTCCATGCTATCCCGCCTTTTGACTTCAAAAGATCGGTGAGGGGGGCTGCCAGTGATGAGTAGTTTGGGATAAATTTTCTGTACCAACCGCTCATCCCCAGGAATTGACGGATATGTTTGACTGTCTTCGGGGTAGGAAAATTATGAATGGCTAGGACTTTGTCCGGGTCTACCTTAACACTGCCTGTTCAGTCACGTGAACATACCAACTCACCATGCTGTGCAGGCCTGGCCTCAATCGTATAAATAGTCATTCTTGTTATTAGTATTGATTAATGAAATTTAACTACAATGGAAAAATGTATATTATGCATTTTTCCTTAATATAACGTTTTTATATTTTTAGTCAGTTCATTGACACCAAATATATAATTTTTTAACATACACATTGTAATATTAAAATCAGCAATTTTAGTCGATATTAGTTGTTATTAGTATAATTAATGTATGACCATTTTGTATATAAATCAAACATTTGTCTGAGTTAATCAGTTCAAAAATTAATTGACTCAAGAAAACATCGCCCCGACCAACGGTAAGCGAGAAAGGAGATAATAAAAGAATAAATTCCAACAATTAGTCTTTTATTAACACCAAACTAAATAGTACCCATCTGGGGTAATATAGTTAGTTTATTTTTTGGTAAATCAAACCTATCTTAAATTTACAACTTAAGAAGTAAAGTTTGAAACCAAACATGGTCCTTCGAAGCTAAAAAAAAAACAGGCACCAATTGAGAAATACATTGCCAAACAACAACCGGCATCAAAAACACCAACAACCAACTGGAAATTTACGATCTGCAAATTCGAGTCATCAAGCAACCAGCATCTATAGCAAGCCAACAAACAACAGGCAATCGACAGAGTTAACAACCAAGCAGCACCTACAAGTTCAAGCCATCAAACAACAGCGACATACCCAGCAATACACTACCAACAAACGGCGGAACAATGTCGACCTTAGGCAAACAAGAAGAAGTAGTCGGCAAGATAATCCAGATGCACACAAACTACAATAAAGATGGAAATGCTCGGAAAACGAAGACATATCTGGAAACAAAAATAGATGCTTTAAAAGCATTGTACACAGAATATGTCGCAACGGATGATATCATCCGACAGATGCAGCCACCGTTAGAGCACAATCATTCCTACTTCGACTCACGAAAGAAGATAGCGGAGATTTACGACCTCCTAATCGATGATATGCGAAAACGATTAAACCACGGGCCACCACTAACACCGACACCAACAACATCAGCGGAACACTCGCAAAGTACATCCTTAACAATCTTAAGTACAGATGACAGCAGTAAACCAACACGAAAAGAAAGACAAAGCTCATCTAATAACATTCCAACTTCCGCGACAGCCAACAGGAAGGAGTTCGACCAGATGATGAAGCTACAAAATATAAAGATGAGGGCTCTATACAGAGAGATAAACACAGCTAAAGAGGCATTGGCACAAAAAAAATCAAAACAAGCACTAAAACTTGTTTTGAAACATATGGAGAGGATGATGGAACAAATCATGGACCTCGACGATAAAATAAACATAGAAGTTTCAGAAGAAGATGAAATCAATGCAAAATATTTCATGGAGAATTACTTCGATAATATTAAGCAGGCGCATGATGACATTGTGATTGAAATTACAATGGAGATTGAGAATGATCAACAATCAAAACACAATTCAATAGATATCCGACTACCAAATATTGAAATTCCACATTTCTATGGAGAAATCATAAGATGGAAAGGTTTCGCGGATACATTCAAGAAACTCGTGCATACAAACCAAGTACTTACGGATACCCACAGGATCAACTACTTAAAAAGTCATTTAGGAGGTCCAGCCGCTAAAATAATAAGCCATCTTGAATCAACCGCAGAAAATTATCAGGTGGCATGGAATATATTAAATAATCGCTACAACAACGAAAGAATTCTGGCAGCAGCATATTTTAACCAACTAATTAATCAACCAAATATGATGACAGAAACCGCGGCAGGAATCAGAACAATGCATGACACAACAAGTGAAGCCATTCACAACATCAATAATATCTTGAATGGTGAAGACAAATATGATGCCCTGATAATACACATACTTCAGAAGAAATTAGACAACGAATCCATCAGAGCCTATGAGACAACTTTAGACGACCCAAAAAAGATTCAAAATTTGAATCACCTTTTGTTGTTTTTGGAAAAAAGATTCCAATCACTAGAAGCACTAGGAAGTAAACCGAATCGACAACCCTTACCAACCGGCCGATTACAACCACAAAAAGCCATGACAACGCTAGCAGCAACAACAAACAGATGCGTCAATTGTAAAGGGTCACATACGATTGAAGCATGCAAATTATTTTTGGAGATGTCAACAATAGATCGCAGCAAAATATGCAACATGAATAATCTATGTCGGATATGTTTAGGAAAACATAATCTTTCAAAAATATGCTTGACAGAAGGGAAATGTGTGGTATGCAAAGGAAGACACCATACTCTTCTCCACACCAAAGAAGGTGCAACTAACAAAATTGAATGCCGACAAATAAATCCACCTGGACAAAACCCAAAACGTGGCATACCAGTTGTGGAAACACACATGATAGACAGCACAACAACAGCAGCTCAGGTAATACTGAGCACAGCATTAGTTAAAGTTCCAAGCAACGGAGGTCACCCACAACTACTTAGAGTGCTGATTGATCCAGGTTCTCAAGCATCATTCATAACTCATGAGGCAGCTAAAATATTAAATATACAGAGCAAGAAAACGCATGTAGAATTTAAAGGAGTAGGAGGAGTGACAGCCGGAGTAGCAGAACAACGGATGACATTCAATATTGAGCCGAGATTTCCGTCGAAATTCAAAACACAAATAAGCGCGCTAATAGTAAATCAACTAGTGGGAGATCTACCAGAATACAGTTTTAATGCCTGGAAATGGCCACATATTAGTAATTTGTTATGGGCAGATCCAGAGTACAATAGGCCTAATAAAATCGATATATTATTGGGCGCAGATTATTACCCAGCGATAGTAATGAATGATGTGGTAAAAGGCGAAACAGGAGAACCAGTGGCACAAAAAACAGAACTAGGATGGATAATATGTGGACCAATAAACTATAACGAGCCACCAAGGGTTCAGTGCATGATAACAAAAACGGAACTTGACAACAGGTTAAAATCATTCTGGGAAATAGAAGAAGTACAACAAGACAGGCTATTAACAGAAGAAGAACAAAACTGCCAGGAACATTATGAGGCAAATTATCACCGTGACGCTGATGGGAGATATACAGTTCGAATCCCATTTAATCATAATCCACCAATACTTGGGACTTCAAAAACAAGAGCATTAGCCAGATTCCTGCAGTTGGAGAAGAAATTCGCAGCATCACCAACATATGCCAATGACTACAAAAAATGCATTAACGAATACATTGAACTAGGTCACATGCGACTCTGTGAAATTGAAATGAGTCCAGCAGAAGAATACTTCATACCACATTATGCAGTAGTAAAAGAAAGCAGCACAACGACAAAGCTACGTGTTGTTTTCGATGCCTCAGCTAAAACCAGCAATAATAAGAGCCTCAACGATCAACAAATGGTTGGGCCAACACTACAGGAGGAATTGATTTCGATCCTGTTAAGATGGAGGAAACATAGGGTGGTCTACACAGCGGACATCGAGAAAATGTATCGCCAAATACGAATACATAAAGATGACCAAAGGTATCAAAAGATACTATGGAGATCAAACGAGAAAGACCCAATTCGTGAATATCAATTAACAACTTAAAACGAGTAAGTGCGAAATTCAAAATTTCTAAAAACTTTATCCATTATATAAGAATATTGAATTTTCATTAAAAATTATATAGAATAAATTATAGATCTAATACTTATATATGGTTTGAATTAATAAATAAAATGTATAGTTTCTTTATAAATTAATTAAGTTTATTAAAAATATTTAATGACCATATTATATTTGAATGAATTCTTATTATTTCAAAAATAATTAAATAAAGTTAATAAACAAAATTAATAGTGAAAACTTAAGTTCAATAAATTAAGTGTCGTGTGTGTTTTATTTTTACGTTCAAAATTCCTCACCGCGACATTTTGGAACAGCTAGTGCCCCATACCTGGCCATCCGCACGTTACAACAGTTAGCCGATGATGAGAAAAAGGAGTTTCCCATAGCAGCCGATATAACTACACACAATTTCTATGTGGATGATTTACTAAGCGGCAGTGATTCTGTAGAAGAAGCACACACACAGCAACGTCAAATCATTACAATGCTAAGTAAAGGAGGATTTCAACTACGGAAATGGGCTAGTAACAAGCCAGATCTATTACAACAGATACCACTCGAATCACGGGCAATCGGTACAATGGATATCAAACTAGATGACACAATAAAAACTCTGGGCATATCTTGGAATCCTGACACTGATACCTTCGGATTCAAAATAAATATAAAAGAGAAGAAAACTGAAATCGCCACCAAAAGAAAATTATTATCCGAGGTATCACAATTATTTGATCCTTTGGGATGGTTGTCACCAACCATTATAGTAGCAAAAATATTACTCCAACAACTTTGGCTAACAGGATTGTCTTGGGATGCACCATTACCTCAAGACATCTCAATGAGATGGAATAGTTATAAAAATTCATTGCCTGCGCTCGAACAAATAAAAATACCGAGGTGGGTAAACACTTCCAACAATTCGCCCATAGAACTGCATGGATTTTGCGATGCATCTGAACATGCATATGCAGCAGTTATATATTGTTACCAAAGAGATAATATAAATAGTGCACCTCGACCTTATTTACTAATATCAAAAACAAAGGTCGCACCAATAAAATCAAAACTAACAATTCCTAGGCTAGAATTGTGTGGAGCGTTGTTACTTGCGAGGTTGATGGCAAAAGTAACTAAAAGTCTTCGAATTTCCAAAATAACAACTTACGCATGGACTGACTCAATGATAGTGCTCGCTTGGATCAAAACAGAACCACATCGATTTAAAATATTTGTTGCAAACAGAGTAACAGAGATCCACAGTCTAACCAGCCCAACAACATGGAACTATGTTAAGTCGTCTGAAAATCCAGCTGATTGTGCTTCAAGAGGCATAGAAGCTGACTGTCTCGAAAAACACCAAATATGGTGGAATGGTCCAAGTTGGTTAACAAACACTCCAACAAATTGGCCAGTTCATAATTCTTTTGAAAAATTTGAAAATATTCCAGAGAAAAGATTAGTAGCACTAGCTCAAACAACGGAAATAAAGGACGACGAAAACCCATTTGATCATCTTTACATAAAACATTCAAGTTTAAAGAAGATTCAACGAATAATATCATATTGTAGACGATTTATCAACAAGTTAAAACTAATGAAATACGAAATAAGTAACATTATATCACCTCAAGAAATGCAAGAAGCTCTCCATCAGTTAGTTGGAAGGGCTCAACTAACCCAATATAGGAATGAAATTCATAATTTAAGGAACAACAAACCAATCGACAACAAAAGTAAGTTACTATCACTCTCACCATTTTTAAAAGATGGACTGCTAAGAGTTGGTGGACGATTACAAAACTCAACCGCCTGGTCATATGATGAAAAACATCCCTTGATTCTTATACAATCACATCCAATTGTTAACCTGATCATCCAAGAAGGCCACAAATCAACGATGCATGGCGGTACTCAGTTAACTTTCGCACACATCCGAACAAAATTTTGGATCATAAATGGTCGAAATGTTGTCAGATAACAAATATCAAAATGTCTGAGATGCCACCGATTCAGTAAAAATATTAAGCATCAACTAATGGGTAATTTACCAGAAGCAAGAATAGCTCCTGCTCGGCCATTTTTAAAGTCAGGAGTTGACTACGCTGGACCTTTCAACGTAAGAGTATCGAAAGGTAGAGGCAACAAATCATATAAAGGCTACCTAGCAATTTTTGTTTGTATGGCAACAAAAGCTGTTCACATTGAGGTGGTCAGTGATTTAACAGCCGAAGCGTTCATGGCGGCATACAAACGTTTTGTGTCTCGTCGAGGAATATGTTCCGATATTTTTTGCGACAATGGTACTAATTTTGTTGGCGCTAGTAAAACAATGGAATTACAAAAAAAAGAAATAGTAGAACAAATAGCTTCAAACATTGTAAATTCTACTACGGAGCATGGTACTAAATGGCATTTTATTCCACCGGGAGCACCGCATTTTGGAGGATTATGGGAGGCCGCAGTAAAATCAGTAAAATATCATTTAAAAAGAGTGATAGGCGAAACAACTTTGACGTTCGAAGAAATAACAACATTAACTTGTCAAATAGAGGCTTGCCTTAATTCAAGGCCAATTTCACCAATGACCAATGATCCAAGTAATCCGACCGTTTTAACTCCAGGTCACTTTTTAATTGGAGATGCTATCATAACCTAGCCTGAAGTCAGAGTCTCAGACAACAACATGAACTCATTGACTCGATGGAAATTGGTCCAAAAAATGAAAGAGGACTTTTGGAAAAAATGGTCCCAAGAATATTTGCATCAACTACAACAACGAGCAAAATGGACCACGAAGACACCAGATCTGAAGATTGGACAACTTGTTTTAATTCGAGACAACCATGTTCCACCATCCAGATGGATAACTGGACGGGTTGTACAAACTCACCCGGGACAAGACGGAATCGTTCGTGTAGCTACACTCCGCGGCCCCGGAAGGGCCCTTATAAAAAGGCCAGTGACAAAATTAGCACCTCTCCCAATTGAAAACACCATACAAGAACAAGGTACAGAATTGGATACCGAGGCCATCACCGTATTGTCAACCACGTTTCGCAACACCATCACCACGAGGAAACGTAAGTCAACAGAAACACATGAAGGGAAAAATCCACCAAGGAAATGGTTGCGAGGGCAAATAGACGATGTGGTAAAAATAGCTGCAGAAAAAGTAAAAATCAGTCCTCAACCAAAAAAGAAAAAAAAGACAATTAGACCTTGTTACCAATCCAAATTGATGTTATTAACTATGATTCCATTAATAAGTGTACTCGGCATATGCTCAGCAACTTTAAAGGAGACGACTTTTGATATTACAACTCTAACTTCTACAATGGGAATATATTTTGAAAACATTGGGATAGCTCAGCTCTCCCACCAACAATGGACTATAATATCTTACTTTAATTTATCGGCAATGTTCTTAGAGGCTGAAGTATACAAAGCCGCTGTTGATAGGATGACTCAAACCTGTAGCGAGGATAAGGGATGGTTGCAACTAAGACAACTTTGCAAGCCCGCAATAACACAAATGAAGCAACAACTTTCCAATATAAACCTCAACAAAGAAATACTCCAACCCACTTACAATCATGTTGCTACCATTTTAAGTATTCCGATAATTATTGGATTGTTCATCGCTGACAACCGATGATGGTGTTGTTGATTGAAGTTGACGCGGTACATTTAGTTCTGAATTATTTGAACGTATTCACGCATTCACAATTGAGTGGTTTGCAAACGGAAATTTCATCATAATTAAAAACTACCACTTGTAGCACTGGTGAGCAAATAATATTGTGCATTAAAGTCATGTATATTGGGCTAAAGGGCTTACTGGTTTTGTTACCGGATCCACCCAATAATCATGGAACGTTGAACAGGCGCTGCTACAACCAAAAACCGAAGAAGAACATGTTACAATACTATATGTCAAAATATTCTTGAAAATTGTGTGTCGTGTAAGTTTTATTATTTTATGTTATTTATACTATATCCTAATTAATTTTCTTTTTAGCTTATATGAATATTTTACCGGTCGCCACTCAATATGATAATATAGATAGCAAATAATTTATTACCAAACGGGCAAACAAATTGTGATATAAGTTCCGAACTCCTCGATATATGAGCTGGAATGGGTTTCAGTATGGAAATTCTAAGCGTAGCAACTGATGTTCCGGCTAAAAATAAACGTTTCAAAGAGGTTAAAAAAATCAAGCCGCTATTAAGACAAAATTCATAATATCAAAATTTCGTATAAAACTCGATGAGATACTACTATGCCTCAATTTTCTAACAGTTTCCAATTAACCGTTCCTGCACGTCCTGGTGCAATCTTAACGAAGAAATGACGTTCCAAGCATCTGATTTTGTATTAAAATAAAAAACTAGTGTTTTTTAAATAAACAACAGTAGTTGTATAAATAAATTTTTTATTTGTATTATTTTTCACAAATGATTTTGTACTATTATCATGACCGCTAGCCCGCTACAGATATTTTCGAGTCGAGGTGCATTATCTCTATTAGCACATTTCCTTCCGATAGTATATACCGAGAGTGCTAAGATAATTATTGGTGATTCAGAATAGGAAAAATCAAAAGGGAAGTTCAATAATCGGGGAATTGGTTAAAGTTGAACCAAATTATGATTTATACGAGGACGTTGATGGTACCTTGATGGAAATATCGGATAAAATATCAAATATTGTTTCAGTACCACCGCATTCTTTAGCCACAATTGGATAATTCTTGAAACTGCCTGCATATTCAGATGTGCTATTGCGCGCTAAAATAAAAGCACAATGCTTACTACTCTTACCTTGTTTACCGGAGATGGTGGAGGAATAAAATTTATAGTCTGTCGCTAGCTTCATCACTCCTAACGCTACCACCATTTGAAGTATTACGACAATTATTTTATTTGCTCTACTAAACAACCACCGATGACGCTTGAAACCAAAAAGCATCCACCAGTCAACGGTGTTTTAATAAAACTTCTTTTTATAGTTGCGTGAAAAACGCTTTAGTAAAAAAGTGAAAGTACCACCCAACGTATCCTATGGGGTAGTCATTGATCCAAACATTTATACTGTTGACAATGGGCACTTGAAAAGAAAAAACTAAAATAATTTTCAAAACTTAAACTATTTTTATTAATCAATTTATTGTATCATCATGTCGTGTTGCTGTTTCAGCCAACGCTAACATGGCTAAAGCGGTAATACTTCGTACATTTCGGTGTTCATCAATTAAACCATTTATTATCACTTCGATCAATAGCTTGATAATACAAGATGAAATCGCGTTTATTCGAACAGCGATTTGTTGTACGATTTTTATGCCAGTATAACGATCTTGCCATTTGGTACTCTGGCAGACCACCTTGAGGAACGATAATAATGTTGGAATGCCAAAAACAATTGCGACCACCACAAAAGCATGTGCAATGGTATTTCGTATATACGCCTCTATATTATCGATATCGGGACGCATTGCAGAAATCATTGCTGTTATACCGGTCGAATTTACTATTTTTGAGATTATCTCGTAATCTTTATATTCCTTAAGTTCAGGGTCATAAATAGTTTCTATAATTTTCAATAACACAATATCTAACAGATATTTATCATAATTTTGTGCATCCACAAGCGAAGGATTAGTATCGCATTTTATTTGAGGAGTTACATCCCATCGATTATGCCGCGTTGGTTTTGATACTCGTACCTTATTTTGATTTAAGAACGATTTTTTATGTGATATTTTATTTTTATATATTTATTCTATTCCACTCATTTTCGTGATTTTTTGGCCAAGAAAATCACTGGAATAATTAAATCCTACAATTGAAAATTGAATCCAATATTTCCAGAAAATTATTTCAATATCGATTTCATATAAATTTTCAAGATTCTCGCTCGAATTAATGATCCTTCACCTAAATACATATATATATATATGTAGTTTCCCAAATTATACCTACGTGTACTGATATACATACATTTACCGTAACTTAAATGTAAATGTAGTTTTTGTAGTTAATTCTTGATTTTTGTGAACGTAAATGTCATAATTGTGCCTTTGCAACACAAATAATTTACTATAATAGCCTAAATGTAGCTTACTACTTTTACATTCATCTTTTATTATTATTCAATCATACATGCCATATAAATTTGAAAAAAAAAACGAAAAAAAAATTTATCTCAAGAATGTAATTTTCGAGGTTCGAACTACGATCTAAAATTTTAAAATCCACAACGCTAACACCTAGACTACTGCGGCATGGGAATTTGCCGAAAAATTACTTGGTTTTATAAAAAGTTTTGAGCATTCTATTAAATTATATAATATGTAGATAGATTTACACAATGTGACGTATCAACATAGAGAAAGATAAAATTTGTCAGATCTTTCTGTAATTTGGTATACAGGGGGCCTATTCTCGAATTTCACATCCATTTTCCACATGTGGACATCTGTCAAAGTTGTCAAAAAATGGTTCGAAAATTGTAATTCGTATATAAAACACATGCGGCATTGACATTTTCCTATATGGGGAATTTTTCCACATGCTTATACCCATTCGGAAATATTCCCTTAGTACCGAAAAAATTCAATTTTTATGAGTTTTGACAGATGTCCACATGTGGAAAATGGATGTGGAATTCGAGAATAGGCCCCCAGATGAAGAAAAATATTCTAAGAATAATTTCCTTTTACATCATATCGGAAAAATCACGGAAAATGCGAGAAAATCGCGAATTTCCACTCGGAAAATTCGTCGGGAAAAGACTAAAAAAATATGCTGATCATCCAACATTAATTTAAATTTTTTTTTTTTTTGTCGTGATTTTTGAAAAATGGACATCCATGAAAAAAAAAATCATAAAAAAAAAATTAAATACATCCCAACTCCGTATGCTGCTAACTACGCAGCTGTACTATTTAAAAAAATCATCAAACATTCTTTTCTATAAAAAAAATACACAATACATATCGCTCATTTGCTGCAACAATGACACAATTTAAAAATAACAAATGTTATAATTTGAGAGACATTTCCGTTTGTCTTGTAGTGAGCTTTATAGCTTTAGGTGTGTCGTTATATCAGTTTTAACTATATTAAAAAGCCGATATTTCTCTATAAATAAGTCAAAAACGACCGATTTTGAGTTATGCCATTGTGGTAGCAAATGAGCGATATACAATTGACCATTTTAGAGATGGCGCTGTAAAATTTGGATAATTTTTCCAGATTTGAAGGCTTTACAGAGTTTTCCCAAACTTGAGACCAGACTCAATCGCATTTTCATGCAAAAAGACATCATATAGCCATTTTACGTCAACGAAATCGGTCTCGAAGTAGTTTTTCGTGCGGACATATATACATACCCGCAATTATTGCTCGTTTAATAATATAGATAGAATCAAGGGGAGATCATGACGATCTCAAATGAGGACATTATTGACCAGAAAGAAATTAGGACCTGACCACATTGACTACTTAAAGTGGGATCAGTAGTCCAACATGAATGGATTGATGTTTTTGGCCCTAGCCAAGCATAATTAAAAAAAAACTAAACAAACAAAACTAACAAAACATATAATATTCCCTGCATCTCCCTGATTTGTTAATAAATGATTTAGATCAGTAGCAGGAATCAACAGAAGAGCGGCGGAGCATTAAAGCCCACTTCCACTCGCCTCTATTGAGGCAGTTGATTATCCCACTACTGATCGGGCCCCTTTTAGTTAGTTACCATTCTTATTATACTCACCCTTTTTTTTTATTGATCCTCCTGTATTCGCCTCGGCAGGTAAAAAAATTAATTTAAAAAATTCCCTTTTTGTTTTTTTTAAAAAAACGTTTATTTAGTAGATTACTGACTACTTCTAATAAAATTTGAAAAATGAATAATCCCCCAACTAAAATTGTTGGAGTTTATATACATATCTGCTTCCGCCAAAAAAAAATGCATTCCACCAACAATTAAATGGGTTCAAAGAAAACACATGGGCATAATTTGCTGATCTAAGAAAAAAAATAATTGCACGCGCAAAAAAAACTTATTGCAATAATTAAACCTATTGCATATCCAATTATTAAGTACTACCAACTCAGAATTGGGTGAAAATTGCTTGCGCACTCAAAACAAAAGGAAATGATATACGAGTACGTATATTTTATTTTTATTTTGCATGCGCTTGTGCAACAACAACAAGCCATATTGTTATCACTGGATAATAGAAGGTTATTTCCATATTTGTTTACTGTAATCTGATAATATACATTTAATTTGTATACAAACAGTTCTGTAAACAAAAGGAAATGAAACGAGGAATTTTTGTCGCGTGCCAACAAATTAATAAAAAAAAAAATATGAAATGCAAGGTCATCTTATCAACTGTACATATTGGGGACAGTTGAAAAGTGAGGTATTGGCTTTTTAGCATCCGGACAAGAGTCACTAATTAGGTTCATTTGGAGGTGAATATCTTCAATAGTGGGATGCTATTCTGATGTATAAAAAATTGGGATTTTTGGGTAGAATTGATAATGAGTGTGACAAGCGCTCATTACAGCGTGGGGAAATCCCAGTCCCTGAGATTAGAAGAGATCTCATGCTCTGTTTGAAAAATAGGGAAGAAAATTTTTGGTTTCTTTGATCCATAACATATGATGAAATGAACCTATCTGGCGGTAAGAAAATTTTTAAAGTCTTAGTAGCCCAACGTGAGGACGTCCCACACCCTGAGATAGTCTCAAGCCGGGTCAATAATAGTGTTACAAATTTACAATACTCTCTAATTCTAAATTCTTATCACTAAGGTATATATATTATTATTATTTTTATTTTTTTTTATTTTTTATTTTTTTTTTTTATATTTTTTTTTTTTTTTTTTTAAATTTAAAATTATGTAATACTAACTTATTATTACCTAATTAATTCCCTACTTATTGCTATCTAATGGACCTTCTAATTTTTATTTTACGGGTGGCGTTGAGTCAAACCTGTTTTACAGGTGTGAGGATTGAGTCAACCTCATTCCCTACCAACTCATTATGAAAAAAATATTTGTCTTGTAAAATTCAACTTTACATTTAATGTGTCCTTTCTTTTCTAAGTTTTGAATATTACACCTAAAACGGCAAGATCTTTGTGGTCGCTGAATCATGACGAAATTGGCTGGTCGGTTCTGGATGATAGATTGTAGAGCAACTGTACCGGCTGTTTACCCCCTCCGCCAAGCAACGAATAAGATCACGACTGAGATGATGACACCGCTGAATCAATCATACTGCATGGATGTGGTGAATATTCAACCAGTTGACTGTAGTTTTCAGACCGTCTCGACCATATTGTGCACTCCTACCTCTAGGTTGTTGGCTTCTAGTCTCATTGACAGTGTGGCAGATTTCTCAGATTAAATTGATAAAACGGAAAAACAACATGATCACCCAGGCTGCTGTGACGTGCTGGGGTTAATACCCCGGTGTATTTATTCTTTATTTCCAAAAAAAACTACTGTGGTCCAAAGTTCAACCACCCACTTCCCGGTAACGTGAGGTGTTGTAACATATTGTTGCCAATGATGCTCCGGATCTCTAGTTTTTGTTTGGCTGAAGATATTACTTATGTGTTCAACTAGATCCTTTTGCGTTATTATGAAGTGTATCCGCCACTGCTCAGCTGGTCGTAAAATTTGCCCCACCACGGCTTAGCACCTCCTCGGTTATCCTCATCTGATAATACCATCTTTCTTTGAGATATACTCGTGTTATATCTGAAGTAGGTTGTAGCATTTCATCTTGGAGTATTGTTGTCATCAATGGCATCTTTGATTCGAAACCAAAGTATTTATTTACTAGGTGTGTCTCGCCCGCAGGATGTGAACTAGTTATAACCTTATTCGAAGTACCCATTAATTATGCTCAAAATGCGTTTGCTTCAGCTGGATTGGAATTAACAGTTCTCGTCTTGTTCTTGTGTGTTCACCTTTACATCGATGTTCGCCTGTCGTATTTCTTCGGACATCATGGTTAGAGGTTGGTTAGAGTTCGATGACAGCTAATTCGGCGTGATTAGTTCGTGATCTTATCATTGTTTGGAACCGGAAGTAATACTGTTGTCTCTGCTCTTGTTACTTCCAGGCCACGTTGGTTGTCATCTTAGCAGTACACATGAAGTGATTTGGTTTGTATTTCTTCAATCTGCGGATACCCATCTACCAAATAGCACCACACAGATATTATCCCTACTTGATTTTCAAAACAAAACAATGGTGGACCAATCCTAGTTAATAAAACCTAATTCATTATTGCCTAACTTATTATTTACATTAGTATCCCTACTCTATTTCCTATGCTATGTTATTATTTCTTCGACTCCCTCTCTAAACTTAACTAATTCCTAATACTAATAAACTCTTAATACTAAGTACTGGTGTTTCTTGGTTTATGGCGATAAACCAGAAACATACCAGCCTTCATTTTACCTTTACATCACCTAAGTACTAGTGTGTAGGTATTGTAAAAGTAAAATGGTAACCACGAAAAATTTATATTTTTGCTGAAACCAGTCGCCGATTCGACCTGGCCAGCACCTCATCCTCTAATCGCAAATCCAGAGCACCTAATAAATGATTTACTGGTATTTGTAATGGCATCACTAGCCATTCAATCAACGCGTGGGTCTCAGCCTTCGTGCGAGCGCAGCTTAGTCTCCTTAACCAGCCCCACGCTCTGTCATCCCTCTGCCTTTTAATTTTTATTTGAGATTGCTCAACTATGCGGGCGCCGCGGAACCTCTTCAAACAGCCCCGCGCCCTTGCTCTGCGCCGCAGCCGAGATTTGTACACGCGCTTATCGGAAACGGTCCTAATTTGGCCTCTGTTCTTACCAATGGTCTTAGTAGCCACCTTACACAACGCAAAGTGTTTCAGGTTTACAGCGAAGCATGTGCCACCTGATAGCTCGGATACCGAATGATCCACTTGCAACACATTATTTGTGTTGGCACTCTGTGATGTACTTGTCTCAATGGGATTGACCACTAGCTCCGCTTGTGCATGATCTTCCTCTTGCACTTCTTCTGCCTTCTTGAACTCTATTTCTTTCAAAAATTCAACTTCGCCAATTTCCGCTACATTTGATTCTATCTCTCCATCTCCCTGATCTTCTTTCTGTTCTGCTGTCTTTTCACATATTATTACCAGCCTGGATAGTTTGGCAGCTACATCGCTCGGTGAACTCACGTCTGTAAATAAATCAATATTCATCTGACGCAGCATGCGCACCGTTATATATACGCGCTGTAACCGTGCTCTTAATATTGCGCATGTTACATTGCGATAGCGGTTCCACGTCCCATGGATGTGCATTAATCTGGCTCTGATATCAGAATATATATCTTCCACTGAAGCCCCTGTCCTGATCTGTTTTAACCAGAACTGGTGCACCAGCCATAACTCCTTTTGACAGGTTGCAATCTCATGTTCCATACTCTCCACTCTCCAGACTGTCTCCATTACCAGGGCCTCAACTCGCTTCTTTACCTCTTCGGCATTCATCTTGCCTCTTTTCAGTTTACCCAACAGTTCACCATAACATTCTACTGCCTCTTCTAATTTTACTACCCCTACCGCAAAGGTTGGAGATTTCTTAATACGAAAAATCCGGCCTTCGATGTGCGCAAGCTTAGCCCGTGCCTTGGGTATCCAGGTTAAAGTCGGCGGTTGAGTTTCCAACCCACCTAACATCAACTGCCCAATATCCTTTAGCTTGGTTTGGCACTTGGCATATTCCCGCTGAGGATTTTTCGCAGCGGCTTCGTGTGGCTTCTTTGGCCTAAGGTAGCACTCCTCCTGCTCTTCCTCCAGCTTCCTGACTAACGCCTCTTTCAGCGTTGCAGTCACTTCTTTGCTGGACTTATCAGATAACTCACGCACCTCAAACTCAATGAGGAGTTCGTCGTTATCCAATAAATGTACGTCGAAAACCATTTTATTTTTTCTGATAATAAATACTAAAACTTTTAACTAACCTAACTTTTTTAATTGTATTTGTGATCCATTCATGCTGGAAACTGTGACACCAGAATAGTCGTCTCTACGACAGGTCACAAAGGAAAGGAAAAAAGGATTGTAAATTCTAATTGATAGAATTGTTGACCACATTCCCAACTATGCAATGGCATTCCAACTCTACACGAGTGAGTCCTATTGCTATGGTGAATGTGGACATTTCAACTCTATTGGGTGTTTACCTGTGGACCCCAATAATTACAAACTTTACTACATATACACAAACGGCATCCATTCCCTCTTGGAAGAGCTCGATTGTGTGTATAAAATTTGTGCTTAATTAAGGTAGACTCGCCTATATTTCCATGCTCTTCGAGCAGACAAGGCCGAGTCAATCTCACACAGGACAACAACTCACCGGTTGTTGTGCTCTGTTCTCTGTATTTTGCGATATCCGTACTAACTACCTTATTGACCACGCCTAAATTCCATACCCGTCCACAGGCAGAAAAGACGTGATCAGTAGCCAGGGGTATATCCTGGACAACTTAAGATTAATATTAGCGGACTGATGAACCCATCCCTAGAGATGACAATTTTAAAATTAGATACTGAGGTGAAAATAACGCGAGCTTAACTATAAAAAATTTCAAAGAACAGACTTTTGAATTTGGAATCTGATTAATCATCAGATGGTATTGGTTGGGATAAATTTACTGAATTTATTTGAGGCTTAACCTCATTGGGATTTATTTAGTAAAATATCTTTGGTAACCACTCATAATGTGGTACCGAAACTAATAATTAATTTGAAAAATATGGAACAGTTCGATGTCTCATTAACCAAGCTGTGAATTGTGTAAATCGATTACAAGATATCACCCTCACTTGGATATGCAACAAAGACTGAAGAAGACACCGGACGAAAACGATACTTCTATGAAAAAAGATAAATTGTTAAATAAAAATTGGAGGCAAATTTTGGCCTCAGTTTGGGCGCCACTGTAACAAAAATTGTTGGGTACATTTTTTGTTATAGAAATTGTCCCTTGCATCCACACCGGCAGTAAATATTCCTGCTAGCTACAGTGGGAGGTAAAAATGGTCGTGGGGTTTGGTGTGGAGCAATGAGGGACCTTGCTATCCTGCCTTAAGGGGTATAGAATCAAGGGGAGATCATGACGATCTCAAATGAGGACATTATTGACCAGAAAGAAATTAGGACCTGACCACATTGACTACTTAAAGTGGGATCAGTAGTCCAACATGAATGGATTGATGTTTTTGGCCCTAGCCAAGCATAATTAAAAAAAACTAAACAAACAAAACTAACAAAACATATAATATTCCCTGCATTTCCCTGATTTGTTAATAAATGATTTAGATCAGTAGCAGGAATCAACAGAAGAGCGGCGGAGCATTAAAGCCCACTTCCACTCGCCTCTATTGAGGCAGTTGATTATCCCACTACTGATCGGGCCGCTTTTAGTTAGTTACCATTCTTATTATACTCACCCTTTTTTTTTATTGATCCTCCTGTATTCGCCTCGGCAGGAAAAAAAATTAATTTAAAAAATTCCCTTTTTGTTTTTTTTAAAAAAACGTTTATTTAGTAGATTACTGACTACTTCTAATAAAATTTGAAAAATGAATAATCCCCCAACTAAAATTGTTGGAGTTTATATACATATCTGCTTCCGCCAAAAAAAATGCATTCCACCAACAATTAAATGGGTTCAAAGAAAACACATGGGCATAATTTGCTGATCTAAGAAAAAAAATAATTGCACGCGCAAAAAAAACTTATTGCAATAATTAAACCTATTGCATATCCAATTATTAAGTACTACCAACTCAGAATTGGGTGAAAATTGCTTGCGCACTCAAAACAAAAGGAAATGATATACGAGTACGTATATTTTATTTTTATTTTGCATGCGCTTGTGCAACAACAACAAGCCATATTGTTATCACTGGATAATAGAAGGTTATTTCCATATTTGTTTACTGTAATCTGATAATATACATTTAATTTGTATACAAACAGTTCTGTAAACAAAAGGAAATGAAACGAGGAATTTTTGTCGCGTGCCAACAAATTAATAAAAAAAAAAATATGAAATGCAAGGTCATCTTATCAACTGTACATATTGGGGACAGTTGAAAAGTGAGGTATTGGCTTTTTAGCATCCGGACAAGAGTCACTAATTAGGTTCATTTGGAGGTATATATCTTCAATAGTGGGATGCTATTCTGATGTATAAAAAATTGGGATTTTTGGGTAGAATTGATAATGAGTGTGACAAGCGCTCATTACACGCTATTTTCCATACGCTATATTTGTGCAGCGCCTGCTTAATGTTGTGGCGGATTGCTATTGACAGCAAAACGTCAAAATACCACAACAGCAACACAAAGCTAACGTATTTCATGGGACCGAAAAGTTACAAAAGATGTGCGGCGAAATTTAGAGTGTTTTGATTTTTATTTGTAATTTCCTCACATCGCCACAGACCCCGTTGCCAGTGAATCCCCGATGAACGAGATTTTCGCGTAGTGTGCTGGCGTCGTAATTTGCCTCCCGGCGCGGGTGACTATTGCCCCCTGTATAGTGGCGGCTGGTTTCTCGGCCTTCAGGCAGGATTTTCTGCCTTTATGTGAACTTGCTGTCATGGCTTTCGTTGGTGGCTGTGGTTCCATATTGAACCGAACTCTTGTTCTGTCGCCTGACTTTTTCTTCCCGTTGGCTTGTGGCGTTTTTATTAAACTCTCTTTTGACTCTGGCTTCCCGATGGCTTGCGGTGTTCCGGTGGAATCGTCTTCTGTGAAGCACGGCTTCAGTCTGTCGATTGAGATATGGCTGCTTCTACCCCTGATATTGATGGTAAACGCTTTCTCGTCCCGTTGTATGACCGCGAAAGGTCCTTCGTATGGTTGCTGCAACGATCTCCTGCACAAATCCGTCCTCACGAAAACGTGTGTACAAGTGCTCAATGCCTGAGATACAAATACTGCCCGACTGCTATGCCTTGACGGTGGTGCGGGGCGGATCCTGTCGAAGTGCTCTCCAAGTTCTTTTACGAACTCAGACGGACTTGTGTTGCCTTTCTTCTGCTCCACTAATTGACTCGGAATTCGTATTTGTTCGCCATATACTAGTTCGGCTGCTGACGCTCCTAGCTCTTCTCTGTAAGCCGTTCGTAAACCTAGTAGTACCGTTGGTAGCGCCCGTGTCCAATCGTGCCTTTCCTGGAACATAATCGCTGCCTTCAGCGTTCGGTGCCACCTCTCGATTAACCCGTTGCATTTTGGGTTATATGCAGTCTTCCTCTTCCTCTCGAAGCCCAGTAATTTCGAGAATTCTGCGAATAATTCTGACTCGAACTGGGAACCCTGATCCGTTACGATCGACGTTGGTACGCCAAAACGTGCGATCCACTGGTTTAGTACTGCGACTACCACGGATTCGGCGCGAATGTCTGGAATCGGTATTGCTTCTGTCGATCGCGAATGTCTGGAATCGGTATTGCTTCTGTACCTGTCGATTAATGTGACACAGTACCGCCGACCTTCCGAGATTGGCAGTGGTCCGACGATGTCCAGGTGTATCTCGGTAAACCTTTTGCTTACCGGGGCGAACTCTCCTAATGGACTTTTTGTATGCCTTGTTACTTTCGACTTTTGACAGGATATGCAAGATTGGACCATTTTACGAACGTCTTTCTTTATGCCGAATTTTTCCGTCATTGCCTTCACGGATGCTGCCACGCCTGCGTGTGATAATCCGTGTGTTGCCTCGAAAACTGCTTTGCGGAAATCGCCTGGTATGTATGGCCTCGTTCTTCCCGTCGACATCTCGCAGCATATTTTTTTGTTTGCTTGGAATGTCACGGGTATTTCTTCGAATCTTAATTCTGATGCTGTCTCCCTTAATTCCTACAACTCCTCGTCCAATTGTTGAGCGTCGGCGATTAAGCTGTACTCGATTGCTGCTGGTAGATTTATACTCTCGACCCTTGATAACGCATCTGCCACCACGTTGTCGCGACCTGCGATATGTTGGACGTCTGTGGTAAATTGTTCGATGAAATCAAGGTATCTGAATTGCCGAGGTGATGTTTCGCTAAATTTTGCATAAACGCGAATGTTAGTGGTTTGTGGTCCGTGTATATTGTAAAAACACGCCCCTCCACTAAATGTTTAAATCGTTTTATAGCCATATACGCGGCTAGCAGCTCCCTATCGTAGGCGCTGTAGCGCTGCTGCGCTGCTGATAATTTCGCCGAAAAAAATTGCAATGGTTGCCATTCTGCCTTGGGACTTTCAGCTAGTTGTTGGATGACGCGTCTACCATCAGGGCCAGTCTTGCTGCCGCTTATGGGTGGACCAATAATGTTGCTTCGCTTAGCTGTTGCTTCGCTAACTCGAAAGCTTCGACCGCTGCTTCGGACCACTCAATCTCTCTCGTATCATTTTTTCTACTACCGTTCAGGTAGTCGTTGAGGACAGCTTGGTTCCGACTGGCATTTGGAATAAATGCCCTATAAAAATTTATTATTCCTAGGAAACGGCGTTATTGGTTTATCGTCTTTGGCTGTGGGTACCTTACGATATCTGCTACCCTTTCTGGAATTGGTTGAATTCCTTGTGCCGACACCTCGTGACCTAGGAAATTTATTTTTTCCTTTGCGAATTTGCATTTTTCTATATTAATGACCAACCCCACGTCGCTCAGCCTGGAAAAAATCACTTCCAAATGCGCCACGTGTTCCTCCATTGACTTAGATGCTACTAGCACGTCGTCCAAATACACGAAACAAAATTCTAAATTTTGGAGTATTACGTGCATAAACCGTTTGAACGTATTTACCGCATTTCGCAAACCAAACGTCATGCGTGTCAATTCGTATAAGCCGAAAATGTAGCAATTGCAGTTTTTGCAATGTCGTCTTCCTCAATCGGGATATGGTGATATGCGCGCACTAAATCTATGGTGGAGAATATTTTCGTTCCTTCCAGCTGCTGCCTGAAATCCTGAATGTACGGAATCGGGTAACGGTCAGGAATGGTGATGTTGTTTAGTGCCCGAAAGTCCCCGCAGGGCCTCCACTCACCGTTCTTTTTCGGCACCAGGTGTAATGGGCTCGCCCACGGGCTATCGGACCGTCTACAAATCCCTTGCTCAACCATAAACTGAAATTCTTTTTGAGCCGTGGCTAATCTTTCGGTGCTCAATCTCCGTGGTCTAGCAAAAACTGGAGGTCCGCGCGTGATAATGTGATGGGTTACCTGATGTTTGCTGGCCGAAATGCCTGTATGTCGTGAGTTATAGTTTTGAATTTATTAAATAACTTTAATATTTTTGCGTCGACCACCGAGGCATTTATTACTCGCACGGTGGGTGCCTCATCATTTGACTTCCTTGCTACTGCGAACAAACTTGTGAGTGGATCTATTAACCGGCTGTGCTGGATATCCACGAGTAGGCCCGATTGATTTAAAAAATCTGCGCCGATGATGGGTACCGTTACCTCAGCTATGACGAATGTCCATTGATATTGCCATCGCAGGCCGAGGTCCAAAACTATCCTTCGTTTCCCATACGTCTTTAGCTTCGTCCCGTTTGCCGCGTACAAGAAGAATTCGGTGTCTTGTTTTGCTGCCTTCTCCCGCGCCACTGGTAGAACTGATAAATCCGCTCCTGTGTCGATAAGGTATGTGGTATTTATTGTTTTGTCATATATTTTAAGACGACAATTTTTTTCTTCACCGTAGCACGTCGCCATTTGCGTAGGTATAATTCGGACACTGAGGCCTACAACTTCGAGCATTGTCCTTAAATCTGTAGTGAAAGAAACACAAACGCGGTGTTTCGTTCGTCTCCGCTGATGTTCCCGATACATATGGTTCTTTTGCTTTTGTCGTGTTATGGCTGTTCCGTTGGCTCCTAGAGCGCTGCCTACTCTCCGAACGCCTTGGTTGCTGGTGGTAGTCGATCTGCTCTAACTTCCGCATGATCTCGTTGATCTGCTACGTCATTGATGTGTCCGGACTCGGGGACGGTGGTACTGCGACTGACATTACATGTGCCTGCGACATCGTTTCCAATACACGATCCGCCAATTCCGCTAATTTTGCCGCTGGCAGGGAGTCTGCTGTTGGCGCCAAAATTTCTTGCGCGCGAGACGGTGAATTTGTGTTTGGCGCGATTCTCCTAATCGGTCGAGGATGGCCCTTTTCAGATCGTTGTACGGCTGCTTGGTCAATGGCCCAACGATGATGTCGCTCACCTCGTTGCTGATGCGGTCGTTCAACGCGCATAGCAGGTGGTGATATTTCGTTTTTTCCGTGGTTACCATGCTTAAGGCGAATTGCGCCTCCACCATGTGGAACCATATCCGAGGATCCTGCGTGGTGAGTGGCACTATCCTTAATGCAATGGCCGAGATTGATCCTGCTGATGTCGATGCCGCTGGTATCGGTGATGACGATCGGGCAGGTGTGAGTGTCTCTGTCGGAACTAATTGTATTGATGTAGGCATGCTTGTGACTGACGTAGTGCTCGTGTGGTTTAAGTGCACCGATAGAGCTGCCCGCACTGCTGCTTGAATTCTGGCCTCCAGTTCCGTGGATGAATCACTGGGCGCGTCACGTGCAGACCTCTCTACGTTATTGCGGTTTGCCTCGTCGCTACTCGGGGTAATTTGCGTATTCGGGTCCATCGGTGATTCACTACCGGATCTCTCGTGGTCACTTTACACTACACTTGCTTTATTAATTTAATTAATTGAATGCTACGACCGAATTTGCTTACCGCGGACACAAAAGTGGGAATAATGATACACAAATTTTTATACTACCATTTATTTATTTCTGTAAACTAAAAAAAAACAATTTGAAAGGAAAAAAAAAACTCAACAAAACTGGACGAACGAAATTTTCCTTTCAGCTGTGAAATTTCACGGATTTTCCTCACGACCAACAGAATCAACAGACACTTGTTTTTGTGAAATTAACGTAGCAATATTTGCTTATTTATTTACAGATGACGAAACAAAATTTGATTATATATACATATGTATTTTTTTTTTTTTTTTTTTTTTTTTTTAACAATTTTTTCGTAAACCACAAATTTATTAGAAATTTACAAATTTTTTCTGTCGCTTACCTAACTTTCTGCAGCCCCTCTGTAATGCTCAATGGGTAGGTAGCTACTTGCCTCTAGCTGGGACACAAACCGCGCTTCTGATATGACCAATTTGGGGTGTACAAGCTTTTTCTTTCACGAGACACTGCGAAGGGTATTTGTTGCGACCGACCGGCGTTTTTGCTGCGCCCGACCGGCGTATTTGCTGCGCCCGACCGGCTGATTTGCTGCGCCCGACCGGCGTATTTGCTGCGCCCGACCGGCGTTTAGTTAAGGCCCGGTATGGGGTACCACCCGACCGGCGTTTAGTTAAGGCTCGGTATGGGGTACCACCCGACCGGCGTTTATATATAGCCCGATAGGTTGGCGTGATTAGAACACCCTTACCCGGAGCTTGCCTCGGGTGAGGGCTATTACCAGGATAAGGCGCTGTTCTGAATCACGTCGGGGTCACCAATTTATGGGGTGCGTGGTGGTTGTTGACGGCCCCACAACTTATATCCCTCGTTTAGTTGGATACTGCGCTTCCGTCTTAGGGGATATAGGACTTAGGCTTTGGGCTTTTAGATGCCCAAAAATAAAGACATGTCGTCAAATTTGTAATATTAATAGTCTTTATTTTTGCACTGATTTTTATTATTTTTGTTACAATATTTATTTTTAGTCTTTTTTAATGAGTGTATCGTCTGTTGCAATACTCTGAAGCGACTGAAAATTATTTCTAATATTTTTCTTGTTTACTTTCTTATTGTTTTATTTTCCGGCTATCGCGATTTTACATTGGTTGAATTGCCTTGCAATTCATCAAACCACGTGAACAAGTGTGTACTGATTCGCGGTTTTTCATGTAGATGGCTTCGCTATTTTCCATACGTTATATTTATGCAGCGCCTGCTTAATGTTGTGGCGGATAGCTATTGACAGCAAAACGTCACAATACCACAACAGCAACACAAAGCTAACGTATTTCATGGGACCGAAAAGTATACAAAAGATGTGCGGCGAAATTTAGAGTGTTTTGATTTTTATTTGTAATTTCCTCACATCGCTACAGATGTAATAAAATTTGTGTTATTAAAATAAAACATAAATAATAAATCGTGGAATACAAAAGTAATATGCCAAAAATTGTAATAATCGAAAAACGAATCAAATTCAAATTTTTTCTCATTCTCAAAGAGAGAAATTAGTTATGGGGGTGGAGTGCGAACATTCAAAGAGGATAGACGTGTTTTTTCTATCCTCTTCAAAAATTTAATTTAATTTAATTTTCTTTTCTTTTTATTTTTTGTTTCTTATGTACTGATATGTATATACTTTATATACATATGTATATACATTTTAATTTTAAATTTTAAATTTAATTCTAATTAAATTCAAGTTTAGTATAATGTGTAGTGAAAATAATTAAACTAAAGTGTAATTTTGGAAAATGCAATCCACCGGGATGCATTTGTCAGGCAATGTTTTTTTATTTTTGTAGATAGAAAAATTAAAAGTGCATGATTTGATATTTTGTGGATTGTAAATACAATCAAATTTCAATTTTTAATTACTAAAGTTTAATATTTAGATAGTATTGAAATAAATTTTAAATTATGGTATATAAAATAAGTCGCAATAAATTTGGTATTAGATTTTATTTTTAAGACACTAATACATACTTATAATTTAGTATATAAAAGGGCCATAAATATGTTTGTGTACTATGTAGCTGTGTCGTTTTCTCTTTGCACGATTTCTGTGAAGGAAGTGTACGTGGTTTTGTTGGTTTTTGTATTATAAAGTACAAACAACAACGAGAAAGAGAATCTTTACGTTGGTTTTGATACAGCAGTCACAAGTAATTTACTGTTGTGTGAAATGGGCACTAATACATCCATACAACTTGATTCATATATGGTAGGATCAACAATATGGTTGTACAGCTGCTTGTTCGCTCTTTACACGGATTCTGTTAAGGAAATGTAATATATTTTGTTGGTTTGTGTATTGTAACGCACAAACAACAACAAAAAGAGAATTTTTTGCGTTACATAGTTTAAGTGTGTTTATATATACTATAAGGCCTACTAATACGCACATGAAAAATGGTAGAAAATATTTATCGTCAATGTGTGTTGGTGGTTTTAGTCAGAACCAACAAAAATGTTTATACAAGCCAAACAGTACAAACACTTACAGCCCTGTTCCCGTGGTCGCGTCGCTTCGCGTGGTGTGATAGCTATCACATCACTTCAAGTATAAATTGGTATTCTCTTAGTCGATTCATGTGATGTTATACGACAAATGACAGAAAGTATACATATCAGGCAGCAATAAAAATATCCTTATAACTGACGTAATATTTGACATTTGTAGATCTATCACTAACAAATTTCAGGTGATAAATATATCACTTCAAGTGATGTTTATCTTTTTATACGACTAAGAGAATGTGACTTCAAGTGATAGTTATCACACCATACGATAAACGTCGCTTAAATCGACTAAGAGAATGCCAAAACTAAAGTGATGTGATGGTTGTCGCGTCGCGTGAAGTGGTGCGACTGTGGGAGTAGGGCTGTTAAGATATAAAAAAGTACATTAAGGCTTAGTATTAGTGATGCATATAAATAAATCACAAAGTATATATACACAAAACAAATAAGTATAGGTGAAAGGTTCATATTAAATATAGTGTACATTTTTTTGATAGGATCTGTGTAAGGAGCGAACGAGACGGCTTGTATAAACGTTTTTGTTGGTTTTGTTTTAGTATATAGGATTTTGTTACTTGAATGCAGGTGTATTAATCTCTTTGTGTTTTTGTGTACTCACGAAACAACTATGATATTAGCTGTATTTTGTTGAGAAATTTACAACAACAATTGCACGTGACAGGAATTAAATAATTCGAATAAAAAATTTGAATTATTTAATTCGAGCTCGAACAAATAAAATACGTAACTGCTTGAATGAAAAACCGAAGAAATACCAACATAGAATATAAAAATTAAATCGAAAAAATATTTCGCGGCTTGTTCTATTGAAAAAAAGATAACTCCAAAATAATTCGAATTAATTTTTTCTCAACAAAATACAGCTATTATTGAAATCATGTGTGCAGTGGAATTTGTATATTCGACTCAAATAGGATTTTTATACTTTGTATAATCGAATTGGTTTGAGTCGAATTGGAATTGGGAGCTGTCTTATACAATTCATTTGAACGGTTTATTTAGATAGGATTAATAAATTTTTTTACAGGGTATTACATAATGAATCAAATTGTTTTCTAATTAATTTAATTAATATTATAAATTATAAATTGTCTAAATAAATAAATAAATAGATAAATGAAATGCGAATTTAGAAATGTTGGTTTAAATTAAGTTAAGATTTGATTTTTGAGTTTAATGGTTGTCTTAATGGATTTATTGAAATTTAGATGGTGGGATGTACACATAATCGTCATAATTACGTATATGACACATCGATACATTTTTAAGAAAGTAAGGGTTAATTTTCATTGCATTTATTTATTGTTTTATTTACTTTGCATGCTTGATTTGGCAGGGAATGAGGTCCGTGAACTGAGTTAAAATTTTGGATATACATATTTGTATTTATTTATTAATAAAGAGATAAATTTCTGAATTATTGATTAGGTTCAGGTTTTTGGTGGCGGTGATCTCTTCAATTGGTAAATGATGCTAATTGGATTTTTATTTAGGTAGTCTAATATTTTATAAGTTTTATTTTTGGGTTGCGAAAATGACTAAGTTTAAGCAAATCAATTGAATATGTACACTATCAGACATAAATATTTGGATGACATCCGGGATTAATCATTGGAGCTGATTTTGGGGTAGCTGATTTTGCTACTCGTGCAAATTACCGCTCAGTCGACTTAGTTAAAGTCGTGGGCGTTTACAACGTTGCTTATTTGTGTTGATTTGGTTTCAATAAATTTCTTTTTTTGAAACTGATGCTACCGTTTGATATTACATATTGTAGGGATTTATTTTGATAAGTTTCTTGTCGTTGCAATTATCAAAAATTATCTTCTGCTAAAATCAATCACTTTATTGGTATTTAATTGTAATTTATATTAATGTTGCTATTTCGTTAAATATTTATGTATATAGATTGAAATATTATACTAATTAAATGAATAGCATCGTACGTTATCTAGAATAAGGGAAATTCCCTTTTATATGATATTGTAAACTGCATTGCATTGCAAAATTATTTGAGGTATTGATGAAAATATTTCAATACTTCTTGTCAGTTTAATTTAATTTAATTATATCAAAGTGTCATAGTTTGTTCGGGTATTTTTGTCTGATGGTCCAGTTGATATTAAGTATATATAATTATATATAATTGTTAGATCGTCTCCAAGCTACAGAAATATTGGTGAATTCTCGTTCAACATCCAGAAACTTCAAGCAGCAGTTATGTAGCGTAGAAAATGTATTGTTCTTGTGTTATCTATTTTATTTTATTTATCACTAACTAATTTATATAAGTTAATTTCTATTAATTATGTAGTAAAGCAATTTAATTTTCAGGGATACCTGGGAAACTCTAATTGTGTTTTATTAGTAAATATCATATATAGGTACATGTAGTACATAACTAGATTATTGATATTCTAGACTTTTTTGCGTAGTATTATGTTGTCGTATCTACATTATTAATTTCCTTTTTCTAGATTTGTAGGAAATTGCCGATTAATTTAAATTTAATAGTTTGGTTAAATATAAATTTTCAACTTTAATTTTTAAATCTAGTTGCAGTAGGTAAACAATTAATTAACTATTTACGGGAGAATGGTAACTAATGGAACAAGTGCTGTGAATTTAAATTATAACTTAACAATTTAAAATTTTTAAACATTCTTTTAGAATTTTAGCTTAGAAGTGGGAGAGTTTACATAGGCAATTTCATAAAATGTTAATTTTTGTAATTCTTCTATGTAATATATTGTGTTTTGCTCATTAATATATATTAATTAATTTAGTTTAAAAATATTTAAAGGTTTCTCTTTCTTAATTTGCTAATAAATAATTCAATTTTCAGAATATAACATAGTTCCAGAATAAATCTTTCATATGGAGATTAAATTAATCCTGAAATTCAGAATTAGCTTTAATATTATGGTGATTTATTAATTAAAATTAGTTTTCAGAATTGCCTGGGAAATTATATATTGATTTTATTTGTTCATTCTTGATATACTACTTATAGTACTAACTGAATTATTGATGATTTTAGGCTGTTGTGGTGCTGTAACATTATCATTTTTAAATTATTTATTATAAATTTTATAAAATAATTGAATTTTTAATTATTTATTCTCTTTTTCTTGATCGGTAGGAAATTTCTGATTAGTTTTAAGTAAAATTTTATGTTTAAAATAGTTGTTAACGTTCATTTTAATTCATGTTGCAGTACGTAATAATTAATTAATTAGATATAGAAGGACCATGAAAAATGAAATAAGCGCGGTTTTTGTAATCTTAGCTTAGTAATTTTAAATTTTTCTTAAATATTTTATCAGGTGAATTAATGAACGGCGGACAGGGGAAATTACAACATTAATAATTTTATGTCCCGATTTAAATTTAGGGAGCCTTGAGTATCCGGCCCTGGATTTCAGAGAAATGATAATCTAATAATATAGTTAGATTGTGCTGTCTTGTGCTAATCTATTTATTATATATTGTACTAATAATTTACTAACTATCGATCACTTTGGTCTCTGTAACCGGGTCGTGCCTGGCCCAACTAATAATCCTATCCTATCCTTCGGTTTTGTTATATGTACATGGGTGTACTGTGTGTGCCCGGGAGTCCGGGAGATCCTGCTATAGTGCTTGGCCGTACACTCTCAATCAATAAAATGTTAATTTTTTGTAATGTGTAATATATTCTGTTTTGTCCATTAATATATTTTAATTAATTTAGTTTTAAAATACTTAAAGGGATCTCTTTTTAATTTACTAATAAATAATCCAATTTTCAGAATAAACATAGTTCTAGAATTAATCATTATTATAGGAATCAAAATTAATCCCGAATTTCAAATTTAAATTTTAGTTTGAATCAACCCTCCAGGATTAACAAGTAGGGAATAAGCTGTAGTTTAGAAATAGTGTTGTCCTGTGCTAACTATTTTTACTATATAATTACTAACAATTTATTCTTATCCTTCGGCTGGGGATGGATAAATGGGTGTACGAGGTGTGCTCGGGAATACTGAAGATCCTGTTATAATAATTATTTATTTAAGTAATAAAATTTGTTATTATGATGTTTATTAATTAAATTTAGTTTTCAGAGTCGTCTGAGAATTTGTATGTTAATTTTATTTGTTGATTCTTAATATACTTATAGTACCTAATTGATTTATTGAATTATTAATAATTCTATGTATTGTGGTGCTGTAATATTATCATGTTAATCATTTTATATAAATTTTATAAAATAATTGAATTTTTAATTATATATTTTCTTTTCTGGATCGGTAGGAAATTTCTGATTAGTTTTAAGTAAATTTTATGTTTAAACGGTTTAATGTTTATGTTAATTCTTGTTGAAATAAGTAATAATTTTTAATTGGATATAAAAGGACCATTAATAAGGAAATAAGCGCTGTTATTTTAAAGTTTTATTAAATATTTTATCAGGTAAATTAATGAAAGACGGACAAGGATGAAATTCAACATTAATAATTAATACTTTTTAAGCCCTGTTTTAGATTTAGGATTTAGGGAGTCCTTAGTATCCGGCCCTGGATTCCAGAGAAATAATCATCTAATAATGTAGTTAGATTGTGCTGTCTTGTGCTAACCTATTTATTATATATTGTACTAATAATTTACTAACTATCTATCGCATTGGTGTCTGTAACCGGGTCGAGTCTGTCCAAACTAATAATCCTATCCAATCCTTCGGTTTTGTTATATGTGTACGGATATACGGCATGGGCCCGGGAGTTTGGGAGATCCTGCTATGATGCTTGGTCGTACACTCATGAAAGTTTAATTTCAACTTTATTTTATTTAATTTTATCTTTATTTTGTTATAATGATGTTTTTTATAATACAGTAGAATCCGTTTATACCAAACCATGTATATAACGAACAAAAGCTTATAATGATCATATAGTTTTGTCATATAGTTGTGTGCCTTGAATTTGCACGAACACTTATTTTTTCTTATACACTACAAACAAAGAACTACGTTTATAAACGAAAACGAATATTTGATTAAAATGAACACCCGGCTATAGTGAACAAAATTGTGTCCCTTGAGTGTTCGCTATAAGCGAGTTCTACTGTAATTGTAATTATAATTATAATTTTAGCTTAGTAATTTTAGATTTTCTTAATTATTTTATCAGGTAAATTAATGAAAGGCGAACAGGGGGAAATTACAACATTAATAATTTTTAATTTAGGTTTAGGGAGTCCTGAGTATCCGGCCCTGGATTCCAGAGAAAAGATCATCTAAAAATGTAGTTAGATTGTGTTGTCTTTTGTGCCGTCTATTTACTAACTATCGATCGCATTGGTGTCTGTAACCGGGTCGAGTCTGTCCCAACTAATAATCCTATCCTATCCTTCGGTTTTGTTATGTGTAAACGGGTGTACGGTGTGTGCCCGGGAGTCCGGGAGACTTGCTATAATGCTTGGCCGTACACTCACAATCAATCAATCAATCAATCAATTCTCAAAGAGAGAAATTAATTATATTCTTTATGTTAGTAGTGGTACAAACAATGTCACGAGCCGTTTGTCATTTTGTTACGACTGGCATACGTCTCCACTTCAAACAGAGGAACAAAATTTTTTGCGAAGATTCCAAACGCTCAAATAATTTAAAAAAAAATTTTTATATAGTTATAAAATACCATGACCACCATGGTGTTATACTTATGCTAGATTTTATGATTTCCAAGTTTAAATTTAATATTCCCTCCGATTGTTAGGTAAACATATTTTAAATTTTTTTTGCATTTACTTGTTTTCTATATTGTCATGTACAAGCATGTAAATCTCTTGCGAGTTGGTGTTTGTACATGTATTGTGTAGTATAAGATAGAATGTTTGCTTTATTAAAATATTCAATCTGGAATATTCTATTTTTCGTTCTGGTATCATTGGTTTAAATTGACGCGTGATATTTGCTCTGTGTGGGGAACAAGCCGATCGGTGTATTCGACATGAATCCGAGGCGGCCGTACAGCTAAGTATGTACATACGTTCGTCGTCGTTGTTCGTCTTATTCGTTGTATTTGTGTACATAAAAAAACATAAATATCAATAAAGATTTTACAATAATAAAAAAAAAAAAAAAAATGATGAACGATGTGCACAAATACAACGAGTGGGACGAACAGCGATGCGAACATGAAGAAAATAGAGGGGGAAAAAATGAACTGATTTTTTTTTCTCGATGAAAAATAACAAAAATAAGATAGTCTAGTATAGTTTTTGGTTTTGAAAACATCGGGCGAGTTTTTATCAAGTGATGGTCTCGTATGTAGACCGTCTAGTTTTTGTGATATTTTTTTTTTTTTGAGTCAAGTGTAGGTGATTAGGTCTCAAATACAAAAAAAAAATATATTGTAAGACCAATGATAAATAATTATAAAACTAATGAAATAAAAAAAAACTATTATATATTAAATTAAATTAAGTTAAGAAAAAAATAAGCCCAAAACTTGTGTTAATTATTTCTTGAATTTATATATATGTACTTGTATATGGACATATTAAAAAAAAAAAATTTTTTTTAATTGAACAAAAATATTGTAAAAGTGTGTGGTTTTTGTTTGGAAAAAAAAAGAAAAATAATAATAATAATTTATAATTTGTACATAAGTAAATTTCAATATTAAGAAAACTCAGTCTTTTAATAACAGTACATTGTACCTATATTTATATCAAAATAAATTATAAAAAAAAACAACGTAATAACGTGAAATAAACGGTTTTCTGAGTGTGTTCAGAAAATCACCTAGAAATTTTAAGAATTTTTCTTTATAAGTGAAAGTGGTGCATTAAACCTAACATCCACAACACCTTTTTTTTGTGTCCTTACTTTGAATTGGAAATCAAGTAGACTAGCATCAGATCAAATTAAATGCACCTAATTCGGGCTTCAAATAGTCGATCAATTCAAGCATTTTAAGAAATATCAGGTAAAGTGCCATGGTGTAATTTGCTGCAAATTGTCGTGTTATTGTGTCAGTATTCCCGCCCGTGGGGGCAGGGCAACCATTTTGAGGGGGATCCTGCGACGGCGCTGGTTGCGGTTGGTCGGACGGGCCTTTAAAAAAAACAACAAGGTAAAGCAAATCAAGGGACAAACAATCTGGCTAACTGTAAATTGTAGTTTTCCAAGTTATGTAACAGTTTGTTTCTCCCTCTCTATTTTCACTATATTATATGTAAATATATTGCTGTTTTTTTTGCCGTTTGTTTTCGGCGGTGGTGCACCGATTTGGTGAAAACCCCACTCAGAGCAAATTATTGTCAAGTTATTTTTTTTCTTCTCTTTGCTTCAGCCGTGGCAATTTAATTTTAATTTCCCTTTGCCCCTCTAATTTTGTTCTTCATGCGGTTATTCAAGCATGAGAAATATGTCTGAAAACCCTCACGCCGCACCGTGAGCTCTAGCCAGCTACTATACCGCATCAGACCGCTATTCTCATGTCTGTTAACGTAATCCCTTGCGGGATTGCGTTACAATTTATTTTTTGTCAAGAGAAAAATATACAAGTGGAGACCAGCCATCACTCTATTTTTATATAATTTTATTCATTTTAAAATAAACAGGCTGATTAAATAGTGTGCTTTAGCTTTGTTGAATTTTTACAGAAACGCCTTAAACTAGAAAGTAGCCAATTATTGCTAGTAACAGATGATCTTGCATTTTTGCAGTCTGGCGATAATTTTCGAGGTTGTGGTGGGAAAAATGACACACCAATTGTTGATTATTGTATATTGTAATAGTCAAAGGAAAAAATCAAAAGTACTTGTTACAAAATAAATCAAAAGTACTTATTATTTTTAATATTTGTAAAACGCTTAGTAAACCATGAAATAAATTAAAACAAAAATGACGAAAAAGTGTCTTTTTGAAATAAAAATTTTAATGACAAAACAAAAAAATTGTTAGGCCAGTAATATTTATAAATAATAAAATCTAAATTCTAAATTAAAAAAACACAAACAAACGAAAAAAATGGTATACGATTTTGAACTTCATAAAGAGTGGATAGACAAAAATTCGAAACCTCGTCAAATTTCAAATGATTCAACACCTTTAATCGAATCAAAAAATGTTGATTGGCCTGAGCATTTGCAATGGTTAGCAACAAGAGCAAAACCTAGAAAAATTCCACCACCACAAGTTCCCATTTTGAAAAAAAATGTAATAAAAAATTGGGGTGAAACTGCAAAATGGTTAGAAATTCGAGCCATCCCAAATGAACCTGACGAAGAAATAGTCCCTACCCGCGGAGCAAGCAAGCCATTAAAGAAATTGATGAAACGATTGAATAAATTAGCTGTACCGCGAGTATTATATGAGAAAATTCACGAAAAAATCGACCCACAATATATTTATGACGGAAGCCGGTTCAAGGTAAAACGGAAAGCTCTGAAATACAAAATAACTCCGCGAACAATGTTTCTTGCTCAGCCTTTGATTAGATTTTCTTCAGAAATGAGGTTATCCGAACCTAAAATTCCTAAATATAGCAAAGATTATTTGGAATTTAGGGACCATTGGATTGCTTTGAATTCCCAAGGAAGAGATGAATTTCCTCGTTTCATGCATTGTGAACCTTGCCCGAGGCCATTTTTGCCTAGTTATCGTTTGGGTCTAAAACCACGAACAATTTTGAAAAAAATGTTTGTTGAACCGAAAAAAGGACCACGTAAATTTGAAAAAATTTCATCTCGCCTGCTTGAAATAAGTAAACCATTTTTAGACTATTCAACGGGTAAATATAAAACTCATTGCGAACTGCAAAAGGAGAAATCGAAAGCGAGAAAAAATAAAGAAAAGAAACAGAAATCCCAGAAATCCAAAGCGAAACCTGAAACGAAAGCTTCTTTAGAGCATTTGATGAAGGGTTTACACTCTTAAGCGTAATAATTTATAGAAATATAAGATTGACATTTCAATATTTTTTTGAATGAATTTTATTTTTCAAAGGTAAGTTTTGAATTGATACTGTGTCATCGGGAGGCCTATTTTATGAACTTCATTTTCGTGCGATTTCGCGTTTTTGTATTATGAAACAGCCTTTTCACATTTAGTCCGCCCTTTGTCGAATGATGCGCCAAATTATAGAAAAAGAAGGCGGATTTTTTGTAAAAATAAAATTAACAAATGCGACTGCTCAATAGCAGGCGAATATCCCATTTGAGTAGTGAAAGATTATTTTGTGCAGCGATAAAATGTAATTATATGATAATTAATATTTTTCTTCATTTTATCAAATTTACGGTTTTGTTTACTCAAAAATAATTTTTATTGAATTATTCATACAATCAATAAACAATTAACAGAATTGACAGAAAATAAATTTCCCAAAAATATATCCTTAAGGGAAATGCGATTTGCGATAATGATATTTCATAATGAGCTCTTGCGAAACAGATCGTGTTTGTTAAATCGCAAGAAATGCGAAATGCGATCCGCTTCGCATCAAGTTCATAATAGGCCTATTGTTCTCCCCAACTCAACCCAAATCAAATTTTGGTATTATGGTTCTCGCCGTGATTGAGAGTAATGTCAAAATTGCTTGCATAATATTTCTCGGTGACTAGTGCGATTTTTTGTAAAGAATAAAGAAATAATGGAATAAAAAACTCTACAGTTTTTTTACAGGCAAAATACATATTTTAACTAATATTTCCTAATTAAATATTGGATAAAAATCATTTTTTTTTTAAATCGTATTTTAAAATGTTTTTATTGTGCATGTATGTCAACAACAAAATGCGTATGTAAGTTGTCAAACATCTTTATTTCCTCCAGTTTCATTCGCCACAGAAAAATAAATCCACATTGTATTTTGCTGTTTGCACTATTTATTAACAATTTTAACTGATAAAACATCTAATTAAATCTTATCAAATTACAAAATTAATCACAATAAATGTAAATGTGTACAAAAAAAACTGCTAAACTATGCGTCAAAAATATAAAACTATTGTGCTAGCAAACTTCAAAACGAATGGAAATGATCATAATTAACAAAACCAAAAACATCAGCCGCCCACAACTCCCGCCAAAATAAATGTGAGAACCATAATATCAAATTTGATCTCACACGACCTTTTGAGTCACGGCGACTCGTCGGTGAGGTGAGAACCATAATAGGGGTATAATAATGATGGCCAGTAATGATGCGAATCCGGATTTTTTGATTTCGAGTTACCATTACTGATATTTGATTGGTGATACTGTCGTTATTAATAAACTGTGGGGTTCCGAATACCGAAATTTTTAGGATTATAATAAATTTTCTAGCGGTAATTTAATGTCGTTAAAATTAGTGATAAAGTAATGAAAAAGTAATGCGATTAACATTCACCATGTAAAGTCCGCGTTATAGTCATTTTTTAAGCGAAATTCCCTAATTTTGTGTTTTTGAACTATTCCTCTTCGTTGTATGAGAGTTTTCTCAAACACTAGCCAAGGCCACTAAATAAATAGCCGTGACATCAGTCTAAAAAGTCAAATCATTAATAAAAAGAGGGGAATAAAGGTTTTCATTTTCCTATGGAACGTAAACAAATCATATGGGATTTTAAAAATCATTATTTTAAAAAATTTTATTTATAAATATACACAATTTTAATTGAAATTAATAAAATTTTAAGTCACAATTTTGCACGATGATTATTAATTTCAATGATAATTGTTCACAAAAAACATTTCGATATATTTAATATCAAATTATTTATATAAACACAATATAATTTGAAAATCCCATATGATTTTTTTACGTTTCATTCACGGCCACAGTGAGCGTTTTTTTTTTTTTGGAAAATGAAAAAAATGATAAAATATAAGTTAGTCTAGTGTGGTATTCGATGATGGATGGTCGAATGTGATTTATATTTTTTATAACGAGCCTAGTGTTAAATTTCAAATAAAATAGTTTAGTTTTTGATTGATACTGAGTTAGGTCTAGTAAAGACCAGTTTTTTTTATATTTCAAAAAAAGACGGTCGATTATTGGTCTTGAAGTGAGACGTATGAAATTTATTTTTGCTTGTTTTTTTTTCTAAAACAATGTTGAGATCAACAGTGCAACGTCCAAATTTTATATTTTTATCTAATTTGCTGATACTAGCAGTTAACCTACTTACAACAACCATAATGATGTTGAAGCAACCTTGGCTCATCAACATTACAACATTTAAATTTACTGGATAGGAATGTTTGGTGTCATATTTTATTTCTTATTTTTATATTTTCTTTTTCTCTAAGTTGCTGACAGTAGCATTTAATTGTATATAAAAGGTGAATATTAAATAAAATAAAATAGAATGAATTTAACTCTAATATTAACAACAAGTTGTTTATTCTCAATAACTAAATAGACCCCACCCGTGGTAATCTATTAGTTAACTGTAAATCAAGACTATATTAAATTCACAATTTAAGTACAAAAGTCTAAGATTTTACAAGGTCCTTCGAGCCACTAAAACAACCGGCAAATAGAAATATAGACGGACAGTCTGTAACGTCGTCAAGGGTGACGACACTAGCAGCCAAGCAACAACAGGCACATAACTTACCGTCAAAGGAGAAGCTAAGCAACAACAAGCATCAAAACCACCACAACAAACCAAACAACAACAAGATGGATGAGTTACTTCAATACCATAGGTAACAAGTGGAAAGATAGTTCAGCTAGAGAGAAACTATCGAAAAGACGGTGAAGACAAAAAACGAAGTCTTACTTAGAGAAGAGAATAGCGAATCTAAAAACGCTATATAACGAATTCGTTGGAATCGATGACAAAATTCTAGGAATGGTCCCGCCTCTGGGCCAAAATCACGCTTATTTCACAACAAGAAAAAACATGACAGATGTTTACAATAAGCTGATAGAGAAAATACGGTATCGCCTAAAAAGCGGACCACCATTGACACAAACAACGTCACAAGAAGTCCTACAACTACCAAACCCACTTGTCGAGGCATCATATAAAACAACACCATCAATTCGGTTGGATACCATACAAAGCTCATCAACCGATTCCCAAAATGAGGAAATTAAACAAGGTCACTCAGCGGCAAATCAACAACAACAACCACTGATGAATAGTTCAATCGAGGCCCTTCAAGCAGCAAAGTTTGAAGGAAACAACAACACAAAATTGTTCAAGAGGCAAGACGTGCTCATGCGGCAGTTATATCAGAAATTGGCGTCAATAAATTATTCCTTGGAAACCAACAACATATCTAAGGAATATGTGAATATCAAAACGAGACAATTAGAAAAAGACATGGGAGAAATCGCAGCCCAACACACAGAATTATTAGTAGAGCTGGAAGAAGACGAACAAACATCCAACTACTTTAGAGAAGATTATTATGCCAAGCTTCAAGAGAGGGTAGAAGATGCAATGATCAAACTACAACAGTGTCAGCCCCAGACAAGAACCGCAGCAGGATCAGCAGCACAGGTGAAACTGCCTAAGGTAGAAATCCCGATCTTTTATGGTGATTATGAACGGTGGGAAACGTTCAACGATATATTCACTGAGCTGATCCACCAAAACAGCAAACTAACAGATACGGTAGAGATGACGTATCTGAAATCACACCTGCAGAAGGGAGCAGCTCAAATTATTAGTCACTTAACAACAACAGGTGACAATTACCAACCCGCTTGGAACATAATCCAAGCAAGGTACAACAACGTGAGGCTAGTGGCAAACTATCAGTTTAATGCAATATTGTCATTGGCCACAATTCAGATACCATCCGCCCAAACAGTGAGAAATTTGCACGATACGGCGCGAGAAATATTACACAACATAAAGCGGCTAAATATGGATTCGCCCTTCGAGGCATTCGTGGGTTTCATTTTAAACAAAAAATTAGACCCAGAATCCATTAAGATATACGAGACAACTATAGAGAAGCCCAGAGAAATTCCACAACTGGAAGATTTCTTTGGATTCCTGGAGAGAAGGTTTCAATCTTTGGAAGCCATGGGCAATCATAGAGCAACAGCACCACGACCACACATGCAATACATATCACCATTGAAACGAGTGAATACAGCCATGTTAACCAAAACACGTTGGGTGGAAGGGTGTAAGGAGCATCATGGTTTAAATCAATGCCAGCAATTCAAAAAGATGTCAACATTAGAACGAGCAAGGCTCGTCAACTCATCCAACTTGTGCATACGATGTTTAAGCCAGCATCAAGAAAGAAACCGCCAGGCAGAAACATGTGTTGTGTGTAAAGGAGGACACCACACACTTCTACACTGCAATAATGCAGCATCAACCACCGGAAGTAGTGTCAAAGCCGCCAAAACATTCGTGATCAGTCAGCTAGGACAAGTTTTACTACCAACTGCATTAGTCAGAGCCGCAACTGACACAGGCGTTTGTTTCACACTAAGAGCTCTAATTGATCCAGGATCACAGGCCACATTAATATCCTCCAAGGCCGCAAATTTATTCAACTTTAAAAAAGAGAAAGTACACGTCACCATCTCAGGAGTAGGTGGGAAAAAAGCAGGCATTTGCAGACACACCATTAATCTAAAAATATCGCCAAGATTTGATGGAGATTTCCAAATGAATATCAAACCATTGATATTCGACAAACTCGAACAACAATTACCCGAGGTGGACTTCGCCACAAGCAGCTGGACGCATCTCAACCAAATACAACTGGCTGATCCACACTACAACCAGTCACAGCCAGTTGATCTTATACTTGGCGCGGATTATTATCCATCAATACTAATCAACAACATCATCAAGGGAGGTCAACTAGAGCCTATGGCACAACAAACGGAATTCGGTTGGATTATATTGGGCAGCAGGAACAATACAAGTAGTCAGCATAAAACAACGATGATTGCAACTAAAAGTATAGAGGATCAACTGAGATTGCTGGTAGAAAACGACTCAATACCTGAAGAGAGAGCTACCACTGAAGAAGAAATCATGATAGAGAAGCATTTTGAGTCAAATATAGAACAAGGTCCAGATGGCAGATACACAGTAAGAATTCTTTTTAAGGATAACCAAACCGAACTAGGGGAATCCAGGAAGACGGCCGCTGCCAGATTGATACAATTAGAAAAACGATTCAAGAAAGATGCGCCGTTCAAACAATTATATCATCAATTCATGCAAGAATATATAAATTTGAAGCACATGGAACAAGTACAAGAAAAACCAGAAGATGGTAAATCAACCAATATCTATTATATACCGCATCATGGCATAATCAAGAAAGACAGCACAACAACAAGGCTAAGAGTAGTGTTTGATGCCTCATCCAAAACAACAACGGGAGTATCTCTAAACGATTGCATGATGAATGGTCCAAAATTACAACAAGATTTAGCAGATATTTTACTACGATGGCGAAAACACAAGATCGTAATGACAGCAGATATAAAAAAAATGTATCGACAAATCTGGATTAACAAACAAGACCAGAACTATCAACGAATTCTATGGCGAAGCAACCCCTCCAAGCCAATGGAGGCTTACAAGTTAAGAACGGTAACATACGGAACAACAGCCGCCAGTTTTTTAGCCATAAGAGCCTTAAAACAACTAGCCACCGACGGAAATAATGATTATCCAATAGGAGCAAGCATCATACTGACAGATTTTTACGTGGATGATCTGTTAACAGGTTCTAACAACATAGAGGAAGCCACTCGAGCTGTACAAGAATTAAAGACGCTCACAGAACGAGGTGGACTGAATTTAAGGAAATGGTTTTCTAACTCAAGAGAAGTATTGAACCATATTCCCAGAGAACTACACGGCACGGGTGACGTTCAAATCAAGTTAAATGACTGCATTAAAACATTGGGAATTCTATACGATCCACAAAAGGACCTTTTCAAATTCAACGTAGAAACATTACAACTATCAGACAAGCAGTCAACAAAACGCTCGCTGTTATCCGACTCATCCAAGCTCTTTGATCCCGTTGGATGGCTTTCCCCAATAACAATCACAGCAAAAATCATGATGCAAGAAGTATGGACATCAGGAATAGATTGGGATCAACCCTTGCCAGAAAACATAAATACAAAGTGGGTAAAATACAAGAAAGAATTAAGTGAAATCAAAAACATAACAATCCAGAGATGGGTAAATACAACAGACGAGGTCGAAACTGTTATATTTGTGGTTGTGCTTAATGTTATAAATGGTGGAGAGTGAGAGTGTTATATTTTGTTGAATGTTAATTGTTATATTTAAGGGTGTATAAAGTTAAGTGTTATGTTTGACCAATTGTTCTAATTGTTGGTTAATGCTACCGTTGACCTATATCTATCTTCACTCTATGGTTAGGTGTAGAGTGACGATAAATTTCCTAATTTTGTTAGTAGGACCTATGACGCCTCAATGTGCCCTCAAATGAAATAAGCTAGTGAGTTCGAAGACTCTTGTTCACTTATTTCCGTGCTTTGCCATGCACTGGTTAATTGAGGTTCACAAAGTATTGTCGTTTGGTATATGATTTTGCCAGATCATGCTACCGTGGTTTAGTAGATATTATATCAATTTTTCGATATTGATATAATCGGGGATAGGTTTTAGGTAGAAAGGATTAAAAACCGAATATTGGGAAAATTATTCGATAGTAATACTCACAATTTTTCTTAAGATGATCAGCTGCATCTGCTTATGTTGGTAAAAAAAATAAAGATTCTTGTTGTGGATTTTGGTTAATTTTAAAGTTTATTTGACTACGATTTCTTTATTGGTTAATGAGATTTGATTTATGTCACCCCGCAGAACTAACCCATTCGGTTGTATTATATAAATCGACTCATAATTAATTTCAAAAATCAATAGTTTATATACCGATTTTTCTTTATTGATTTACAATAACAATTTTAATATACTTTAGTAACATATATTTTAATTTGGGGCATAAATATTTATTTCGCAATACGTACATGATATGCTTAATTAAATTTGTTCGTGTAATCATTTTCCATATTTTGTAAATTTAGAACATACGAAATGTTTACATTTTAATCCAGAGCATATATTATTCATGTACTCATACATTTTGCGTTCAATATAATATGTACACATTTATTTCTTACTTACTACGTAATTTTGTAGTACGTAATATGTGTCATGTTTGTTTTGGTTTTGCTATATATTATGCTTCCGTATTTTTAGTATGTATTATGTATATTTTGTATTGTCTCTTCAATATTAATTACGTTTTTCAATGTCATTTGAAATTAATTATGTTTTGATTTTTATGCGTTTTTATTTCTTAGTTCTATTATCTTACTTAGTTTCACAACATACCTTCCTTCCTTGGGCAAGTGAAATTTTCAGAAGGGAAATTTCACTTAGGTATATGTATATATGTATATATGTATGCTTCTTAAACTTATTTCTAATTTATTGACTTAATTTCTAATGTTATTTTGATTATTATAGCAACTTTCTTCCTTACGCGTGTATGTTTGTTGATGATTCTTTTCGGCATTTCGATGGTTCTGCTGGGTCTACTGGATTTATTCTTCATGGATGTCTCGTCTGGATGTCTATGTTGGATTAGTTTAACGTTTGTTTTAAATTTTATATATGTATATTTATTTTTGATATTATATTTTGCTTTTATTAAAAAAAACTTATTAATTTCTGGTCATCTCTGGTTCTTGACGATTTTTTATTTTTTTGATTTGCTTTATTATTGTTTATTACATTATTATTGTGTATGACATATTATCAGAATTACACGTCTTAATTTTGCTTTAAGACTAACCTATCATAATGATTAGGCTCTGAGGTTTAATAATTTGCTGTTGTCATCTGTTATTCTTCTGTCGTTTCCATGTCTGGTGGGTTCATCTTGATTTCAAAATTCATCTCATGCGTTGTATGTTCTTCTTCCTTTAGTGTAATTGGTTTGTTGTTGTTGTTGCTTTATTATGTATTATTATGTCGCTTATTCTATGTTAGTAATGATATGTAATATGTATGTATGTTAGATTAAAATATATTTTGTTTTGTAATTCTATATCGTATAAAAATTTTCTTAAGGTCGTTTTATATTATATAAAAATTTGTTATTAAACTATTTCAAGTTCAAGAGTATATGTAAAACAGTTTTTATTTAAAATGTAAAGTGAGACTCAGCACTTAATTTTTTATTTTTAGAGTATGATTCTACGTTATATGAGTCGTTAAAGAATTTATAAAAATTTATTTATTTTCAATGAATTGTTATACATTAATAGTTTTGTATGTAATTTATGTCTGTATTTTTGTTTAACCATTCTTTCTTAAAAATTTTATTAATTTGAGAGATTCTTAATATCTACGTTATTAAATAATTCTTTCTTTATGAAATATTTGAGGTTCAAGTTTGTTTACTATATGAAGTGTTTAGTATCTAATTTTTATTTATGTTATGATATTATGAGTCGTTATAAAAATTATGTAAAAAAAATTTTTTTCTGCGTAAATATTGACCTATATTTTATTTTTCTTAGTTATTTTATTTATATAAATTTTAATTAAGATAAGTTTTTTTCTATCTTTTGTTTAATTTTTTGTTAACTTATTACTAGGTTTTACTCCTTGTTCTTTTTTATTTATTGGTACATCGAGATATATAAAAGAGAAAAAGTGTTCTATCGCGGTTCAAAAAAATGTTTCGTGTTTTATTAATTAGATTGACAATACATTACTTGTTCTACCTTGTTATCGAGGTAGGAAAAGTAATTTATAGTGATTTAAATGTCTGCATTTTCTGATACTTTAAGATAATTATTGGTATTTGGTGTGTGGTTTAGAAAAATAGAAAAAAAAATGTTTTATTTATAATTGCGTCATACATGAATGTCAATGTATTTTGTTTTATTCCTATGCATTTTTCGTTTGTCGATTATATTCTTAGTGGTCTTCTAGTCTTTTTGTTTAATTAATCGATTATTATGGACTTTTCTTAATTGTTTACCTATGAGTATAGTTGTAGTTACCTTGGAATCGCAGTTTACTACTTCATATGGTCCTAGCCATAACGAGTCTTGTTTATTGCGTCTTGCTTCATTTTTAAGCCAAACTAAATCGTGGGGTTGCAAATCAATTTTATTTAATTTTTTGTCATATTGAGCTTTTGTTAGAACTTTTTTCTTATTTATATTTTCTTTAGCAATTGCGTGTGCTAGTCTTAGTCTAGCTTTAAGTTCGGTGACGTAATCGTCAAAGTTGTAAATGGGTTCTGGGTCCTTTTTGATAGCACTTGGGATACGAGCTGGTCTCCCATAAACTAATTCATGGGGTGTGAAATTGGTTGAACAGTGTGGGGTTGTATTGTATACAAATATGGCATAATGGCACATTTCGTCCCAGTTTTGCTTATCTATGTCCGTGAAGGTTCTAAGATATTCCTTTAGAGTGTTATGAGATTTCTCTAAGGCTCCATTAGTTTGTGGATGATATGCAGTTGTGGTTATGTGTTTTAACTTCAACAATTTGCATACATCATTGAATGCTTTACTCATAAAATTACTGCCTTGATCAGTAAGAATTTTTTCGGGTATACCGTATTTTGTGATATATTGTTCACATAGGGCTTTGGCAATTGTATATGATTCTTGATTAGGGATTGGAATAGCACCTGAAAATTTAGATAGGTCGTCTTGAAAAGTTAATAAATAATTATTGGATTTTTCTGTTTTTGGTAGTGGGCCGACAATGTCGAAAGCTACCCTTTGAAAAGGATATTCGGATGTATTCGTTATTTGCAAAGGTACTCTAGTTTGTCTATGGCTTTTGTTTTTCTTGCACTCATGGCATTTACGGATATGTCTGTTTATGTCGTTTAGCATCTTTGGCCAATAATACAGCATTTTAATACGTTTATATGTTCTCCATGTGCCCGCATGGCCTCCTAGTGGTAAGTTATGATATTCCGATAATATTTGTTGTCTTTTCTTAACATCATGAACTACTTCTATTTTATTGTTTATCGATTTTTGATTTATGTTTTCAATTGGAATGTCTTGCTTAATATTTTGGAGTGTTTCTGTTTTTTCTTTTTCTTTTAATGCTTTATCTTGTGCTCTTGTTAATACTTTAATCTCTTTGTGTTTAATTCTGCTTAATGCGTCAGCGTTGGTGTTTAGTTTACCTGACTTATGAACGATTTCAAAATTGTATTCCGATAATTTCAAATTCCATTTTAGAATTCGATTAGGTATCTTGGTTAAATTTCCGGTAAGGGGTTTATGATCTGTTATAATAGTGAATTTCCTACCGTAGAGGTAAGGCCTGAAGTTATTTACCGCCCAATAGATAGCTAACATCTCCTTCTCAATAGTGGAATAGTTCCTTTCTGATTTACCGAGTGCTCTACTGGCGTAGGCTATTGGGAATTCTCCGGATTGGTAAATTTGTGATAATACCGCACCTAAACTATAGTCACTAGCATCAGTAGTTAACGTAAACGGGCGCGTCATATCTGGGTACTTAAGGATTGGAGGGTTAATTAAACTATTTTTTAATGAGGATAATGCTTTTTCACAGTCTTCTGAAAAGTTAAATATCGTGCCTTTCCGTGTGAGTTTGGATAATGGTTCGGCAATTTCCGAAAATCTAGGAATAAAACGTCTGTAATAATTTGCTAATCCCAAAAATGACTGGGTTTCTTTAATATTTCGTGGAGTTGGGAAGTCTTGTACGGCTTGGGTAGTGGTAGGATTTGGTTTGATACCCTCTGGGGTTATTAAATGTCCCAGGAATGTTATTTCTTTTCTTAGGAATTGGCACTTTGTGAATTGGAGTTTAAGATTATTTTCTCTGCAAATATTGAAAACTTCCGTTAACTTGGTATTATGGTCATTTAAATTGTTTCCGTAAATAATGACATCATCAAGGTATACGAATCCCTTTAAACCTTGGAATCCGCGTAGAATGTTGTTTATCATTCTTTGAAATGTCGCCTGAGAGTTCTTTAAACCAAATGGCATTCGTGTGAATTCGAAGTGGCCATAGTCTGTGCTGAAGGCTGTTTTGTAGGAGTCTTTTGGATTCATTTCGATCTGGTGGTATCCACTGGCCATATCTAACGTTGAAAAATATTGTGCGTGACCTAGTTGGTCAAGAATGTCATTAATATTTGGAAGTGGGAATGAATCACCTATTGTGATTTCATTCAATTTTCTGAAGTCTACAACTACTCGCCATTTCGGTATTCCATCTTTACCGGGTTTTTTAGGTACTGCTAATAATGGACTGCTAAAAGGACTTATACTTGGCTGAATTTTGCCTTCTGCTAACATATCTGCTACTTGTTTATTGATTTCATTCCTTTGTGTTTGAGGAAGTCTGTATCTTTGCATATGGATGGGTTTGGAGTCGGTATATAGGTTTATATCATGTTGTACGCCTTTTACGCTTGTTAATTTGTCACCTTCAATATAAAATATGTCCTGATATTTGAGACAGAGATCTAGTATTGTCATGTTTTCTTCTACGTTATTTGATTTGTCCAGATTTTCTGTTATTGTTTGTACTATGGTCTCTATACGGTCATTTTCTTTGCGTTGTGTTGTATTATCGATTGGGTATTCAGTGATTATATCTATTTCTGGTTGAAAATTTTGTAATTTTGCATTGTGAGATAATGTGTTCGCTATTATGATTCTCGCTTTGTAGTTTTTTGGTTGTAAGAGCATGTGAGGAATGAATATTCCAGTCTGTATTTCACTAGCTGAACATATGCATAATTGGTTCGTATGCGTTTGGATTTCTACAACAGTTTCGCTCCGTGCAGGTAATTCGACTGTGTTTTTTGTAAGATTTGAGAAATTGATGAGGTTTGATCCTAGTTTTAATTGATTGGTACTATATAGTATATCCACTTTAAATTTGTCAAAGAAATCTCTACCTATTATTCCGTCTTCTAGAATTTGGAATTGTTTTGAAACTTTATGGAATTTGTGTTTGATTGTTAAATTATCGTTCAATTTTAGTTCTAATATGATTGCTCCTTTGGTAGTGACTACTCCTTTACCTATTCCCGTTAAAGTTACTGTATCTGTTATGTCCACATTGTAGTTTTCAATTAAATTTTCTTTTATAAGTGACACATCTGCGCCTGAATCTAGTAGTAAATTTGGTTGTTTGTTACCAATTTTAGGTGATATGGTGTCTCTATTTATCTTGTAATTTGACGCTAGGTTTATCTTTTTATGAGTGTTTGGAGATTGTATTTCAAAGAGTTTTTCCAAGTTATATGTTTTATTGTTATCCATTTGCTTCGTTCTGGTGTTGATTAATTTTATCCGCTGTTTGAATTTCACCTTATGTTTTCCTTTGATTTTGTTGTATATTAATTCTACTGTTTCCTTAAATTTTGTTTTCGCAATTTTGTTGGTTATCTCTAATTTGTTTGATATTAGTTTTGTAAAAATATTTTGCTTTTGAATGAAAATTAATTTTATGTGCAAGAACATTATTCTCAATAATGATAAAATTTGAATTATATGTGTGGAAAATGCCTCGTTCTGCGACGAGTTTCCTTTCACATCATTCTCCTTTTGCTTCTTTGCTACATTTGAAATTATTTTCCGTTCTTTTTGCTTTCTATTTTGTTTCGCTTGTTTTTGGATGCTTGGATTATTTTGATTATTTTGATTTTGGGTGTCTGGACCCTTTTGATTATTTTGATTTTGGGTGTCTGGACCCTTTTGATTATTTTGATTTTGGGTGTCTGGACCCTTTTGATTATTTTGATTTTGGGTGTCTGGACCCTTTTGATTGATTTGAATTTGGGTGTCTGGACCCTTTTCTTTTGCGAAATTTAGATACATTTCTGGAATGCATCCCATTTGGAGAGTATAATTTTCATGTTCCATTTGATTGTTTTTCTGTGGTAGTTTATTATTTGTAGTGGGACCCAACTGCGGCGGCTCTCCTACTGCTGGTTGGATCCGTTGGAGTTTTCCGATTCATGTTGGATTGTTTGTAGGTGTGGATGAGTCGATTTTTGTTGCTGGGGTATGATTTGATTTATTCTTAATTTATTAAGTTCCTTTTCCAAGTGTTCTATGTTTTGTTGCTGTTGCGGATAGTTGTTTTGAGTATGAGTATGTCGAGGGTAGTCATTGGTGTTATATGGTTTCTGATTAAAAAATTTTCTCCTACATTCATTGAACGTATGCCCTGTTGTTGTCTTATAGTGCGAACAGTATTTTGGTTCATAGTTATTTCTTTGTTGAGGTTGCCTGTATTGTAGTAAGTTGTTTTGTGGTGCACTTTGGTACCTATTGGTGTTCGGGAATTGTTTTGATATGAGATTGTTCTGTTCAATTTGTGGTATGTTCCATCTTCTATAGTTACTTAGTTGTTGATGTTGATTGTTATTTAGTGGTTGCATATTTCGTTGAGCTGCTATTCTTACCCTACACACGTCCCAGGTGTGGTTCGGTTTACTGCAGTAGTTGCATATTAATGGGTTTTGTTTGAACTGGTGTATTTGAGAGTTGTTTCTGTTCCTATTTAGTTGTTGCAGTTGTTCATAGTTTGTGCTATTTTTTGTGTTTCCTTGTGTACCTATTGACATCGTTAGCATGTGCTCCATTTCTTCGGTTTCTTGTATTATTTCATCTACACTCTGTGTCTTTACTGTTGCAATTTTCTCCCTCAGTACTGTGTTGTTTAACCCTTTTTTGAATGCTTGAATTGCTGTTGAATTCAGATGGATTTTGTATGCGTTTTCGATATTTGTTAGTTCGTATTTACTCTTGTACCCGTTCTTGTACTTCTCTAGAGCTTCTATTAGCCTATACCCATAATTCCTAATTGTCTCTCCATATGACTGTTGAATGTTTGTGACTTGTCTTTCTAGTTCATTTAAAGTGTAGGTTGGTGTATACATATCGTTTAGTATGTTTCTTGGTGCTAAATAGTTGTCTACTTCTCTATTGTTTACTCTTACATATGCTTCTCCCGTTAGTTTCAGTTTTATTAACTTGTTAAATATTTGTTTTTCAACATCTGTCGTGAATGTTTCATATACACAGTCTGCTGTTCCTAGAAATCTTTCTAACGCACCTGCTGTGCTAGCATTGTTCTCACCACTAAACTCTGGTACTGCGCTATCTCTGATCAATTGTTGGATTTCCTTTTGGTTCATTTTTATATCTTCTATCTGTTTGTTTGTTTCTTGAACTTCTCGTACCTCTAACTCCGTTATTTTTGGTTGTGTGTTATTGTCGATTATACTCTTTTCTATTGTAACTGGTTTTTCTGTTTCCTCAACTTTTGTTTCTTGTGTTTCTATAACTACTGTTTCCTGTACTTCTAACCTTTCTCTTGATTCTGCTTCTAAATCTGTGATTTCTACTGTTCTTAATTCAACTACTTGTGTTTCTTGGTTTGGTTTGCTTTTGGTTTCTACGTTTATTATTGCCTTCACTGTACTAGTTTCGGGTTTATTTACTGGCGTTCCTTTTTTAGGTTTAGGTTTATTTTCTGGTTTTTTGACTTCTTCTAATTCTAAACTTGATTGACTACGTGTCCTGTCTCCTCTTATGAGCGATGGTTCTCTTGGATTATTCCTTTGTTTTGTGGGTGTTTGTTTCGTCTTAGTTGATTTTTCTTCGAATGGTGGGGGTGGTGGTTCGTTCATGTATTTATTTACACTTCACTTTTATTGGATTAATTAACTTGAGAGATCGTGTTTTTTAATTTAAATTTGGAATTACTCAACTCTTAATTTTGTGGTTTTCTTAATTACTAAAACTAATGCTTCAGATTCGTGAAACTACAGCGCCAAATGTTATATTTTGGCGTGGTGTAGTTATAAATGGTGGAGAGTGAGAGTGTTATATTTTGTTGAATGTTAATTGTTATATTTAAGGGTGTATAAAGTTAAGTGTTATGTTTGACCAATTGTTCTAATTGTTGGTTAATGCTACCGTTGACCTATATCTATCTTCACTCTATGGTTAGGTGTAGAGTGACGATAAATTTCCTAATTTTGTTAGTAGGACCTATGACGCCTCAATGTGCCCTCAAATGAAATAAGCTAGTGAGTTCGAAGACTCTTGTTCACTTATTTACGTGCTTTGCCATGCACTGGTTAATTGAGGTTCACAAAGTATTGTCGTTTGGTATATGATTTTGCCAGATCATGCTACCGTGGTTTAGTAGATATTATATCAATTTTTCGATATTGATATAATCGGGGATAGGTTTTAGGTAGAAAGGATTAAAAACCGAATATTGGGAAAATTATTCGATAGTAATACTCACAATTTTTCTTAAGATGATCAGCTGCATCTGCTTATGTTGGTAAAAAAAATAAAGATTCTTGTTGTGGATTTTGGTTAATTTTAAAGTTTATTTGACTACGATTTCTTTATTGGTTAATGAGATTTGATTTATGTCACCCCGCAGAACTAACCCATTCGGTTGTATTATATAAATCGACTCATAATTAATTTCAAAAATCAATAGTTTATATACCGATTTTTCTTTATTGATTTACAATAACAATTTTAATATACTTTAGTAACATATATTTTAATTTGGGGCATAAATATTTATTTCGCAATACGTACATGATATGCTTAATTAAATTTGTTCGTGTAATCATTTTCCATATTTTGTAAATTTAGAACATACGAAATGTTTACATTTTAATCCAGAGCATATATTATTCATGTACTCATACATTTTGCGTTCAATATAATATGTACACATTTATTTCTTACTTACTACGTAATTTTGTAGTACGTAATATGTGTCATGTTTGTTTTGGTTTTGCTATATATTATGCTTCCGTATTTTTAGTATGTATTATGTATATTTTGTATTGTCTCTTCAATATTAATTACGTTTTTCAATGTCATTTGAAATTAATTATGTTTTGATTTTTATGCGTTTTTATTTCTTAGTTCTATTATCTTACTTAGTTTCACAACAAAACGGAGCTTCACGGGTTCGCTGATGCCTCAGAATACGCATACGCAGCCACAATATATTGTCGAACAACAAATAAAGAAGGGATTATAACAACACAATTATTAACTTCGAAGACAAGAGTCGCGCCAACCAAAATAAAGCTATCCATTCCTCGATTGGAGCTAAATGCAACTCTACTATTGGCAAAATTACTTAAACACACACAAAGAAGCTTGGAAATCAACAACCTCAAAATATATGCGTGGTCAGATTCGACCATTGCACTATGTTGGATCACAGGGGAACCAAACAAATTTAAAACGTTCGTGGCAAACAGAATTTCGGCAGTAAAAACTATGCTACCCGAAGCAACATGGCACCACGTAAAGTCATGCGATAATCCAGCGGATATAGCTTCACGTGGCACGACACCGTTAGCACTCATAAAAAACAAATTGTGGTGGGAAGGTCCAGATTTTCTTCGACAAAAGCTCACCAGATGGAAGGCAATCAACCCTATTATGCAAAATAACACCCTTAAACCAGAAGAGTTAGAAGAAAAAGCAATAAAAATTATGACAATAACTACGGAAGATCACACTTTTCTTTTATTCGAACGATGCTCCAGTTACAACAAATCGAAGCGTATAGTCGCATATTGCAAAAGGTTCATCAACAACTGCTCGCGTAGAAACAACAATAGAAATGAAATAACTGGTGCAGAACTCCAAAACGCAGAAATAATAATTCTCAAGCTCGTACAAAGACAAGATTTCTATAAGGAAATCAACTGTCTTAATAAAGCTGAAAAAATCAGCACGAAGAGCAAAATTCTATCACTAAATCAAACTATAGATGAAAACGGGTTGCTACGGCTAAACGGACGGCTACAAAATTCAATACTCCCAAGTTCAAGCAAAAACCCAGTAATACTGAGCAGGCACAACATAGTTACGAAAAGAATAATAGAAGATGCTCATATTGGTACATTACACGGAGGCACACAATTGACATTAGCAACATTAAGAAACAAATTCTGGATCATTGATGGTAAACGAGCTGTCAGAAAGATAATTCAAAAATGTATTATTTGCTTTCGTCACAAACAACATTCATCCGAACAACTAATGGGAAACCTACCATTAGCAAGAGTGAGGCCGGGAAGACCGTTTATCAAAACGGGAATCGACTATGCGGGGCCCATCCAATTAAGATCAGCCAAAGGCAGGGGTCACAAGACATATAAGGCATACATTGCTCTGTTTATATGCATGGTAACAAAGGCCATCCATATTGAAATAATAAGCGATTTAACAACTGAATCCTTCATTGCCGCTTACAAAAGATTTATATCCAGGAGAGGATTATGCACCGACATTTACTCTGATAATGGAACATACTTCGTAGGAGCAAACAACGTAATGCAGAGAGATTACCGTCGCGCAATGACGACATTACCAAGCGACATTGCCACTATGATAGCTGACAATGGAACCAATTGGCACTTCATACCACCTCTTATGCCTCATTTCGGTGGAATATGGGAGGCAGGAATTAAATCAATGAAATTCCATCTCAAACGGATCATAGGCGAAACAACACACTTTCGAAGAGCTATGTACCGTGACTACCCAAATAGAAGCATGTCTCAATTCTCGCCCTCTAACACCGCTGACAAGTGATCCTGCAGATATGTCAGCACTAACGCCGGGGCACTTCTTGATAGGAGATTCTCTCAAGGCGCTACCAGCCGCAGAAATTGACCGCATATCGTTAAGAACGAGATGGCATGTAGTCGAGAGAATGGTTCAGGACTTTTGGAAGCGGTGGTCCTCCGAATACCTTCACCAACTACAACAACGAACTAAATGGAAGAGCAGCCAGTCAAACTTAATAATCAACGACCTGGTATTATTAAAAGACGACCAACAACCTACCACACGGTGGAAGCTAGGGAGAATCGTGGAAACACACGCTGGAAAAGATGATTTAGTTCGGGTAGCGACAGTCAAATGCGAAAACGCAACATATAAGCGACCGATTGTGAAATTGTGTAAGTTACCAATTGAAGAAGGCTTACAAAGAATTATGCCCATGAAAGCAAACCGAGGTCAACCTAGAGAATTGCAATCACCGGAGAAGAACAATCAAGTTTTAAGGCGACAGCCTCATAGACGCGTAAAGAACAGGGGAACCGTTAATCATCTAGCGCTAGCCATATTATCCATTTGTTGTTTTATGGGACTTGTACAGGCCAACGTACATATAACCCCTTTCAAGCATTCCACAGCGATTTACTTCGAAGAAATAGGTAAACTCGAAGTGGTAGCTATGAAATGGACATTGGTGGTTTATTACAACATGAGCAATTACTGGGAAGAAATTGAAACCTTTAAGCAAACACAATATGAATTAAAGGCGGCATGCTTGAATATAGCTGGGTTAAATTGCGACCTAATTCTTCAACAAATTCAATGGCAATACAACAATTTGATTGCGGACAATGAATTATTATTAGCAAGCAACAAGGAGGTACAACGACCAAAACGAGGCCTAGGAGACACCATAGGCCTAGTGTTAGGCGATATGTTTGGGATCTTGACAGAACGTGAGGCAAGATATTATGAGGCACAATTTGAAGCCATAAACAACGATGAGCAACAATTAGAATCATTGATAAAGAGTCATACCACCATAATAGATAACACAATCAACCTGGTAAAACATAATTCAAAACTCACCATGGAATCATTAAACAACCTGATAGAGCAGCAGAGAAGGCTGAATGCTGAAATGGAATTATTAAATGAGTACTCCATCAGAGAAGAAAAGATTCGATCGATATTAACATCAACAATTGAACTGATGTTAATTCTAAAGAATTTGGAAGACACGCAGCAAGCCTTACTTGATGTGGTCCAGAACGCACACAAGAATTTATTGCATCCCTCATTACTCGCCCCCGCTCAATTACAACAAGAGCTCGAATTAATCAAACAACACATACCAACAACCATAACCATACCTGGGCATGGCATCTCTGATCTCCTTCACATATATCGCAGCATGAGATTACGCAGTAGAGTAACCCAGGGCAACATCATAATAAAAATCACCATTCCTCTATCCTTTGCGTTGGATTATACCCTACTGGCCCTATTTCCAGTTCCTAATATAGAGCACAACAACACGCAGTCGTACATTACCACCAATTCGGAATACTTAGCAGTAGATGATCACCGGGAACATTTTTCATTACTAACGAGAGAAGAAGTGAAACAATGCCAACTATTCCAAAATAACCGATTTTTATGTGAAATATCGCTAATTTATAACGCAATGACTAACCAAAATCAATGCGAATTAGCAATCCTACAACGAATAGCAAATCTCGAAGGGGTATGTACCATTAAATCAGTTAAGATATCAAACCATTGGATTAAGCTCCATGCGACGAATCAGTGGATATACTCCATTCCAAATGAAACAACATTCGATGTTATATGCGGCCAAAGCATCACATCACTCAGTCTCCAAGGATCAGGGATATTAGAAATTAAGGCTGGATGCGTGCTGCGAGACACAAATTTGTACATCGTCGCCATCGGTTCAGCTTCCAACAACATAAGCGAATCGTTCCGCAGACCACTCAGCACATTAAACGGAGCCAACAACTTAAGGAAGTTCATCACACGGGTTCGAAATAAAACGATAGGATACGATGAGCCTCAGCTCGTAAATCTTCAGGATACCACGCAACTGGAACAAGAAATACAAGCGGTTAGAGAAAAGGAAGGACGACTACATGAGGGGAATTTTCATCATGTCCATCACTACACCATGATACACACAATTTTTTGGATTGGTGTAGCCATATGTATTATTTGGGGCATCAACTATATTAAACAAAGGCGAACAACGCGCCCACCCCCTTCACCTCTTCAACGTTCGGAAGCATGAAAGCAGCAACGGAAGCCCCGGCATATGTTAAGTTTCACAGTATAACAATCTAAATGGCGGCCCGGGAATATGTTGAGATCAACAGTGCAACGTCCAAATTTTATATTTTTATCTAATTTGCTGATACTAGCAGTTAACCTACTTACAACAACAATAATGATGTTGAAGCAACCTTGGCTCATCAACATTACAACATTTAAATTTACTGGATAGGAATGTTTGGTGTCATATTTTATTTCTTATTTTTATATTTTCTTTTTCTCTAAGTTGCTGACAGTAGCATTTAATTGTATATAAAAGGTGAATATTAAATAAAATAAAATAGAATGAATTTAACTCTAATATTAACAACAAGTTGTTTATTCTCAATAAATAAATAGACCCCACCCGTGGTAATCTATTAGTTAACTGTAAATCAAGACTATATTAAATTCACAATTTAAGTACAAAAGTCTAAGATTTTACAAACAATAATCATAACTAAGTATGTGTTTTGATACTTATATCTATATATCTATATATGTAAATAGAATATATAATTTTTTTTGTTGGTGTTGGCTTGTGAGAGCAATAAATAAAACAAAAATTGTAGTAGCCATATTTTGATTTGTTTCATTAAATAAGCATATAAAACATACATTATATTCATTTAAGTGAACTAAATAAATATTTGATTTGTCAACCTGGGGGCCTATTCTCGAATTTCACATCCATTTTCCACATGTGGACATCTGTCAAAATTCATAAAACTTGAATTTTTTCGGTACTAAGGGAATATTTCCGAATGGGTATAAGCATGTGAAAAAATTCCCCATATAGGAAAATGTCTATGCCGCATGTATTTTATATACGAATTACAATTTTCGAGCGTTTTTGTGTGAACTTTGACAGATGTCCACATGTGGAAAATGGATGTGGAATTCGAGAATAGGCCCCCTGAACAATATTGTTAAATCTTATTTGCATAATAAAAGCCTTATTTGTGAAAGGTCTTGCGTTTCTTATTTTTGTGGAGTGAATAGCCGTTGAAACATTCTGGTACAACATTATTTGGGCAGTTATACCGATGTGATAAATAAACAGAAAATAAAAAATAAAAATCGCACGATCGTTGGGTCATCGCTACGGCAATATTTATGCAGTTATACCGGTGTGATAAATAAAACAGAAAATAAACAAAAATTTAAAGAAATAAAAAAAAAAACATCATGCAATCGTTGTGTCATCGCTACGTCAATATTTATGCAGTTATAGCGGTGTGATAAATAAAATAAATCTTACGATCGTAGTATTATCATATACTTGTGGCAGTATTCCCGCCCGTGGGGGCAGGGCAACCATTTGGAGGGGATCCTGCGTCGGCGCTGGTTGGTTTGGCCGATCGGGCGTTTCAAGGTATGGAAAAAATTAAGGAAAAACAATTGTACATTTTTCTTAAATAACGTAACATTTTTTTGTTCAATTTGTTACGACTGGCATACGTCTCCACTTGGAATAGTGAAAATTTTTTTTCGAAAATTCCAAAGGCTCAAATAATTTGAAAGTTTTCTTTAATTATAAAACCGCCAAATTGTCAGCAAAATTCAAACCAGCAGTAATTAGTTCGAAAGCTGGTTCGGTATCTTATAATGTGGAAGACTTAGCGGGTAAACCATTGGGGTTGTACCATGTCAAAGATATCCGAGCTTAATTTTATGTCTTTAATCTTGTGCCTGGCTTGAGACCTTTTCTCGGGTGTGGGTCGTCCCCACGTTTGTTACGACTGGCATACGTCTCCACTTGGAATAGTGAAAATTTTTTTTCGAAAATTCCAAACGCTCAAATAATTTGAAAGTTTTCTTTAATTATAAAATACCATGACCACCATAGTGTTGTATATACATATGCTCTAATTTATGCTTTGCCAAATTCAAATTTAATATTCTCACCGATTGCTATGTAAACATATTTTAAATTTTTTTTTCATTTACTTGTTTTCTATATTGTCATGTACAAACATATATATCTCTTGCGGGTTGGTGTGTGTACATGTATTATGTAGTATGAGATGGAATATTTGGTTATTAAAATATTCAATCTGGAATATTCGATTTTTCTTTCTGGTATCATTGGCTTAAATTAACGCGTGATATTTGCTCTGAGTGGGGATAGAACCGATCGGTGTATTAGACATGAATCCGATGCGGCCGTACAGATAAGTATGTACATGTGTTCGTCGTCGTTGTTTGTCTTATTCGTTGTATTTGTGTACATAAAAAAAAAAACAATATACATGTCAATAAAGATTTTACAATAATAAAAAAAAATAAATAAATGATGAACATGTGCACAAATACAACGAGTGGGACAAACAGCGATGCGAGATAGAAAATAGGAGGGGGAAATTTTTCTGATGTTTTTGGAGGTAAAAATATTTTTTTGAGTAAAGCAGTCTAGTTCTTGCTTTTGGAACGATAAGTCAACAAAAAAAAAAAAAAAAAAAAATTATATATTGGATAAAAAAGGAAAAAAAATTAAATTAAAAGTCAAGTTTTGTGTATTGAACGGGAAGTATCGAGATTGTTTTGCTTTGATAAAGTTTATAGTTGATACATTTATTTATATTCTTTTGATAGTATTTTGTATTAAATTCGGTGTAAAACATTATAAAACCAAAATATTGTGTATCAAATAAAAGAATAAATGGCGAAAATGTGTCATTAAATAAAATTTTTTAGAGACTAAATAAATGAATAATTGATAAATATTTAATTGTGTACCAAGGAAAAAAAAAGAAAATGGCGAATGTGTGTCATTAAATAAAAAACCAAGAACATTTTTTGTTACATAAATAAAGAGAATAATTAAATTAATAATTGATAATTATTTAATTGTGTAAAAAAAAAAAAACAACAACAAAATTTTGTATGTGTAAATAAAAGAAAGAAAAAAAAGTTAAGACATTTTCGTTTTTTTGATACTTGTTTGGGTGCAGTTGGTGGAATTTTTTTTTGTATTTGTCATTGTGCGAGTATTTAACGAAAGAAAGCCGCACCGGGTCGTTATACTTAATGGTGATTTTGTGTTTACTTGGTGGCTTTAAAATTGTCAATTGACGACGTTGGTTTATACAATTAAAGTCAAAACATCATCTGTAAGAGATAAAAAAAAAAAAAAAAAACCCGTACATAAAATCATTCCGGAAAAAAAATCGGGCCGATAAAGTATTCCCGCCCGTGGGGGCAGGGCGACAGTTTGTTTGAGGGGGATCCTGCGTCGGCGCTGTTTGGCGGTGTGGTCGGACGGGCCATATATAAGGAAAAGGTACGCTATTGACGGAGTTAAACAACCTGTAAATTTTTTTGTAACAGTTGTTTAACTCCGCGTGTTTTCTTTTATATATTATATATTTATTTTGGCGGTGATATCCTCGATTCGTGGTGGTGCACCGGTTTGGTGAAGGCCCCACACAGAGCAAAGATTCGTGCTAATTTTTCTTTTGGTTCAAATTTTGAGTGTTTGCGTTTGAAGTTTCCGTTGTTCTTTTCATTTCGCTTAGGCTCGGTTGTCCGTTTTGGGTGTGGTTCGACCACATAGCGGTTCATTTTCATTTCAGGTACTTTTGTGTTATTTTTTTTTTATTTTGATTTTTTTGTACAGTGAATAGTGAAAGTGAAATTTTAACATAACGTAGAATCAGTTTTAACGTAATTTATCATTCATCAGTTTTAGCCTAATTTTAAATTTTTCTCTTTTACCATAACTTAAAATCTTTTCTTTGAATTTCTTACGGTAGTGTGCTACGCCGCACCATGTGCGTGTAAATAAATAATTGATCGGATGATGTGGGGTGTGGTCATGTGAAGGGTCGGCCCTTTTCCACCCTTTTCCGTGCGTGCCGTTCGTTCCTCCAGGACAGGCTGTGCTGGAGGGCGGCACGCCACATGAGTTGATCGCGTCGGGGTGACGGTCTCGTTCCGGGGGATTGTCGCTGGGATTGTCAGGCGGGCGTCCTTCCTTCACAAATGGCATCGGTAGCCGTCGCGACTGGGAAACAGCATCCCAGTAGGCGGGCCGATGAGGGGAGGCCCGTGTGGCAGTCACGGCGGTGATCGCCTGGGATTGAGACGGTCACTCCGAAACGATCACTCCCAGCTTATCATTTTCTTTTTGCCGCTGAGGCCGTGGCAATTTAATTTTTAATTTCCATTTGTCCCAATAATTTTATTCATCATGCGGTTATTCAAGCATGAGAAATATGTCTGTCAACCCCCACGCCGCACCGTGAGCTCTAGCCAGCTACTATACCGCATCAGACCACTATTCTCATGTCTGTTAACGTAATCCTTTTGGGATTTCGTTACAGTGGCGCCCAAAGTTAGGGGGCAGAATTGTATCAACCAGAATACCACCTTAGTATCCATTGCTTGTCGTAGGAGGCGACTAAACGGTTGGAGGTCGGAATAACAAACCGCCTCCGTAAAATTTGACATGTTTACAATAGTTTTTCAATTCACTATTCCTGGGGCATGGAGATTGCAGAACACCCTCGTTTCCACTTATAGTGTCCGATTGCGAGGGGTTCTCAATTTCTTTGTTTCAGGTCTAGACAAGTCAGTTCTGGTAATTTCAATAATTTTTCATTTTTGTTTTTCAATTTTGTCGCACTGCAACTCCGTTACAGTGGCGCCCAACCTTACGGCTAATTAAATTAAATTTTTTCGTCTTTTAATTTTTCACATTTTTTTTTTCAAAACTTGTTGTGAGCATCACGTACAAAGTCCAACGCTTGCGTTGTTTGATCTGTACGGATGCTCACATCAATGTTTCCCTGCCCGGTTGGCACCCGCATCTGTATTGTAACCAGCGTAAGCTGTTTGATTACATACAGTTGTGAGTGTCAATCCCTATTCTCAGTTCATCGGTTGAGTGGGTCTACCATTTCCGCCATGTGGCGTTAGATTGTGGTTAGACTCATTCTTCCTTTGTTCTGAGTTTAGCTTTTTCAAATTTTTATTTTATTTTGCAGATCTTCGAACCCTTAAGTAATTTACTTCAATTTTTTTCGATTAAATTTAATTTGTATCCAACTACCTTCATGGGGAGCGATCCAAGCGAGTTCTGACTTCGAGTCATTCGACCTCGCTGGATCGTTTGCCATGTTGGTTCCGTGTGCCATGAGCATTGAGATCGCGAACTTGTTGTTTCCACCAATGTGGTGTTGATTGGACAGTTCGTGGTCTCATTGGTCAATGGCACATCCTTAGTTCATTCTTTTGTTAATTTTCTTATTTTGTTATCTTCTTTAATTAAAATTATTGGACCTCAGCGGTATTATTATTTTATTTAACAGTACCCCGCGTCTCATGGTGGAGCTCTAAGAGTGCGACTGTGAGGCCAACTGGGGAGGATACCATTTTATTTTTATTATTATTTATTATTATATTTTTCTCATCCGGCCTGAAGCATGGCCATTCCTACATCATTCGATCAACTCCTCTTGTACTTTTCTTGATTTCACTTTCACTCTGCGTTGTTTGCGAGAACTTTATTTTTACTACTTCGTTATTTTTCTTTTCTTTATTTTTTATTGATTCCTTTAAAATTAATTAGTCTAACGCTCGTTAATGGATTAAGCCAATTTATTTTTTTTGATTTTAATCGAATTTTTGTTTATATATACATTTTTTGTTGCGAAATTATTTCAAAATTAAATGAACGCCATTGAATCATCGTGTGATAATTCTCCAAGTGCGGTTGTTTGATCAGCGTTTGAGTGAGCGGCAGTCAAACCTTGACGCGAGTGAGTCTTTATGACAGTAATAATATTCTCGTAGCTCCTCACGTTTCCCGACTTGTGGATGTCCACGTTATTAGTGTAGTTCTAATTTAATTTTTCGGATTTATTTAATAAATTAAAATTTTTTGTTCATTAATAAAAGTTAATTTGGCTTCATTGATTGCCGTTGGATTTTGGCTAAATAATTTTTAATTTTGTGAATCAATTCATTTAAATTTTGTTTGCTAAATTGATGTAATTGATAAATTTTTGTTTTAGAAAACGTTACTTTTGATTAAGAATATTTATAGTGCATATACGATACTAACACTATTTTTTGAGTTTTGTTAATAAATATAGATAATTTAAAAATAAATATCTCTAGTGTTTGTAGCATAATTTTTTTTGGCTTGGGTAAATGTTATTTTATATTTTTCTAGATACTTCATTTACAATCGCAAATTTTTGGGTGATTGTAAAAAAAAAAAAAAAATTTTTTTTTGGTTAATTTTTTTCTAAATTCACCTTTATTTTTTTTACGAGATACCTCCACACATTTAATTTTTTTGAGTTACCAGCTTTCGTCGAGTTTAACAGTTTGATTTTTTTTTGATTTTGCGGGATTACAAGCTTCATTTCTTTTATTTTTTTTTGCTAGCCCTATAGTATTTTTCGTTTTTTTTGTTTGTTAAATAGATTTATTTCGTTAATACATATATTAGTATTTCTTGGTTAAGGGGTTATTCATTATTTTCCATATTCTTTAGTTAGTAATTTCTTATTCACCTTATTATTTCGTTGGTTGTGGGTCTTACGTTAATTCTAAAAATAAGTTGAATTTTTTTTTGCAGATCATCGTACCTTTAAGTAATTTACTTCATTTTTTATTAAATTTATTTTCATCCAACTACCTTCATGGGGAGCGATCCAAGCGTGTTCTGACTTCGAGTCATTAGACCTCGATGGATCGTTTGCCATCTCGGTTCCTTGTGTCATGAGCATTCAGATCTCGAACTCGTTGTTTTCACCAATGTGGTGTTGATTGGACAGTTCGTGGTCTCGATGGTCAATGGCACATCCTTAGTTCAATTTTTCTTTTAAACAATTTTCTTATTTTTGATATCTTCTTTAATTAAAATTATTGGAGCTCAGCGGTATTATTATTATTCTTTAGCAGTACCCCGCGTCTCATGGTGGAGCTCTAAGAGTGCGACTGTGAGGCCAACGGGGGAGGATACCAACGATTTTTTTATCATTACTTATTATTATATTACAACCGGCCCAACACATGGTCATGTTTCATATCATTCGATCAACTCTCACTATTTCATTCCTTTCTTCATTTTTCTTTGATTGATTCACTCATTTTTTTCACTGTTTGTGAAAATTAACTTTACGTTATTTTCTTTTCCTTCTTCATCATTATTTATTCATCGCAGTTTAGTGGAGCAGCTAAACCGTTATTATATTTTCTCTTTTTTTTTTTGTTAGAATTTTTTTTGATACATTTTTTTCGAGGGTCTTTGAATTAAATGAACTCAAGTCAATCACCTTGGGATAGTCCAACAAGCACGGTTGTTAGATTAGTTTTTGATTCGAGCGGTAGTCAACCGTTGACGCGAGTGAGTCCTTTGGACGGACAGTAACATTATTCTCGTAGCTCCTCACACTCCCCGGCTTGTGGATATCTGTTGGGTTATTGTAGTTCTAATTTAATTTTTTTGTTTAATTAATTAATTTATTTAATTTTTTTTTTTTCGTTTAATTAATTAATTTAATTTATTTTTTTTGTTTAATTAATTTATTTAATTTATTTTCCTTGTTTAATTAATCTAGTTAATTTATTTTTTTTGTTAATTAATTAATTAATCTAATTTATTTTTGGTTATGGTAAATTTTATTTTATTTTTTTTTTTTTTGATACCTAGTTCACCGTGTGAATTTATTTATAATCCTAATCATTTTTTTATTCTTAAATTTGTTTTGATTACTTTTCCGTAATTTCCGAAATTCATTTTTTTTTTGTGCAAGATACCGCCACATATTTAATTTTTTTTTGAATTACTTGTTTTAGCGTTGTGCTTCATTAAGTTAAATATTTAAATTTTTAGTTTTCTTATAATTCATTTTGGGAGTGGGATTAAGTAGTTTAATCATTTTAAAATTTTCAATATAATTCCATACGAATCATTTTTCTAATAACCTATTATAAAATGGATGATAATCGACGTTCTTTATATCGATGTGGTATCAGCTATAATGGATCACCAACCGGGATAACAATTGATATGTTCCTGTTCCAATTAGATTCGCTGGTGAAATCCAATAATATATGATTTGACTCGGTACTACTGGATCTATATCTTGTTTTGGATGATGTGGCACTGGAGTGGTATAGGACATATAGACGATATAACCCTTCATCTACCTGGAATAACTTACGAAAAGCTTTCCATTTTCGAGAATTTCGTAAATTATTACCACGAGATGTGTAGTCTAATCCTGCAGTGTCACCTTCCATATAGTGAAGATTAGTTTATTCAACTTTTGATGAATAATATGAAGCCTATTCTTCAGTATCACCTTACTTATCGCCATTTCACACACGTAAATGAACTGATTAAAAGTTGCACGGCATGGGAAGGTTCTTTGAAGAAACTCCGATCATCACCAGATTATTCAATTTATCCTCATCGAGTCATTAGTGAACTTGGTTTTGCCAGTACCAATGATGCTGATCCTGCAGTACCAACTTATAATAACCATTGTGCTCCGAACTCGGGAAACCAGATGAGTAGCTCATGGAGACTGAGGATCCATGAGTCACAGATCACTTCAGCCCTCAATACCAATCCAAATCTTCTGCGGTGACCGACTCCAGATGGAAAGAATCAGACGAGCTCTCGTTGAGCCTTTTGACTCCGAAATCTCTCCTGGATCTGGTTCTTCTGATTCCAAACTTATGGTTTCGGAATCCTGCTTGCCTGTTTTTATTCCCGAATGTCGAGTAAAATCTCCTTCATCGTTCATTAACTCCATTCATTCACCTCTTTCTTCTAATAATCCATCTTCAATTAGTAACTCCGTTCCGTTAACTCTATCATCAACACTTTTAAAATTTTCAACCCACTTCGTTTGCTACGCTCAAAAAAATATTGGGAGGAACGTCGGATCATGCGATCGTTCGTTATCTCTTCAATACTCGGTTCTGAAACCAGTGACAAATGGCCTTATGCCGATGTCTTGGTTAATGATGTGCCACACCGAGGGCTGCTAGACAGTGGAGCGAGTGTAAGTGTTTTGGGTTGTGGTTCTGAAAAGTTGTTGGCCGATCATAATTTCAAAGTTCATAAATTTCCTTCCACTATTCATACTGTCAGTGGTCAAGCTCAAAATGTTATCGGTTATATTTATGCTCCAGTGCAATATAACTCCCGAACTCAATATCTTCGGCTATATTTGGTGCCCTCCTTGGAACAATCATTATATATGGGAATTGATTTCTGAAATCAGTTTGGCCTCTCATTAAATATCTCTTCGTTGAGCGAAGTAACCGACTCCGCAGATCTTACTTCAGCTCCTAAGTTTCATACTCTGTCGCCAGAAGATAGCATTAAATTCACTGCAGCAGTCAGTAAATTCCCGTCAAGTGCGAAACTAGGTCTTGGACGAACCATATTGTTATCACATATGATTGATGTCGGTGAATCCAAGCCTGTTAAGCAACGGTTTTACTCAGTGTCGCCTGCTAAACAAAAACTAATGTACGATGAGCTCGATTGGTTGCTATCTCTGGATGTCATTGAGGAAAGCCATAGATCATGGTCGTGTGCGACTGTGTCTGGATGCCCGTGAAGTAAACAAAGTGACGGTCAGGGATGCGTATCCGCTTTCCCTTATCAACGGGTTGTTGGGTCGTTTGGTTCAAAAACACTACATTTCAGCAATTGATTTAAAAGATGCCTTTTGGCAAATACCACTCGACCCACAATCCCGCGAAAAGACGGCGTTTACGGTTCCTGGTCGTCCTTTGTACCACTTCAAGGTCATGCCCTTTGGGTTGTGCAATGCTCCCCAAACACTGTGCCGACTTACGCACCACGTGATCCCGTACCAATTACACGACAAAGTCTTTGTATATTTGGATGATCTGTTGGTTATTACTTCGTCTACTTTTGTTGAACACCTTGAACTATTGGAACTGATTGCTACTTTACTATGGAACGCTGGATTAACAATTAACTTAAATAAAAGTCAGTTTGCGTTAAAAGAGGTTTAGTATTTGGGTTACTTAGTGGGTTGCCTTCACACCAAAAAAATAAATGTTGAATATAAACATTAATCGTCGTATTAGTGTGTGTGTGTTTTATTCAATTTAATTACACATTATTATACTCGTAATGTAGCAACTATATTATAACTAAATTTTACATTTAATATAAAAAAACTTTTGATTTCAACCTTTTATATTAAATGTAATAGTTTACCAACATGCATTTTATTTATTCAAATCACAAGTAAACTTATAAAAAAAACACTGGACTTATCGAGATCATATATAAAAAAACGATACCTCTTATCGCAAAAATCAAAACTAGACTAAATTATTTATTATTATTTCTCCTCAAAAAAAAAAAAAAATCAGTGAATTTTTCCCCCTCTATTTCTCTTCATGTTTACCACTTCGTATCGCGGTTCATCTTACTCGCTGTATCTGTGATTCTGTGCACACATTCCATCTTATTTTTTTTTTTTATTATTGTGAAATCTTTATTGGTATTTATGTTTTTTTTGTACACAAATTCAACGAATAAGACGAACAACGACGACGAACATATGGAATCATGGACACACTTATCTGTACGGCCGCATCGGACTCATGTCGAATATACCGATCGATTCATTCCCCACTCAGCGCAAATATCACGCGTCAATTTAAGCCAATGATACCAGAAAGAAAAATAGAATATTCCAGATTGAACATTTTAATAACGCAAACATTCCATCTCATACTACATAATACATGTACACACACCAACACGCAAAGATATATATGCTTGTACATGACAATGAGTAGAACATAGAATAGAAAGAAAACAAGTAAATGCATAAAAATTTTAAATATGTTTACATAACAATCGTAGGGAATATTAAATTTAAATTTGGAAATCATAAAATCGAGCATAAATATAACACCATGGTGGTCATGGTATTTTCTAACCAAAAAAAAAAATTGTTGATCATTTGAGCGTCTGGGATCTTCGCAAAAATTTTCTCCCTGTTTCAAGTGTAGACGTATGCCAGTCGTAACAAACGTGGGGATGGCCCACACCCGAGATAAGGTCTCAAGCCAGGCATATAATAAACAAATAATAGGATTAAACACGAATATCTTTGGCATGATATGTGCCCAACGGTTTTTCATTCAGATCTTTCACGGTATAAGCTGCATTACCCACTCTATTGATAATGATAGCGGGAATGAATTTAGAGGCTAATTTCGCTGAAAATTTATTAGGAGCGCTGCTTTGTGCAAAGGATCTAACAAACACAGGTTGGTCAGGATGAAAATTTCGATGCCTACTTCGAAGATTGTAATGGTCAGAAGCCTTCTCGTGTGCGGCTTTAAGGTAATGGATAATCTGGTCCCGTAGCAAATTTAATTGGTTTGTTTTTGACCTAACATGAATTTCACTGTCGTCTTGAGATGATAATAATTTACGTATAGCATAATCAGATCCACTCAAAGACATGTGTTGTCCAAAGACCACATAATGGGGAGAAAAGTGAGTAACGTCATGTTTTGCGTTTCGAAGTGCAGCAGTAATTTCGGACAAATGACAATCCCATTCATTGTGCTTATTGTCATCCAGATAGGAACGAATGCTTGCTAGTAACGTCCGATTTACTCTTTCTGACGCATTACTTTGTGGTGAATAAATGGGAGTGCAGACTTGACTAACATCATATTTTTCTAACAGATCTTGAAATATGTTCGAAAGAAATGGTTTACTATTGTCAGACGTGATTACAGCAGGTACTGAAAAGAGCAGGAAGATTTCATTCTCCAAAAATGCACACAGAGAGGAGGCCGAAGCATCACGCAGAGGTTTAACGAGAACAAATTTTGAATAATGATCTAACACGATTGCAATACAAGTGTTGCCCTTTTTCGAACGCGGATATGGTCCCAAAAAGTCAACGAACAATTTTTCAAAAGGACTGGTAGACACCGTTTGAAAACCCATAAGAGGTTGTGTACTACTGTTAACAGATTTATTCATCTTGCAATGAAGACAATTAGAGATAAAAAGTTTAGTTTGTTTAGCCATACCAGACCAGAAAAATTGTCGTTGAATTTTTTCTAACGTTTTTGCAATACCCATATGCGCGGAAGTAGGAGGAGAATGTGCCAGCTCAATTAATTTGGTAGTCAGGGATAATGGAACTACTAACTTCCATTCGGATAAATCAGTCGAGGTATAACGCGAGGCGTAAGTTGAGATCAATATGTAGAACCGAATTGTCCCTAGGAGTATTAAGGCTTGACACATTTCATTGTATAGCGGTTGCCTTAACAGGTGGTGAAGAATCATTAATCATAGTATTTTTAGTAACAGCCGTACTTTATTCAGGATCCAGATCATCTGTTGAGTCAATATAAAACGATCTTGAGAGGGCATCAGGAACAACATTTACCGATCCTCTACGATATCCGATATCAAACTTATACGCTTGCAGTTTTAAACTCCAGCGGGCGAGTCTACCTGCTAAATCTTTTTGGGACATCAACCACCGGAGACTAGCGTGATCGGTATAAATCGTGAACGGGTATCCCTCGATATAGGGCCGAAATTTTTGCACACTGAGTACTGCGGCGTAACACTCAAGCTCGGTTACAGAATAATTGCGTTGAGCAACATTTAGTTTGTGTGAAAAAAAATTCAATGAGGTGTTCAGCGCCATCCGAGTCTAACTGAAATAAAACACTACCCACACCAACAGCACTTGCGTCACACTGAATATAAAACGGGCGCCCATAATCAGGATTCGCCAAAACAGGAGCAGAAGACAAAGCCAACTTAAGAGCTTGAAACGACTCCTCAGCGTGAAGATTCCATTTAGATTTTGATTTCTTCCCGTTGAGTCAGATAGTGGAGCAGCTAATGAAGCGAAGTTCTTAATAAAACGTCGATACCACCCACATAATCCTAAGAAGCTACGTATCTGCTTGGTTGTTTTGGGTCTCGGAAATTTGCTAATTGATCAACATTTTTCGGGATTGGTGCGAAGGCAATCCTCACCCACTAAATATTCCAGATATTTAACCTCTTTTAACGCAAACTGACTTCAAAATGTTCAGACAAAGTAGATGTAACTAAGAGATCGTCCAAATAGACAAAGACTCTGTCGTGAAGTTGGTACGGTATTACCCGATGCATCTGGCGGCATAATGTTTGGGGAGCATTACACAACCAAAATGGCATGACCTTGAAATGATACAAGGGACGACCAGGAATCCTAAACGCCGTCTTATCTCTGGATTGTAAGTCAAGCGGTATTTGCCAGAAGGCATCTTTTAAGTCGATTGACGAAACATAACGAGTTTGACCTAATCGACCCAACAATCCATTAATAAGAGGAAGCGGATACGCATCCCTCACAGTCACCTTGTTCACCTCACGGGCATCCAAACACAAGCGCACTTGACCATTAGCCTTTTGTACCATGGTAATAGGTGAACACCATGAACTATGACTCTCCTCAATCACGTCCAAAGATAACATGCGATCTAGCTAATCATACATCAATTTCTGTTTCACAGGTGAAACCGAATAAAAGCGTTGTTTCACAGGCTTGGCTTCACCGACATCAATAACGTGAGATATTAACGTGGTTCGACCAAGGCCTAATTTAACACTTGATGGAAATTTCTTTACAATCGTAGAGAGCTTGCTGCCATCTTGTGGAGAGAGCAGATGAAATTTCGGAGAGACAGGTAAATCCAAAGATTCAGTTATATCACTCAAAGCAGATATCTGGGGTGAAATTCCAAATTGATTCCAAAAGTCGATCCCCAAATACAACGACTGCTCTAAGGTAGGTACTAAATAGGAACGCATATTATGACATTGAGAATTAAACTGAACCTGAGCATGTACCTAACCAATTATTGACTGTTTTTGACCACTGGCAGTTTGAATGGAAGAAGGAAATTTATGGAATTTAAAATTGGTGTCACTCAACAACTTTTCGGAACCACAACCCAAAACGCTGACACTCGCTCCACTGTCTAACAGACCTCGGTAAGGAACATCATTAATAAGGATAAGGCATAAGGCCGTTTATCACTCGTTTCAGAACCGAGTATTGAAGAGACATTGAAGGATCTCATGACCCGACGGTTCTCCCAATATTTTTTTGAACGTAGCAGACGAAGCGGGTTGAACTTTCGAAAAATGTCGAGGACAGACGGAACGGAATTAGAAAATGAGTTTTATTAGAAAAGCAAACATGTGAAGGATTAGATAAAGTCAGTGGAGAGTCAGATACCATTTGATTGAGAACAGGCATCGCCAATCCAGACGATGATTCGGAATCAAAAGACTCAACGAGAGCTATCATGGGTTCGTCGGTTCTCTCACATCTGGCATCGACTTCCACTGAAGAACTTATTGGTTGGGGTTGCTGCCAGTGTCTTCTTTCTTGGCAAAAAGGGTTGAACGATTCTGTGGCCCCTGGGTCCCCGATCTCCATGAGCCACTGGCTTGGTTTCCCGAGCAACGACTGCATTTGGTGGTAATAGTACCCTTCAATCCACAACTATAACAAAAGGAGCCACCGCGCGGATTAGGACATTCTTGAAATACGTGCCCGATATCTAAACAATTAAAGCAGATAGGATATGAATTAGATTGGTTAGGGCTCTTGGACAGGATAACAGATTTTGACATAGTAACAGATTCTCCCATTGGAGCGCGATAAGCTGCTACAAACGTACCTGCGGGTAAAGCAGTAGGAGGTAACCCCGGCTGATCACTTGGCGATCCCATCTCATCAGCAGAACCGATATCCAGTTCGTTTATGGCTACTGGGATGCTGTTTCCCAGTCGCGACGGCCACCGATGCCATTATGAGGGAAGGACGCCCGCATGACAATCCCAGCGACAATCCCTCGGAACGGAAACCGTCACCCCGACGCGATCAACTCACATGGCGTGCCGCCCTGCAGCACAGCCTGTCCTGGAGGAACGAACGGCACGCACGGAACAAGGATGGAAGAAAGACCGACCCTTCACATGATCACACCTCACATCACTCGATTAATTAGGTTGGATTAACCGCACATGGTTCGTCGGAGCACACAACAACAAGAAAATTCAAAGAGAATCTTTGTTACGGTAAAAGAAAAAGAATGAAATTTATGCAAGATAGATTACGTTAAAACTGATTCTACGTTAATATTAAGTTTCACTTTCACTATTCACTGTTTTAAGAAAATTAAGAAAATAACACTAAAAAATATCTGAAATAAATTAACCGTTATGGGGTCGAACCACACCCAAAAATGGACAACCGAGCTGAAGCGAAGAGAAAAATAAACAGCGGAAATTACAAACGCAATTACTCAAAACGACGGAAAAAAAACCTGACAATAATTTACTCTGAGTGGGGTTTTCACCAAATCGGTGCACCACCACGAAACGCCGAAAACAAACGGCAAAAACAGCAATACACATAAAATACAGTGAAAATAGAGGGGGAGAAACAAACTGCCACAGACTTTGGAAAACTACAATTTTCAGCTACCCATTTTATCTGTCCCTTGACCCCGCTTTACCTTGTTTTTTTTTAAGGCCGGTCCGACCAACTACAACCAGCGCCGACGCAGGATCCCCCTCACACAAATGGCTGCCCCGCCCCCACGGGCGGGAATACTGTCTCAATCTCTCAACCCGATGAATTTCACTCAAATCAGGGAACACTGCTGAAATTATTCTTTTAAACTTTTCGACTTGTCTCACAATATATAAAATTTTCTTCACACTTTGTCTGGTTTTTTTTTAAGATTATGGATATTGATATGGAAGGGTAATTAATATAAAATAAATAACAAATCAATTTTTCCCGTTATATTTTTTTATTTTATTTATTTATTACTTTTATTATTATTATTATTTTTTTTTTTTTTGTACATTATTAGTTACCCCAATTTTCTTAAAACAGTATAAATTCTTCTTTGTCCCACTTATGTATATTTGCGGTACAAAAAATGCAAATTCTAATTAACTTATAAATTGTACAATATTAGTTTCAGTTTCTTCTTCACAATTCAATACATAAACCAAAAAAATAAATGTTGAATATAAACAATAATCGTCGTATTAGTAGTAGAAAAAATCAGTGAATTTTTCCCCCTCTATTTTTCTTCATGTTTACCACTTCGTATCGCTGTTCGTCTTACTTGCTGTATATGTGCACACATTTCATAATTTTTTTTTTTTTTTATTATTGTAAAATCTTTATTGGTATTTATGTTTTTTTTTTGTACACAAATACAACGAATAAGACGAACAACGACGACGAACATATGGACACACTTTTCTGTACGGCCGCATCGGACTCATGTCGAATACACAGATCGATTCATTCCCCACTCAGAGCAAATAACACGCGTCAATTTAAGCCAATGATACCAGAAAGAAAAATAGAATATTCCAGATTGAACATTTTAATAACGCAAACATTCCATCTCATACTACATAATACATGTACACACACCAACTCGCAAGAGATATATATGCTTGTACATGACAATGAGCAGAACATAGAATAGAAAGAAAACAAGTAAATGCAAAAAAATTTTAAATATGTTTACACAACAATCGGAGGGAATATTAAATTTAAATTTGGAAATCATAAAATCGAGCATAAATATAACACCATGGTGGTCATGGTATTTTATAACCATAAAAAAAAATTTTTGATCATTTCAGCGTTTGGGATCTTCGCAAAAATGTTCTCCCTGTTTCAAGTGTAGACGTATGCCAGTCGTAACAAATTTCCAAGACCGCGAACTACAAAACAAATTCGTAGCTTTTTGGGTTTATGTGGGTGGTATCGTCGCTTCATAAAAAACTGCGCGTCGTTAGCTGCTCCACTAACTGATTTATCCAGTAAGAAGTCAAAATCTAAATGGAATGAGCCCGCTGAGAAATCATTCCAAACTCTTAAATTGGCTTTATCATCTGCTCCTGTATTAGCTAACCCTGACTATGGGCGCACCTTTCTTATTCAATGCGACGCAAGTGCTGTTGGCGTGGGTAGTGTACTCTTTCAGCTTGATTCGGACGGCGCTGAACACCCCATAGAATTTATCTCACACAAATTAAATACCGCGCAAAGGAAATAGTCCGTAACCGAGCTTCAGTGTTACGCCGCAATACTTAGCGTCCAAAAGTTTAGACCTTATATCGAGGGCTACCCGTTCACGATCTATACCGATCACGCTAGTCTCCGCTAGTTGATGTCCCAAAAAGACTTATCTGGTAGACTCGCCCGTTGGAGGCTAAAATTGCAGGCGTTTAAATCTGAAATCGGTTATCGTAAAGGTTCGGTGAACGTCGTTCCTGATGCTCTGTCTTGAAGTTTTTACACATCCCCGAATAATTCTACTAATGAACCAACACAAAATACTGATCTGTCTTCACTTGCTTCTCCGAATTCTATTCAAGGCCTGGTGTCCAGGCTCACCTTATCAAGTGATAAAACGAGGCAATACTTGCATGGTTATTATGTTGGATCATTATTAATATTCCAAGTTTGTCCTTGTTAAGCCTCTGTGTGAAGCTTCTGCTTCTTCATTGTGTTCATTCCTGAAGAACGACGTCTTTTTGCTCTTTTCAGTACCTGCCGTGATAACGTCGGATAATGGCAAACAATTTTTATCTCATCGATTTCAAAATCTTTTGAAGAAATATGATGTTCGACATGTTCGGACTCCGATTTACTCGCCACAAAGCAACGCCTCTGAGCGAGTTAATCGGACTTTATTCGCCAGTGTACGTGCGTATCTGGATGACCATCATCATAATGAATGGGATTGCCACTTGCCTGAAATCACTGCGGCACTGTGAAATTTTTTTTTTTTTTTTTTTCCTTTATTTAATATTACAACTGATTTACAAATCATTTAGTAATTTATCTTTCTTAAATGAAGATTCACATTTGACGGGCAGTAGCCCAATGGTTACTCCCGTTTGAATTTACATAGTAATTATTTTCCTCTATCCTAATGAAATACAACTGCCTAATTCCAAAGGTTTCTGCCTTTGAAGTCTTCTTACTGCATTGGTGGTATCCAACAAACTTCGTATGTCTGCATTTTGGTGCCGAGATATCCGCTGAATGTGTTTCTTCGCATGATTTTGTATTTCTTCACTTACATATTCCATGTTTAAGTCCCTATGGAGGTTATCATTTCTAATGTACCATGGTGGGTTTACAATGCCACGCAGCACTTTGTTTTGAAAACATTGAATCATTTGTAAATTTGTCTTCTTGGTACAACCCCAAAGTTGAATACCGTAGGTCCATACTGGTTTAAGTATTTGCTGATATAATAGCAATTTGTTATGTATTGTAAGCTCAGAGATTCTACCTATTAGCCAATACATTTTCCTATATTTAATGTTCAATTCTTCTTTTTTCTTTTTAACATGCTCTTTCCATCTAAGCTTGCAATCGAGAGTCATGCCGAGGTATTTGGCTGTATTTGCATTTGGAACCGGCCTTGAATTAAGTTTCACTGGAATCCAGTTAACTTTCTGGTTTGTGAAGTTTACGTGAACCGATTTTGCTTCGTTTAGGCTAATGCGCCATTTCTTTGTCCAGCTACTCACTGTGTCGGTTGCTTTTTGAAGTTTGGTCGTTGCTTCTGATATACACTTTCCAGTCGCCAGAATAGCTGTATCGTCTGCAAATGTTGCTATGGTGGCACCTTCTGTATTTGGCATATCTCTGGTGTACATGATGTACAATATAGGACCCAGTACGCTACCCTGTGGTATGCCTGCTGATATTCTCTTTAGTTCAGAGTACTCTCGGTTATATTTTACACGGAAATGTCGGTCTGCGATATAAGATCTAAGAATTTGATAGAATTGCTTTGGTAGATCTCGATGCAATTTAAATTCAAGTCCTTTGTGCCAAACTTTGTCGAAAGCTTGTGCTACATCTAAGAAGATGCTGGAGCATATCTTCTTATTCTCAAGTGAGTCTTCGATAACGAGTATATCCGTTATTCTGTGAACTTGTTCTATCGTAGAGTGATTTTCTCTAAATCCAAATTGGTGTGGTGGAATCAAATTTCTCTCTTCTATTATTGGCTTGAGTCTCTTGAGCAGTAATTTTTCAAATAATTTTGAAATTACAGGAAGTAGTGAAATCGGTCTGTACGACTTTTTATCGTTCGCTGGTTTGCCTGGTTTGGGGATCATAAGTACTTCAGCAACCTTCCATTGCCGTGGGACATATTTTAGTCTGAAGACAGCATTGATAATTTGAACCAATTTTCGTAGTCCCTTCTCGGGAATGGCTTTTACGACTTGTCCAGTAATTAAATCATATCCTGGAGCTTTTTTTGCGTTCAAATTACACTTGATCTCATTTTTTAATTCCTGTAATGTTACACATCGAATATTATATTCATCAATTTTGCTAACTGTTATTATGTTTTCATCTGCTGTTTGCCTAGGTAACGGTTGAAAGGTGTCTTCCAAGTGCGCTGCAAATAAAATAGCTTTTTGCTTGTCGCTTTTGGTCCAGGTTCCTTCCCCATTTTTAATAGGCGGCACATGCGTTTTGGTTCTTTTTAATCCCTTTGTTGCTATCCAAAGAGAGTAATCAGTATCTTTATGTTCGGTGAGACCATTTAAGTACTTGTTAATAGTTTCATTCTTAATTTCTTTTATAAGTTGTTTTAGTTTATTGCATAGAAAATTGAGGATTTTTTTGTTTTCCGGGGCGCGTGTCCTTTGCCAGGTTTTTCTTGCCTTCCGTTTCTCTCTAACTCCCTGACCTCAATAGGATAATTTTGATTCCTACGGGATTCGGTGTGACTAGCAGGAGAACTTTCCCATGCTGCTTGTTGAATAGTACTGTTAAAACCTCTAGTTCGTCTTCCAACTGTACCGGTGTTTTAATCGGCACTCGTAGATTTATTTGCATTTCAATTAGTTCTTGGAATAGGTCCCAGTTAGTTCTATTATTTGTTAATTTAGGCAGGTTATCCTTATTAATTATCATTGTGCTGAGTGTCATGATAACAGGTGTATGATCGGAATATATCCCTTCGCTGTTTTCGATGCACATGTAATCCTCGAAGATCCCTTTCGTGACATAGAAATCAATGAGATCTGGTATTTTATTTATATCAGCAGGCCAGTATGTTGGTTTACCTCCAGAGTGGAACTCGCAGTTATTTAATCGTCCGGCTTCGAATAGCTCTTTTCCTTTATGGGTTGTAAGTCTTGATCCCCAATAGGTGTTTTTTGCGTTAAAGTCACCACCAATAATAAAATTGGATCCTAGTGATCTAAAGAGTCTATTATAATCTTCTTTGTTTAGATTATAGCGTGGAGGGCAGTAGATAGAGGAAATACTGTATTCATTATTATTGTTAGTTTCAACTTTTATGGTTTTAACTTGCATATTTCCTCTTCTATACTAGGTTCCTCATAGTGTTTGAGATTCTTTTTCACTATTACTGTTGATCCTCCTCTGGGTTTTCCTCCTGGGTGAACAGCATGGTAACATTCATAATCACGTATTTTAATAAATGATGTTTTTGTCAAATGGCTCTCCGATATAAGGCAGATATCTATTTTTTCTAAATTTAGAAAAATTTGTAACGCAATCCCCCAAGGGATTACGTTAACAGACATGAGAATAGTGGTCTGATGCGGTATAGTAGCTGGCTAGAGCTCGTGGTGCGGCGTGGGGATTCTCAGACATATTTCTCATGCTTGAATAACCGCATGACAATAAAATTGGAGTGACAAATGGAAATTAAAAATTAAGTTGCCACGGCCTCAGCGGCAAAAAAAAAATGATAAGCTGGGAGTGATCGTTTCGGAGTGACCGTCTCAATCCCAGGCGATCACCGCCGTGACTGCCACACGGGCCTCCCCTCATCGGCCCGCCTACTGGGATGCTGTTTCCCAGTCGCGACGGCTACCGATGCCATTTGTGAAGGAAGGACGCCCGCCTGACAATCCCAGTGACAATCCCCCGGAACGGAGACTGTCACCCCGACGCGATCAACTCATATGGCGTGCCGCCCTCCAGCACAGCCTGTCCTGGAGGAACGAACGGCACGCACGGAAAAGGGTGGAAAAGGGCCGACCCTTCACATGACCACACCCCACATCATCCGATCAATTATTTATTTACACGTACATGGTGCGGCGTAGCACACTACCGTACGAAATTCAAAGAAAAGATTTTAAGTTATGGTAAAAGAGAAAAAATTTAAAATTAGGCTAAAACTGATGAATGATGAATTACGCTAAAACTGATTCTACGTTAACGTTAATTTTCACTTTCACTATCACTGTTTTTAAGAAAATCAAAGAAAACACAAAAATACCTGAAATAAATGAACCGCTATGGGGGTCGAACCACACCCAAAAACGGACAACCGAGCAGAAGTGAAGAGAAAAAAAACGGAAATTCCAAACGCAATCAATCAAAATGACGGAAAAACAATATAACCGGACAATAATTGCTCTGAGTGGGGTTTTCACCAAATCGGTGCACCACCACGAAACGCCGAAAACAAACGGTAAAAATAATAATATATATGTGCAATATAATGAAAATAGAAAGGAGAAACAACCTGTTACAAACTTAAGAAACTAAAAGTTACTTAGCCAGATTGTTTATCCCTTATTTGTTTTACCTTGTTGTTTTAAGGCCCGTCCGACCAACCGCAACCAGCGCCGACGCAGGATCCCCCTCAAACAAACTGTCGCCCTGCCCCCACGGGCGGGAATATTGTCTCACAATCACGCACACAAATTGCTTTATCACTTTTCTTTATTTTTGCTTATGTTTTCCTTTTTTTTTTTTGTGTTTTTTTTTTTCTTAATCGGCCACTTTATAACACCGTGCCCAAGCAAATTTCATTTTTTTTTTTTCAATAGTTGTACCCTCTTTTCACACTTATAGATCAAGAGAATAAGTCGAACCAAGCAAACAAAATAAACAAACTTCGCCACTTGCTATTAACAATAATGATTTATTTATTTATTATTTTTTTTTTTTTTTTTTTTTTTTTAATTGTTTTTAATTCCATAATTTATGTTAATAGTGATAATTTACATAATTGTTTTATCTTAACTAAATCTCCCACGAGGTGGGAATAACGGACATTACTTTTCCGTTGTACACAACAACACAAAACTTTTATTAGTCAATGAAATATATTATTTTTTTTTTTTTTTATCTTTATTGTTCAAACTAAATTTACGATAATTAATCACAATTTTGCAATCACAATATTTTTTATTACGTTTAGGTTACAGATTGTATAGATATAAATTTTTCTTTTTCTTTATAAATAAAGCTACTTGAGGTTTTAACAGCTTACAAATTATTATAATTTTTAATTTATTTAAAAGCAAGACCCCCACAAAAAAATAGACTTTAATTAATTAAATTTTGTTTTTATAATCAACAATTTGAGGTGTAGTCAATATCAATAATTACCAAACGTTTTAACAATTCAAAAATCAAAAATAGACTGTCTTATCAAAAAAAATATTTTACCTCAAAAAATCAGAAAAATTTCCCCCTCCTATTTTCTATATCGCATCGCTGTTTGTCCCACTCGTTGTATTTGTGCACATGTTCATCATTTATTTATTTTTTTTTTTTATTATTGTAAAATCTTTATTGACATGTATATTGTTTTTTTTTTTTTATGTACACAAATACAACGAATAAGACAAATAACGACGACGAACACATGTACATACTTATCTGTACGGCCGCGTCGGCTTCATGTCTAATACACCGATCGGTTCTATCCCCACCCAGAGCAAATATCACGCGTTAATTTAAGCCAATGATGCCAGAAAGAAAAATCGAATATTCCAGATTGAATATTTTAATAACCAAATATTCCATCTCATACTACACAGTACATGTACACACACCAACTCGCAAGAGATATATATGTTTGTACATGACAAAATAGAAAACAAGTAAATGAAAAAAAAAATCAAAATATGTTTACATAGCAATCGGTGAGAATATTAAATTTGAATTTGGCAAAGCATAAATTAGAGCATATGTATATACAACACTATGGTGGTCATGGTATTTTATAATTAAAGAAAAATTTCAAATTATTTGCGTTTGGAATTTTCGAAAAAAAATTTTCACTGTTCCAAGTGGAGACGTATGCCAGTCGTAACAAACGTGGGGACGACCCACACCCGAGAAAAGGTCTCAAGCCAGGCACAAGGTTAAAGACATAAAATTAAGCTCGGATATCTTTAACATGGTACAACCCCAATGGTTTACCCGCTAAGTCTTCCACATTATAAGATACCGAACCAGCTTTCGAACTAATTACTGCTGGTTTGAATTTTGCTGACAATTTGGCGGAGAATTTGTTAACTGCGTCACTCAAAGCGAAGGATCGTATGAATACAGGTTGCCCTACATGAAAAGTACGATTTGAGCTTCGCAGGTTATAGTGTCGAGCTCCCTTATCATGCGCCACTTTTAAGTAATGAAGAATTGGATCTCGTACTAAATTCATCCGATCAGGTTTGGACCATCCGTGGACGTCACTGGAATCCTTTCCGCAGAGCAATGCCCGTAATTCATAATCTGAACCATGAAGAGACATATGCTGACCGAAGACTAAATAATGAGGGGAATAATGCAGCGTATCATGAATCGAGTTGCGCAAGGCAGCTGCGATCTCTTGCAAATGCTTGTCCCACTCATTATGTTCGTGATCATCAACATATGACCTAATGGCAGCCAATAGTGTGCGATTCACCCGCTCCGAAGCGTTGCTCTGCGGAGAGTAAACAGGTGTGCGGATGTGCGAAACTCCATATTTAGCTAGCAAATTTTTAAAGAGCTGTGAAATAAACTGTTTGCCATTATCTGAGGTAATAACTTCAGGAACAGAGAAGGTCAGGAAAACCTCATTTTCCAAATACGTACACATCAAAGCAGCGGAAGCTTCTCGCAGAGGCTTGATAAATACATACTTGGAGAAATGATCCACAACAATCAATATACATGTATTGCCACGCTTCGATCTCGGATAAGGTCCTAAAAAGTCTACGTATAATTTTTAAAAAGGACGTGTGGACACTACCGCAGCTCCCATAGCTGGACGGGTGGAAAAGTTAACGCCCTTATTCTTTTTGCATTCTTGACATTTCGCCACGTATTCTTTAACCTGACGAGACATTTGAGGCCAGAAAAATTGCCTTTGCAACCGCTCGAAGGTTTTACTACCACCAAGATGTGCAGATGTGGGCGGAATATGAGCTTGCTCAATCAGATTTTCAACAAGAGGAGATGGTACTACCAGACGATAAACGGGAAGATCAGTGTCCAAATATCGCGCACTATACGAAGGATCAATTAACAGTTTGTTGTCTTGGATTTTGAAATTGTGTTCACCGTCTTTTAATTTACGAACTTGGTCTATGTGTGCCACATAAGCAGGATCGTTAAAAGCAGGAGAATTCAAATCAAGATGTAAGACAGGAACAGAATTAGACTTTGGTAAACTATTCATGTCCGCAAGTTCTATGGAAGAGACAGGATGAAACCGACAATTTTCAAATTGAGCATTAAGAGACGCAATGTTTTTATTTAGGCGAACGTCTTCCTCAGGAGAAGTTTCTTCAGGAAAAGCTCGAGATAAAGTGTCAGGCACTATATTTACCGACCCTTTTCTATACCCAATCTGAAAATCGAAAGCTTGCAATTTGCGGCTCCACCGGGCTAAGCGCCCCGACAGATCCTTTTGTGACATCAGCCAGCGTAGACTAGCGTGGTCTGTATAAATCACAAAAAAGTACCCCTCTACATAAGGCCGGAACTTCTGCACACTGAGTACCGCGGCGTAGCACTCCAACTCGGTCACTGAATAGTTTCGCTGGGCCCCATTAAGTTTATGCGAGATAAACTCAATGGGATGCTCTGCCCCATCAGGATCTGTTTGAAACAAGACGCTACCTACGCCGACGGCACTGGCATCGCACTGTATGTAGAAGGGCTTACTGTAATCGGGGTTAGCTAACACGGGAGCAGAGGTCAAGGCGGTTTTCAAAGCAACAAAGGAGGATTCCGCAGCAGAGGACCAAGGACATTTACCCGATTTGCCTGTAAGATCAGTCAATGGAGCAGCCAAGGTAGCAAAGTTCGGTATGAACCGACGGTACCATCCACACATTCCCAGAAAGCGTCGTATTTGTTTGGTGGTTTTTGGAACGGGAAACTCTGCAATCGCTTTACACTTTTCTGGGTTTGTGCGGAGGCAACCGTGTCCAACCACATAACCCAAATAATTAACTTCTTTAAGGACAAATTGGCTCTTGTCTAGATGGTTAACCCAGCGAATTTCAATAAGCAAGCGACTTCTTTTAAAAGGAGGTAATGCTCATCCAGAGTGGCGGATGTGACTAAGAGGTCATCAAGGTACACAAAGACCTTATCGTGCAATCGGTGAGGAATTACTCGGTGCATGAGGCGGCAAAGAGTCTGTGGAGCGTTGCATAACCGAAAGGGCATTACGGTGAACTGATACAAAGGCCGCCCAGGTACCGTAAACGCTGTCTTATCGCGGGATTGTGGGTCGAGAGGTATCTGCCAAAAGGCATCTTTTAAATCAATTGCAGATATAAATCTGGTTTGATCCAAACGACCCAACAATCCGTTGATAAGAGGCAACGGATACGCATCCTTAACGGTGGCCTTGTTCAGTTCTCTAGCATCTAAGCACAGACGAACTTTACCATTAGCCTTACGCACGAGCGTAACTGGAGAGCACCAGGAACTTTGTGATTCCTCGATGACCCCCAAGGACAACATCCGATCCAACTCGTCATACATGAGCTTCTGGACGGCAGGAGACACAGAATAAAATCGCTGTTTCACTGGTTTCGCGGATCCAACATCAATCGAGTGAAATAACAAAGAAGTTTGACCTAGGCCCAATTTAGCGCTCGAAGGAAAGAGTTCTTTGATGCCATTTAACGTATGCTGATCCTCACCGAACAGAAGGTGGAATTTAGACTCAGGAGGGGAATCAGCAAGATCGTTGACATCATTTAAAGAAGAAATACTCAAAGAAGAGACTTTTGGAACGATCCCAAAGCGATTCCAAAAGTCAATACCAAGGTATAACGGCTGTTCTAATGAAGGCACTAAATATAAGGTAAGGTTATGAGCGAGGTTATTGAATCGGACTATAGCATTTAAATACCCAAGCACTGGCTGTGATTGTCCGCTGGCGGTTTTGATCTTAGTTGGAAAATAATGAATTTTTACAAACGGATTTGATAACAGTTTTTCCGATCCACAACCCAACACGCTTACGCTAGCTCCGCTATCTAAAAGACCTCGGTATGGAACATCATTAACCAAGACTTTGGCATACGGCCGTAGATCATTGGTTTCAGCACCGAGCATGGAAGATATGACGAAAGATCGCATACCCTTCCGCCTTTCCCAATAACGTTTGGAGCGCAGCAAACGGCTAGAATTGTGAGATCGGGCTTGCACCTGAGACGCAGAGAACAAGCTAGAAACGGGGAATTTTACTAGGTGAGAACTAAATGGTTTTGTGATTGGTAGAGTTGGAAAAACAGGTTTGACGGAAGGTCTTGAATCTGAGGAAGTTATATCCGAAATCGAAATATCCGGTACTGACGAGAAAAAAGATGACATAGCAGGTAAAGACGAATTAGGTGTAGAATTATAAGGTGACGTATAAGGCATAGAAGCAATAGGTTGGAAGAACGGATTTAGTGAAATGGAGTTCCTAACATTAACTGATGGGACAGCTCGACATTTTGGCATGGATGGGAGTCCCGCAGAACCCGCACTCACCTGGTTGAAACCAGACGGAACAGGTCCAGATTTGTTTTCGGAGCAAACGGGCTCTACGAAGACTTTCGCTGTTCCGCTGGTCTTCTCCAAGAGAGTGCAGGCCTCTGATGAAGTTCCGGATCCGTGTTGCTGGCCGCATCCTCCAACGCATTCCTTGGGGCTCCGGTATTCTGTGACCCACGGTTCCCCGATCTCCACTGGCCACTCGATCGGTTTCCCGCACATCTAGGACAATTCGGAGAAATGGTATCAGGTAATCCACAAAGGAAACAGAAATATCGAACCATAGGTTTAGGGCAATATTTAAAGGTGTGCCCAATATCAAGACAGTTAAAACAGACGAGAGGAGGATTTCCGGTCGCTGCATGAGGTACCGCTGGTGGCTTGTTAACTATTGGTATTCTGGCTGGGTTATTTGGTCTGACAACCGGACCCGCGGACGGACCCTGAAATGAAGCCGACGAATACCCGGTGGAGACATCAGTTGGCGCTACGTCTGGATAAAATCCCGGCAGCCCACTTTCATCAGTTGAATCCACGGATAATTCGTGGACAACACGTCTGGGGAATGTCGCGGATTCCGGTCGGACAGGACAACGCTTTAAAGTATCTTCCCAAGCAGTACAGCTTTTAATCAGATCCCCTATAGGCGAAAATTGTCGATCGGTGAGATGGAACTGCAACACCGGCTTCATGTTAGATAACAACAACTGAATGAATTCTTCGTCCGAATACGGAGTTTGACATTGTAAGGATAAACCCCACATGCAATGGTAGAAATCAAGAAAGTTTTCATTTGGTTGTTGCTTTCTGCTCTCGATAGCACGACGAACTTCAAAAGCGGTACGACGATCCTTGAATCTTTCTACCAGATCTCGTTTTAAGTCTGTCCAGGTAGCACAGGGATTCTGACGGCGGTACAACCAGTACCACTGTAGGGCAACGTCCTTCAACACTGTGCTGACTTCTACTAACAAGGTTTCGGGGCTCAGGCACATCGAAGTGGCAATAACTTCCAATTGGAACAAAAACATGTCCACCAGCCGATAAACCAGAAAAAGAAATACCGCTTCGCCCTAAGGAACGGTAACCAGAAAACCCTGGGGTAGAAGGAGTTAAAGTGCTCGCTGCACCATACGGACGAGAGAAAGGATCAGAGCGCTGACCATGAAAAGTGCTATTATGTAAGGTATCTGGCTGGTTGGAAATGAAAGCGCCATCAGTGGGGATAGCATGCTCCAGAGATGAACGCCCTTTCGGAACATGAATACCCCCAAAAGTAGGTACGGGTGGTGATCGAGGTAAAGGATCCTTTGGCCTACCGGGTGGAGCGAGTCCACCGGACGGAGTTGCACTAGTTATAGCCCGCAGCTGATCGGATAAAATTGTGATTTGGTGCTGTAAAGTAGCTACATGTGCCGCCGAATCTGGTACAGTTTGTGATTGGTGCGTGGAGGGACCGGGAGGAAGCGAAACGGCCAAGCCACCTACTGGATTTCTGGTGGGTTCCGAAACTTGAACGAGATTTTCTTCAGGAGCTTTCTCAATTACTATAGTTTTGGCGGTCTCAAGAGAAGTATTCAGTAGATTCTCATCTTCCAAATACGACTCCAACGCGGTCATCAAAGGGACACAAGCATTTAATTGTTTTTGGGCCTCCCCGCCGTAAGTTGGTGACGATATCGCCCGCTCCAACCGTCCTCTCACATGCCAGAGTTTGGACCAGATTTTCCTGGCAGATATAGGTTGCTGTTCAATGTGGAAATTTGGTAGCGTGGCGATATCCTCCTTGATCTGCATCAATCGATCATGGCAATGACCAATCTCTCTTTGAGGATTTTGGCAGGCTCTCGCATGCATCCGGGCAGGTGCTGGTGTTTGACCTTCGCGTTCAGACTTTAGTAACGATTGCAACTTCCAGGGCCTGTGAATCCTGAGAGGAAAGTCCTCGCACCTCGCATTCCACCTCAAGTTCACTACGTTTAGGTGTAAAATATCCATTTTCTTTATTCGTGATTACTCAAAATTAATTTATAAAGGTAAGGACAAGTCTACACTGTATCGACCGCGCCGGAATTGATAAAAATATATGTAATATTATATACGATGACAAATAAGTATTTTCGTATAAAAAAAAATTCAACTTATTTTTAGAATTAACGTAAGACCCACAACCAACGAAATAATAAGGTGAATAGGAAATTACTAACTAAAGAATATGGAAAATAATGAATAACCCCTTAACCAAGAAATACTAATATATGTATTAACTAAATAAATCTATTTAACAAACAAAAACCGAAAATACTATAGGCTAGCAAAAAAATAAAAGAAATGAAGCTGGTAATCCCGCAAAATAAAAAAATCAAACTGTTAAACTCGACGAAAGCTGGTAACTCAAAAAAAATTAAATGTGTGGAGGTATCTCGTAGAAACTAAAGGTGACTTTAGAAAGTAAAAAAAATTAACCAAAAAAATGTTTACAATAACCCAAAAATTTGTGATTGTAAATGAAGTATCTAGAAAAATATAAAATAACATTTACCCAAGCCAAAAGAAATTATGCTACAAACACTAGAGATATTTATTTTTAAATTATTTATATTTATTAACAAAACTCAAACAATAGTGTTAGTATCGTATATGCACTATAAATATTCTTAATCAAAAATAACGTTTTCTAAAACAAAAATTTATCAATTACATCCATTTAGCAAACAAAATTTAAATGAATTGATTCACAAAATTAAAATTACTTAGCCAAAATCCAACGTCAATCAATGAAGCCAAATTAACTTTTATTAATGAACAAAAAAAATTAAATTTATTAAATAAATCCGAAAAATTAAATTAGAACTACACTAATAACGTGGACATCCACAAGTCGGGAAACGTGAGGAGCTACGAGAATATTATTACTGTCATACAGACTCACTCGCGTCAAAGTTTGACTGCCGCTCACTCAAACGCTGATCAAACAACCGCACTTGGAGAATTATCACACGATGATTCAATGGCGTTCATTTAATTTTGAAATAATTTCGTAACAAAAAAAATGTATATATAAACAAAATTCGCTAAAAATCAAAAAAAATAAATTGGCTTAATCCATTAACGAGCGTTAGACTAATTAATTTTAAAGGAATCAATAAAAAATAAAGAAAAGAAAAATAACGAAGTAATAAAAATAAAGTTCTCGCAAACAACGCAGAGTGAAAGGGAAATCAAGAAAAGTACAAGAAGAGTTGATCGAATGATGTAGGAATGGCCATGCTTCAGGCCGGTTGAGAAAAATATAATAATAAATAATAATAAAAATAAAATGGTATCCTCCCCAGTTGGCCTCACAGTCGCACTCTTAGAGCTCCACCATGAGACGCGGGGTACTGTTAAATAAAATAATAATACCGCTGAGGTCCAATAATTTTAATTAAAGAAGATAACAAAATAAGAAAATTAACAAAAGAATGAACTAAGGATGTGCCATTGACCAATGAGATCCCGAACTGTCCAATCAACACCACATTGGTGGAAACAACCAGTTCGAGATCTCAATGCTCATGGCACACGGAACCGACATGGCAAACGATCCAGCGAGGTCGAATGACTCGAAGTCAGAACACGCTTGGATCGCTCCCCATGAAGGTAGTTGGATACAAATTAAATTTAATTGAAAAAAGTTGAAGTAAATTACTTAAGGGTTCGAAGATCTGCAAAATAAAATAAAAAATTGAAGAAGCTAAACTCAGAACAAAGGAAGAATGAGTCTAACCGCAATCTAACGCCACATGGCGGAAATGGTAGACCCACTCAACCGATGAACTGAGAATAGGGATTGACACTCACAACTGTATGTAATCAAACAGCTTACGCTGGTTACAATACAGATGCGGGTGCCAACCGGGCAGGGAAACATTGATGTGAGCATCCGTACAGATCAAACAACGCAAGCGTTGGACTTTGTACGTGATGCTCACAACAAGTTTTGAAAAAAAAATCTGAAAAATGAAAAGACGAAACTTTAATTTAATTAGCCGAGTTTTGGGCGCCACTGTAACGAAGTTGCAGTGCGACAAAATTTGAGAACTTAGCTGAACGGAAGGAAAAAAAAAACAAATGAGCTCTACGTCCATCATCAAGGCTGGTGATCCGGAATCTCACTCTAAAGTCAAACACTAAAAGCGGAAGTAGAAGCGGATCCCGGAATCACCACCCTCAAGAACAGAAAAAAAAAATTGGAAATAAAAACAAGCAACGGGAACTCTAATTCTAAACCTGAACCAAGGAAGTTGCAGACCTCTCGCAATCAAACACTAAAAGTGGAAACCGATGGTGGTCTACAACATCCAGGTATCAGGAATAGTAAATTGAAAAACTAAAAAAACTGAAAAAAAAAAAAAACTATGGGGAACATGACAAATTTTACGGAGGCGGTTTGTTAGTCCGACCTCCAACCGTTTAGTCGCCTCCTACGACAAGCAATGGATACTAAGGTGGTATTCTGGTTTATACTATTTTGCCCCCTACCTTTGGGCGCCACTGTAACGAAATCCCAAAAGGGATTACGTTAACAGACATGAGAATAGCGGTCTGATGCGGTATAGTAGCTGGCTAGAGCTCGCGGTGCGGCGTGGGGATTCTCAGACATATTTCTCATGCTTGAATAACCGCATGATGAATAAAATTAGAGGGACAAATGGAAATTAAAAATTAAATTGCCACGGCCTCAGCGGCAAAAAGAAAATGATAATCTGGGAGTGATCGATCCGGAGTGACCGTCTCAATCCCAGGCGACTACCGCCGTGACTGCCACACGGGCCTCCCCTCATCGGCCCGCCTACTGGGATGCTGTTTCCCAGTCGCAACGGCTACCGATGCCATTTATGAAGGAGGGACGCCCGCATGACAATCCCAGCGACAATCCCCCGGAACGAGACCGTCACCCCGACGCGATCAACTCATGTGGCGTGCCGCCCTCCAGCACAGCCTGTCCTGGAGGAACGAACGGCACGCACGGAAAAGGGTGGAAAAGGGCCGACCCTTCACATGACCACACCCCACATCATCCGATCAATTATCTATTTACACGCACATGGTGCGGCGTAACACACTACCGTAAGAAATTCAAAGAAAAGATTTTAAGTTATGGTAAAAGAGAAAAATTTAAAATTAGGCTGAAACTGATGAATGATAAATTACGTTAAAACTGATTCTACGTTATGTTAAAATTTCACTTTCACTATTCACTGTACAAAAAAAAATCAAAATCAAAAAAAATAACACAAAAGTACCTGAAATGAAAAGGAACTGCTATGTGGTCGAACCACATCCAAAACGGACAACCGAGCCTAAGCGAAATGAAAAGAACAACGGAAACTTCAAACGCAAACACTCAAAATTTGAACTAAAAGAAAAATTAGCACGAATATTTGCTCTGTGTGGGGCCTTCACCAAACCGGTGCACCACCACGAATCGAGGATATCACCGCCAAAATAAATATATAATATATAAAAGAAAACACGCGGAGGAAAACAACTGTTACAAAAAAAATTTACAGGTTGTTTAACTCCGTCACACAGCGCCGACGCAGGATCCCCCTCACACAAATGCCCTGCCCCCACGGGCGGGAATACTGCTTGACCTTTACTGGATTTTGATTTGAAACTTTTGGTGTGAGTGTTTATTTTATTATATTTTTGTTTTTTTTCCGCACACTGGATACAAGAAAATACAGTTCCGCAACGGGACTCTGGTATTTAACCGTCTTACACGGATAGCCGACAACCACATAAAAATCACTATAAATATTTTTTTTTCCTTTATATGATTTGTAAAATATCTTTTGTTTTCATTACATATTTTCTTTAATTAATAGTCAATGCCACAATTTATTTAATCAATCACTATCACGTAAAAAAATAAAAGAAATCAGATTACAAAACACACAGACTTGCTGTAACAGTTTTTTTTTATTATTTTCCAAAACATAGGTATGTATGTATGTACATCAAAAAAAAATCGGACTATAAATATAACCATCCGTTACAATTATTGGTTTTTATATTTATTGATTTCGAATATATGTCTATACTTTATTCAGACACGTAAATTAACTTATAATTCTTTGTTTTCTCATTTACATATGGTGTCACATATAAACCAAATAAAAATAATAATCACATTATAACACCATTAATTGTTTGTCTTTTTGGTTTTATTTACATAAAATCGTTCTCTTAATATTCATTTAATTTTCAACAAAGTTTTTTTGGCTACGGTATAGTTATTTGACGCCAAATGAATTTCAGCGCCAATTTTTTAAAAGCAGATTTTTTTTAAACTAAATACGCCTTTTTTTTTTAGATTAGAATTTTTATGAACTAAGAATAATAAATAAAAAAACGCTATTTTGTAAAATTGTTTGTTTTCCAAACTACAAAATTAGTACCAAATATGAAAAATTAGTACCAAAATTAGTACCAAATATGACGAGTCATCCATCTTATAAACATTTTTTGTAAATTTTTGTATGAAAATTAGTACCAAAATAATAATGCAACATTTTTTATTTTATTTTTAGGGAAAAATAAGAAATCTCCATTTTCCAGATATTTATTTTGTTTTATTTTTATTTTATTTTCCAGGAAAAATAATGAAATGTATCACTGGATTAAAAAAATGAAATGCGCATTTTCCAAAATAAGCGCTTAAACTGGATATATTAAAAAAATGAAATGCGCATTTTCCAAAATATGCGCTTAAACGAAATTTCCATTTTCCAGATATTTATTTTGATTTCATTTTCCAGGAAAAATAATGAAATGTATCACTGGATTAAAAAAATGAAATGCGCATTTTCCAAAATAAGCGCTTAAACTGGATATATTAAAAAAATGAAATGCGCATTTTCCAAAATATGCGCTTAAACTGGAAATATCTCACTGGATATCAATTTAAAAATTAAAAAATAAGCGCTTACACTGTATATATCACTGGATGTCAATAACAAAATGAAATGAGATTATCCAAAATAGCGCTTAACTAGATACATATCACTGGATATCAATCAACTGGATACATCTCACTGGATATCAATCAACTGGACACATCTCATTGGATAGCAATCAACTGGATATCAATCAAAAAATGGAATGAGCATTATTTATTGTTTTATTTTTGATCTATTTTTCAGGAAAAATTATGAAATTATCATTTTCTTTAATTATGTATTTATGTCCACGAAAAGTTACGTCAAAATTTCCAAAAATTACTGCTAATATTATATAATAGGTGGCACTAATTAGCAAAGTCTCAAAAATGTCTAAACCAAAGAAACAAACCATTTTAGTACAAGTTGTGTCAAAATTTAGCAACTACTCAAACCATTTTGCATAGTTTTGGCGCCAATGTCGTTTCTTAATTTGGCGCCAATGTCGTTTCTTTGACGTAAAATATCTATACATGTTCCGTTTTTTTTTTTTATTAAATAAATTACAGCCAGATGGAAAGCAAAAAAACACATTTTACTTTTAATTAAAACAAAAAAAATAAATAATATTAAGGCTTAATAAGGCTATCCAATTAGTTTTCCGACTGTCCTTTTAAAAAACTCAGACTTGATTCCACAAAATCAAAAACTAGACTTTTTGTTTTTTTTTTATAAAAAAAATTTTGACTTGTCGTCAACTAAACTCAAACTAGACTAAACACTAAATACATTTTTGTTTTTTTTTCTCTCAAGAAAAATCAGTTCAATTTTTCCCCCCTCCATTTTCTCTTCGCATCACTGTTCGTCCCACTCGTTGTATCTCTGCACATCGTTCATCATTTTAATTTTTATTTTTTTTTTATTTTTATTAATGTAAAACCTTTATTGTTATTTATGTTTGTTTTTTTTTTTTTTATGTACACAAATACAACGAATGAGGCGAACAACGACGACGAACACATGTACATACCCAGCTGCACGGCCGCCTCAGACTCATGTCAAATACACCGATCAACTTCTTTCCCCACACAGAGCAAATATCACGCGCCAATTCAAGCCAACGACACCAGAAAGAAAATAGAATATTCCAGACTGAGCATTCCAATAACGCAAATATTCCATCTCATACTACACTATACATGTACACACACCAACTCGCAAGAGATATATATGCTTGTACATGACAATATAGAAAACAAGTGAATGAGAAAAAAAATTCAAAATATGTTTACATAACAATCGAAAGGAATATTAAATTTAAATCTGGAAATCATAAAATCGAGCATAAATAACACCATGGTGGTCATGGTATTTTATAACTACAAGAAAATCTAAACCATTTGAGCGTTTTGAATCTTTGCAGAAAATTTTTTGTTTCCTTGTTTCAAGTGGAGACGTATGCCAGTCGTAACAGTACATATGATTCTCGTTGCACTGGTTGTATAATTACTGTTGTTTGTTTATTTGTTTTGTTTGTTTATACTCGATGATTCAATGTGCCGTTTGTTTCGGCGTCCGTTTTATATTTTTTAATTCCAATTTGGTTGTATATTGTGGGGGTTTTTATTTATGACTCCATGTTGTTTTTTTCGCGTAAAATGCGTTTAAATGGGAATGAAAAATGTTCGTATTAGAATTTTGTGGAGGAAAAATTGAGTGTTGATAAATGATTGGTAATGAAAGGAAAGAAAATTTTCACTTCCCCAAAGGCCGGTGCTTTATTTTTGCACCAGGCCGAATTAAATTACAAAACCTTGAGTAAAATCAATGATGCTTTACTGGCGTTGTGTCATTCACTTTTTCTTTTTGTCGTAAATGCTGAATGAGATTAAATGCGAGTTTGTTGTTGAAAATGTTCAATTCTTCCTCGTTTGTTTGTATATGATAATTGTTTGTTATAATTGTTGTATCGTTGTGTGTAATGGTTTCCTGTGCTCGAAATCTATAAGAAATTTTTTTTTTTCGGCAGTATGGTTGTCTTTTTGTTTAATAGTTAGAAATATTTAGAAATACACTGACCTGTGCTTGGTGCGTTTAATTTTGCACCAAGCTAACTTTTAATTAAGTATATATATTTAAGTATATTCTAGGCGTGGCCTTCCTGGATGGATTATATGTGTATGTATGTCGTATTGTTTTAATACCGTAAAAACGGTAGCCGGTGGTCACCAATTTAACACTTATGTGGGCTGATATAGCGTTTTATTATTTAATTGTAATTAACCCAACCACAATAAAGTCCGAAACACATCCGCTTTATATTTTAAAGGCGGCCGCGCAATTCAATCTATGCGGCCGATATTTATTGATTTTTCACAATATAAAAAAGATATAAACTTTGGGTACACTAATAATCACCATCACCCAATATTATAATTAAGTCACTTAATTAGTACGATTAATATTAATTGCGAGAAAACTATTCTCCACCAGATTTTATTATAGAAAAACTTTTTAATTATCACTTTTAAAATAATTTGTTTTCTTTTTGTATACTGTATAGCGAACGATGTGTTACTTGCGTTGCGAGATGCGAGAGTGTAATATTATTGTATGTGTCTATAGTTGAGACAGCATGATAAAACGTAAATGGTACAATCAAAGCAAAAATTGCTGATTTGCTGTTGTACTGAGGTGTCCAAGATATTTAGTAGAAAGTGGTGAATGTGCGTACTAATACATATCAAAAATTATGGGAATATATGCTCTGCTGGCTATGTTCTTCGTTCTAGTTTCTATATGCATAAACCTACATACAAACAAATTCAAATTTAGGTATATTGTACAATTTAAATGTATGGTAGTATAAGTCATGCGACGATCAACGATTTTAAATTTTTTACCGCTGATTATTTTAAGCGCCAGTTATATTCTTACTCTCTCTTGTATATTCCTATACTCTCTGTACATATGTGGAATGTATTTATTTAAAGTACGGATTCAAACCACTGTTTAACTGTAAGTCAAAATCTACTCCATAGTTGTCACTACTGAGCTGTAAAAAGGCTATTCAAATACAATTATATTTTCAGTCGAAATGAGTTGCATTTCGAATAATTGTAGGGATAAATGAATGTAATAAATTCATTGCATGAGTGAATCACTACATGGATATATTTTTTAATTATGATAATCATTCACAAATTTTTTGAAATAAGTTAACACAGTATTTAAATTGTTTATTATAGTAAGGAAAGTTATAGTAATAAAAATGTCTGAATAAGAGCTTGGTAGGATAAAAGCAAAGCATTCGTAGATATACAAGCCGTCAGGATAAAATTCGAACTTAATATAAGGGGGAAAGAAAGACAAAAAAAATGGATTTTTCATACAAATCATATGAAAAGTTATGTTTTCTTAATTTTGTTTTTCTTAAATGAAAAATTTTACAAAACTGAATTTTGATTTCTACGTTATCAAGAAAAATAATTGATAAGTCAATGATTGCCACACGGGCCTCCCCTCATCGGCCCGCCTACTGGGATGCTGTTTCCCAGTCGCGACGGCTACCGATGCCATTTGTGAAGGAAGGACGCCCGCCTGACAATCCCAGCGACAATCCCCCGGAACGGAGACTGTCACCCCGACGCGATCAACTCATATGGCGTGCCGCCCTTCAGCACAGCCTGTTCTGGAGGAACGAACGGCACGCACGGAAAAGGGTGGAAAAGGGCCGACCCTTCACATGACCACACCCCACATCATCCGATCAATTATTTATTTACACGCACATGGTGCGGCGTAGCACACTACCGTACGAAATTCAAAGAAAAGATTTTAAGTTATGGTAAAAGAGAAAAAATTTAAAATTAGGCTAAAACTGATGAATGATGAATTACGCTAAAACTGATTCTACGTTAACGTTAATTTTCACTTTCACTATCACTGTTTTTAAGAAAATCAAAGAAAACACAAAAATACCTGAAATAAATGAACCGCTATGGGGGTCGAACCACACCCAAAAACGGACAACCGAGCAGAAGTGAAGAGAAAAAAAACGGAAATTCCAAACGCAATCAATCAAAATGACGGAAAAAGAATATAACCGAACAATAATTGCTCTGAGTGGGGTTTTCACCAAATCGGTGCACCACCACGAAACGCCGAAAACAAACGGTAAAAATAATAATATATATGTGCAATATAATGAAAATAGAAAGGAGAAACAACCTGTTACAAACTTAAGAAACTAAAAGTTACTTAGCCAGATTGTTTATCCCTTATTTGTTTTACCTTGTTGTTTTAAGGCCCGTCCGACCAACCGCAACCAGCGCCGACGCAGGATCCCCTCAAACAAACTGTCGCCCTGCCCCCACGGGCGGGAATATTGTCTCACAATCACGCACACAAATTGCTTTATCACTTTTCTTTATTTTTGCTTATGTTTTCCTTTTTTTTTTGTGTTTTTTTTTTCTTAATCGGCCACTTTATAACACCGTGCCCAAGCAAATTTCATTTTTTTTTTCAATAGTTGTACCCTCTTTTCACACTTATAGATCAAGAGAATAAGTCGAACCAAGCAAACAAAATAAACAAACTTCGCCACTTGCTATTAACAATAATGATTTATTTATTTATTATTTTTTTTTTTTTTTTTTTTTTAAAAAATTGTTTTTAATTCCATAATTTATGTTAATAGTGATAATTTACATAATTGTTTTATCTTAACTAAATCTCCCACGAGGTGGGAATAACGGACATTACTTTTCCGTTGTACACAACAACACAAAACTTTTATTAGTCAATGAAATATATTATTTTTTTTTTTTTTTATCTTTATTGTTCAAACAGTCAATATCAATAATTACCAAACGTTTTAACAATTCAAAAATCAAAAATAGACTGTCTTATCAAAAAAAATATTTTACCTCAAAAAATCAGAAAAATTTCCCCCTCCTATTTTCTATCTCGCATCGCTGTTTGTCCCACTCGTTGTATTTGTGCACATGTTCATCATTTATTTATTTTTTTTTTTATTATTGTAAAATCTTTATTGACATGTATATTGTTTTTTTTTTTTTATGTACACAAATACAACGAATAAGACAAACAACGACGACGAACACATGTACATACTTATCTGTACGGCCGCGTCGGCTTCATGTCTAATACACCGATCGGATCTATCCCCACCCAGAGCAAATATCACACGTTAATTTAAGCCAATGATGCCAGAAAGAAAAATCGAATATTCCAGATTGAATATTTTAATAACCAAATATTCCATCTCATACTACACAGTACATGTAAACACACCAACTCGCAAGAGATATATATGTTTGTACATGACAAAATAGAAAACAAGTAAATGAAAAAAAAAATCAAAATATGTTTACATAGCAATCGGTGAGAATATTAAATTTGAATTTGGCAAAGCATAAATTAGAGCATATGTGTATACAACACTATGGTGGTCATGGTATTTTATAATTAAAGAAAAATTTCAAATTATTTGCGTTTGGAATTTTCGAAAAAAAAATTTTCACTGTTCCAAGTGGAGACGTATGCCAGTCGTAACAAATTTCTAGCTCTGGAACATGTTGCGCTAGTCTGTTCGCGTTCCAGGTGACAATTCTTAATGATCTGCTCATTTTAGTATATGAGGGCAAGGTATATCAAGGTTTGATGCATATCTAGACGCTTATATAAAGCTTCTAGACCACGTTCTTGCTTTGCTAGCCTTATATTTATGGCTTCTATGCTTCGACAAATCCTTTCAAGGGGGTTATCATTCGTAGCATTAGATGATTGCTGTACAATTTGTGAATAACTTTTCCGCTCTGTACCAATACCTGGTGGTTTTGGCTCCGCTTGGGTTTTAGTTGGTTTCTCTTCTCTGGTAACCCTAGGGTTTTGAGGAAACTGATGCGTTTTGTTTCTTAGTCTTTGAAGTTCTTTGGCTACTTCACAGCCTCTATAATTTGCAGGATGATGCTATTTACAGTTTATACATTTTGCAGGGGTGTTTCTACTTTCTGTACACTCTTTCGCGTTGTATTTTCCAGCACATTTTACGCATCTTGGCTCCCGTCTGCAATATTTTTTGCGTGTGATTGAAACCTTGGCATTTTTTGCATTAAGGTATTAGCCTCGTGTTTTTCTTAAGCGGTTCTATTTTAACCCTCATATTGAGAATTGCTTTGATGTTGAAGATGTTTTCAACTTTCTCCTTTTTGTTAAACGTAAGCATGAAGAGTGGAAGCCCCCTTTTATGACTTGATTGTTCTCACCTCTCTCTCGTTTTAGGATGTTTACTGCATCTTCTATTTGCAGATCTCTTGCCTTTAGGTCCTCAATTATGTCTTCCTTCGTACACGTTGGATGAAGGCCTGTGGCCATAACCTTAATTGCGCGTTCGTTTTTATCTTCGTATGTGAACCATTTTTTACCTTCCGCATTGAGCTTTGTTGCTAGAGCTCTATATGTATCGGAATCCGGTGTATTGATTTTCCACACGTTATTGTTTAGTGACACTACTCTATATTCCTTAGCTGTCACTGATTTCATTAAAGATTGTATGCTAGCAAATTCTGTTATGTCGATTACATTAATTGGCGGAGGCGCCTTTTCTTTCGGTACAACCTTTTGTTGCCGATTTTGTTGCTGTTGCTGGTGAGCTCGTTTGGTATTACCAAAGTATTACCAATCACCAGTTACTAATACATTAGCTTGCGAATGATCTCCAACTTCAGGCGAGCATTCTGCTTTTCGTTTTTTGGTAGGTCTTATAACGATTGAGGTCGTTAATATTTAATAATTAATAACACTTCATGTAATTCATTATTATATATAACTTTATTATTATTAATTGATGGTTAACAGTTTGAGATTTCTAATCACTGGATTATTTTATTAATCACCACCACTTATTATACGTGCCAAAAAAATTATTAATTTTATTATTTTTTATTTATTTGATGCGAGACGCTTTTCAAAAAAAGTGAATTTTTTTTGTGTGTCAGAAAAAACTACCGAGACAAGAATTTTAATTTTGTTTTTTTTTTTCGTCGATGTTTGGTTTTTTTTTACTGTCGCACAGTTGGTATGCTTGGGGTTATGTGCGATTGGTCGAAAGCAATGGGCGCGTTGTTTTTGTTTATTTTGTGTTCGTGTGCGAATACGTAAATTCGACAATTAATAAATGAAGTAGCGGTGAGTGAATGTAAGTGTATGTATTTATATATGTATATATTAATGAGTGAGCCGCTACAGGACTCCCCCGCAAGTGATCTTCCCCTCCCTAGGGAATAAGTGTATGAGTATTAGCAATACGGACGGTTTTGTGTGTTCGAGAGGCTGATGTTTGATCAGCTGAGCAGAGAATTCCGTAAGCTGGTTTGAGCCGATCGATTGAAATATTGCAGTTTTTGCCATTAATCGATACGGTGAAATGTTTTCGAAGTCTACGTATGATTTTATACGGACCTTCATAGGGAGGAGTTAATCCCGTGCGAACCTTGTCTGTTCTGATAAAGACAAAATCGCAGTTGGTGAGCGATTTCGGAACGAAAACGTCATCTTGCTTGGGTTGACGTGGTGCTTTGGGTACAAGGTTCTGCATGGTTTGTCGCAGTTGGTCGATGACTGTGTCGGGCGTTGGAAGTGGTGGAAGAGGGCTATCGATGAAGAACTCACCGGGTAGCTTGATGGTTTGACCATAAACCATTTCAGCTGGTGAGCACTTGAGATCCTCTTTCACTGTTGCTCGGATTCCAAGAAGTATGATTGGTATCTCCGAGCTCCAATTAATTGTGTTGCTTCTGGCCATTAGAGCGGCTTTAAGTTGCCGATGGAAGCGTTCGACCATGCCATTGGCTTGCGGATGGTAAGCCGTTGTACGTATCCGATGAGATCCGAGGAGTTTCGTTAACTCTGAGAAAAGCTTTGACTCGAATTGCGTTCCCTGATCAGTTGTGATGTGAAGGGGCACGCCGAATCGTGATACGTAATTATTTACAAAAGTGGTGGCAATGGTTGCAGCTGACATGTTTGTCATGCAGTACGCTTCAGGCCATCGAGTGAAACGATCGACACAGGTGAGTAAATATGAATATCCATTAGACGGAGGGAGAGGACCTACAATATCTATATGGATATGCTCGAATCGACCAGGTGGAATGTCAAATTGTCCTTGGGGTGATTTTGTGTGCCGTTGGAATTTGGCACGTTGGCAGGATAAACAAGACTGAGCCCAATTGCCTACGTCTTTATTTATGTTAGGCCAAAAGTAGCGAGCAGAAATCAACTTACGAGTTGCACGGACACTAGGATGCGAAATATTGTGTAGCGTGTCGAAGATGGATCGACGTAGTGGTGCTGCTATGTATGGGCGATTGTTCCCAGTAGATGTTTCACAAATAATTTCAAGGCCAGGTAATTTGAAAAGCTCTAGTTTCATTGATGAACTAGTGTGACGTTCGGAACCAGAAAATAAATTCTGAAGTTCTAAGTCAGCTTTTTGTGTGTTTGCTATTTGGGTTAAGTCGATGTGTGTGTCGACTGCGGCCGTTTCGTTGTCGGTAGTGCGGGACAGTGTATCCGCGACAACATTGTTATGTCCGTGGACATGTTGGATGTCCGTTGTAAATTGACTGATATAATCCAAGTGACGAGATTGTCTTGGATTGCGTTCAGTTTTGGACTGAATTGCTCGTGTCAGAGGCTTGTGGTCGGTATAAATGGTGAAGTCCCGACCCTCGACAAAATATCTAAAGTGTTTTACTGCTAGATATATTGCGAGTAATTCCCGATCGAATGCGGAATATTTCTTTTCAGCATCCGAGAGTTTCTTGGAAAAGAATCCCAGTGGCTCCCAACACTCGTTGTTGTACTGTTGTAGTACTGCACCGACAGCAGTATTTGATGCGTCAGTGGTTAAACTGAGCTTTGAGTCATTCAGCGGGTGTGCTAGAAGTGTTATCTTGGCCAATTCAGCTTTAAGCGACGAGAATGCGTGTTGACATTCGTCGGGCCAAGAGAAGTTCTTGGCTGTCTTGGGCTTCTTGAGTAAGGCTGCCAAGTGAGAATGAATTGGTGCGAGTGTTTCAGCGAGCTGTGGTATAAATCGGTGGTAGTAGTTTACCATACCGACGAATCGCTGTATGCTTTTGATTGATGTTGGGGCTGGGAATTCCCTAATGGCGTTAATTCGTTCTTCGGACGGCAGAATACCATTAGGGGTGATCTTGTGGCTGAGGAAATCAAGAGTGGATGCGCCAAAGACGCATTTTGAGCTCTTGATATGAACATCAAACTGCGTTAACCTGTGAAAAAGTTGTTCCAGGTGAAGTTTGTGTTGCTCCTCATTATGCGAAGCTACAAGAATGTCGTCAATGTAGACGAAGACGAAGTCCAAATCGCGTACGACTTCGTTCATGAAACGCTGAAACGTTTGCGCGGCATTGCGTAGTCCAAATGGCATTCGGGTGAATTCGAAGAGGCCAAATGGAGTAGTGATCGCCGTTTTATGAACGTCTTCAGGTGCAACGGGAATGAGATGGTAAGCTCTGACTAGATCGATTTTTGAAAAAATTTTGCATCCATGCAAGTGCATGGAGAAATTTTGGATGTGGGGTATCGGGTAGCGATCAGGTGTTGTGATCGTATTTAAACGGCGATAATCCCCACATGGTCGCCAATCGTGATCTTTCTTTTTCACCATATGGAGCGGACAAGAGATGGGAGATGCAGATGGCCGGCAAATCCCTAATTCCACCATGTGCTGGAATTCCGTTTGTGCGGCTTTGTGACGAACTGGGTCTAGTCTGCGTAGTCTTGACACAGGCAGATGGCCTGCTGTGACAATATGGTGGACCACGTTGTGCTGGACTGGCAAATTGTAGTTAGGTTCTGTTGTGAGGGAAGGAAATTGCTTAAGGAGAGTGCCATAACCATTGTTGACTGCGAAATGAATCGGTGTCGGTGTGTCGACAAGAACCGAGGCGGCATTGATTGACAGATGAGTCGCTGAATCAACCAGCCGTTTGTTTCTTAAGTCAACAAGTAAGCCAAATTTGCACAAGAAATCGGCGCCAATGATCGGACGGTTCACAGCAGCTAAGATGAAAGCATGCGTGAATGATCGTTTTAGTCCGATATCCACCTGAAGCAACTTTGTGCCGTAGGTGTGGATTGTAGTGCCATTGGCGGCCGAAAGAACTAGACAATTATTTCTGTTTGTATAATTGAAAGTTTGTTTGAAATAATTCGCTGGAATGACCGAAAGGTCAGCGCCAGTGTCAATAAGAAAATTATATTTATTATGTTTGTCTAACACGAATAGACGGGCTGAGTTTTTGAAGGTGTCTGACGTTGTCGTCATTACCCGCTGACTTACATGTTTTTTTGATGTGTGATATCAATGTCCATCTTGTTGATAGAGTGCTGTGGCTTATGGAAAATGCACGGTGGAATGCATTTGCGTGCTGCTGCACCATGTTTTGCGTGATACCAACACTTGCCCATACGATTGTTTACACTCTGAGTATTATTATCGTGAGATTGTGATCGTGTCGCGGAACGTCCCCTTGATCTACTTCGGCCGCTTCGAAACAAGCCCGCTAATCGAGCCTCGATGCGCGCCAGGCGATCTTCTATTGATTGTGAGTGAGGAGTGGGGGAGCGACTCTGCCTATTCGTGTTATTTTGAGTCGAACTGTGATTAATTGCTTGTATGCTTGAAAATGATTGCGTATTCGTCACCTCGTACATGCGGTCTGCTATTTTCGCCAGTTCTTCGATAGTTGTGGAAACTGGTTGTGCAGTCATTGCAATTTTGATAACCGCAGGTAGCTTTCGGATCCAAATGGATTGGATGATTGTTTCACTTATTGTGTTCTGGCCTGCGAGGTTGCGTAGGTGACGAAGTGTCTCCGTGGGGCGTCGGTCGCCGAGATCTTGGCTAGACAGGAGGGCTTCTAAACGTCGCTCATCCGATGGAGTCAATCGATCTAATAGTGTTTGTTTTAAAATTGAGTATTGATTGTCTTTTGGAGGTTGTTGAAGAAAATCGCTTATGGTGTCACAGGTTTCGGGCGAAATTGTCGCTAGAACGTATGAGTACTTTGATTTCTCTGACGTGATATTTCGAATTTCGAATTGTATTTCGGCTAACCGGAACCAATTGCTCGGTTGTTGCGGCCAGAATGGTTGCAAGTTGATTTTTGCATGTCCTGCGACTTCTGCTGTTGATGGTCCTGGTCGTTGTTCTTGTGGATTGACCTTCACGTTATTTTGTTCAGTGTCCGACATTTTGAAAATTTTTTTCTTTTTTTCTTTAGAAAAAAAATAAAAAATAAAAAAACAAAAATTCTCAAATTGAAAACTCGTGTATACGTTATACGTTACTTCACACACCAAAAAAAAATTTTGTACCTGAAATTTAAATTTAATCGTTGGAAAAATAAACTTCCCCCCTTGAACAAAATACCCTTTTAGTGTGTGGAGCCGAATTGTTGCTGAACGTGATTTTATATTGGACCTAGTGCGATTGAACAATGGTTAAAAATCAAAAAAAAAAAATAGTGGTTCGAGTGGAATGGTTACCATGTATGACAAAAAAAAAATAAGGTGGCACGTATTGGCCGACGAGATACCCCCGAATTACGGAACGGGCGTGTCACCACGTATTGGGGGGGTTCGTTGAAATGTTTAATGAAAAATTAGACAATAATGATAAATACCAAAATAAATGCGATTCCACACGAAAGCGTCGGTGAAAGTACCAAACAGTAAAAAAAATCAAAAAGTAAAACGGAACAATTATGCTGATTATTTTTGCGACTAATAATGTACTCCGAAAGTGGTGGTGAAAAATTTACATTTGATTTTCCAGTATAAAATTTTGAATGTAAATATGAAATATAATATATGGTATATAATCTTGAATATAATTTTCGATATGTTTTTTTGGTTATATAATATAATAATAAAACGATAAATTGTTCTTAATGTGCAAAAAAAACTTTTCTTATTTTGTTTCTATTCTTGAAACCGTCAATAGACAGAACGTAAAGAAAAAAATTGACACTTAGCTGTTTGTATTGTTGTAGTTGCTGCCGCTGTTGTTGTCCTTGATGTTGTTAACCGCTGATTGCTGATATTTTGTTTTTGGTTGTGTCGGTTGATTTATTGTGTGTCGTTTGTTGAGAAAACAACAAAAAAAAATATTTTCCAAAAAAAATCTTTATATTTTTATTTTTGTTGTACCCTGTGTTGGGCCGTGTGTTTCCGTGTGTGTACTGTGTTGTAAAACGATTACTTTTACTTTTCCGTTACATATATTTTGTTGTATACATATGTCAAATGTTGATGTATTATTTGTCCAATCTCCTCGCTATTGTTTCGGTACATTTCTTGTACCCAGCTTGAAAATTTTATAATTGTATGTCTTTTCGCTCCGTTTATTATGAAATCAGAAATATATGGAAAATTGATTAGGTGCGTGATTGATTTTTATTAAAAGGAATTAAGGTACATACCCGTTGCCTGGCACGAAATATCGTACCAAGCCTCCAATTTGTTGTGCTTTTTAAAATGCCGTAAATACGGCCGTCGTAAACAACAATTATTGTGTCCACAATTTTCACCAAAAAAATTTTTACAAAATGGTTGCGCTGCTCTTTGAGGCGTAGCGTGTTGTTTTCCGTAAATACGGATGCCGGTGGTCACCAATATAACGATTGAGGTCGTTAATATTTAATAATTAATAACACTTCATGTAATTCATTATTATATATAACTTTATTATTATTAATTGATGGTTAACAGTTTGAGATTTCTAATCACTGGATTATTTTATTAATCACCACCACTTATTATACGTGCCAAAAAAATTATTAATTTTATTATTTTTTATTTATTTGATGCGAGACGCTTTTCAAAAAAAGTGAATTTTTTTTGTGTGTCAGAAAAAACTACCGAGACAAGAATTTTAATTTTGTTTTTTTTTTTTTTCGTCGATGTTTGGTTTTTTTTTACTGTCGCACAGTTGGTATGCTTGGGGTTATGTGCGATTGGTCGAAAGCAATGGGCGCGTTGTTTTTGTTTATTTTGTGTTCGTGTGCGAATACGTAAATTCGACAATTAATAAATGAAGTAGCGGTGAGTGAATGTAAGTGTATGTATTTATATATGTATATATTAATGAGTGAGCCGCTACAGTCTTTTCTTCCTTTTCAGTACCCAATCTGTTTCTCTCATGAGATCCTCTTCATCAGTATGGAACTCATTGTTATAACTGGTGTGAGTACTTGTTTCATTATAACAAGTTAGCGGGTTTTCAGAAATCTCCATTGGTTTGGGCTTCTTTAATTCTTCATTTTCTTTTTTCAGCTTTTCAATTTCGCTTCTTAGTTGGGTTAAAAGTACATCTACTTCACTGAGTTTTCGACAGAGTTTAGCGTTTTCGTCTTTCTTCTGATTTGCAGAGTTAGTATGATGGTTTGGTGATCTTAACAACATTGAACTTCTTTCGAATGGGTTTAGCAATGATTGGCTCACCCCAGAATCCATTGAGCCAGCCTCGTAAGAGGGTGGATTAGCCAACTGGGTAGTTGGTTTACCACCTGGGGTATTGTTTCCTTTTTGCGTTGTACTCATTGCTTTAAAACTGGTTATGTATCAACTACCAACCTAACCAGTACAAGTTGGTAGTGGGTCATTGAAGAGAACATCATTTGCTATGTTCTCGGTAGTCGGTTATTCCGCCGTATCTCGGTCGCCAGAGCCTCGTTAGTTAATTAGCAGGAAGTACCACGTGTAGGTGAGGTTGGCATTTGGGCTAGTATAATAAGACCATCTAAACCGGCGCCCCTTACCCCCCGGCACTGTGAAATGTTAACCATGATGTCACACAGTATTCACCTCATTATTTGGTGTTTGGGCAACATATGACTCTAAATGGATCGAACTACGCGTTGCGTAAGTTATTGTCATCGCAAGATGATAATGCAGTGTACATGTTGTCTAAATATACTCGATTAAATTTGATTCGTGACCAAATTATCCACTATCTGAAAGTTGGACATGAAAAATCCTCTTCTCGGTACAATCTTCGTAGTAGGCATCGAAATTTTCATTCTAATCAGCCCGTTTTTGTTAGATCTTTTGCACAAAGTAGCGCAGCTGATAAATTCTCCGCCAAATTAGCTGCTAAATTTATTACGGTGATTATCACTAATCAAGTAGGAAATACGGCTTATAACGTTAAAGATTTATATGGAAAACCATTGGGCACATACCATGCCAAAGATATTCGCATTTAGAATTTGTATTAGTTTAACGTATGCCTGGTTTGAGACCTTATCTCGGATGTGGGTCGTCCCCACGTTTGTTACGACCATCATTCGTCACCACCCTGTTGAAGTAATAGTGAACCGAAAATTGGCATCTTGCGAGTAATGTTGATCACGCGTGTTTGGAGATGACACCTGAAAATCCTGATTATAAATCTGTAACCTAAAAAAAATTTGAAAATTATTATTTGTACTTGAAATTTACAATTTACTTAATACTTAGCTTTAGTCATTTTACACTTATTTCTCCAATTCATTGTTATGCTAGGAAAAAATAACTTGGATTAGAATCTTTATTACTATATATCTTACTTTGAATTATATAACTTTACTTATTTATGCAACTTAATGAATATATTTTGTTTATATACTGCTGTCAGTGTTGACATTTCAATATGTGTCGATAACATAGATATAAATAATGACATGTCGATAATACAGTATTGGTTGCATAATTAGTGTTCAATGGTATAACTTTCTTCACCAATTGTTTACAGTGCAATGCACACAAAAAATAAGATCGTTACGATTGAATCTTTGCGATTGCAAACACCTTGTAAAACAAATAAATTAATAAATTAAGTGATACGTTTTATAACGTGAAATATTAAAGTGGTTTTTTCTTGATTGTATTGCCGGACCATCTTCGTCGAATACATAGATACAGTCCATTATCAACGTTCCGTGGGAAAATTACGCAGCTACAAATTCGGGCCACAGTATACGCTGTGGAAATTTATCACAATTTTTGAGTTGCCCCACCATTTTTGGTCCTTCGAGCCGGATCGTCCAGCCAACGTTGTAAAACAGTTTTCACGGGAGCATCTATTGGATTTAATCAATGTCATCAAATCAGGAATATCTCAAGATTGCAATTCATGTGTCTTGGCAGATAAGTAGCCAATTTATATATTTTGTACTAAATAGATACGGTGCTAGTCGATAAATTATTCACGTGGTCACATAAATTGACTCTCCTGTTGTGTGGTTAGCCATTTCTCGTCAGTACTTTTTCAATATATGTGGAAATCGCATTTGAGTTGTTACACGTGCATGGAAATTGCCCGAATATATTAAACAGTTAATCATTAAATCGAGTCGCGATTTTTCAATTCGCCATTTTAATAAATCCATGTGAAATTGCTCGAACATACTAAACCGGTATTTAATAAACCAAGTCGCCATTTCCGAGTCGCGTTTTTAATAAATTTTCGGGAATATGGAATTTTGGTGTATATAGACAATTATCAAACGAAAGGGTATAAATTATACTAGTTTGTGCAGTGTATTTCGTGCCGATTACTATAAAGTGAAACAATAAATTATCAGTAATGGTTGATGTGAATCCACTAAAAAGGCAGAAGTCTGCTAACAAGGGCAAATTAACTTTCTTATTAAACTCGCTCAAAACCCCAACAAGCGAACTGTCGATAGAAGAATGCAGGGTAAAATTATCTAGAGCGGAGCAATTATTGGGTCAATTTACGCAGCTGGAAAACAGCATTCTTGCTGAAGATGACAAGTACGAACCGGACATGGAGTACGAGGAAAACTATTATAAAGCAGTTTCTAAAATTAATAAATTGATTCGAGAGCTTGGAATCGAGAGCGGCAGCGCAAACACCAGCTTCGATAATTCAGCGACTGTTACACAAAATGGGGCACAGGTCAGATTACCCAAATTAAATATACCACCTTTTTCCGACGAGCACACTGAGTGGCAATCGTTCCACGATCTGTATGTGTCTGCAATTCACGACTCAAACACACTAATGCCTGTTCAGAAGTTTCTGTATCTGAAAGGATTACTCCGCGGTGAAGCTGCTAGTCTACTACGTCACTTCAGAATTACAGAAAGTAATTACATTGAAGCTTGGCAAAAAATACGTACGCGATATGACAGGAAGAAGTACACGATCAACACTTTCATTAGAACGTTCCTAGATCAACCAACCATTAGCTCAGCAACCCGCATTAATGTGAAGCAGCTACTGGATACCTCTGATGAAGTGCTTAGGGGTTTGAAGGCAATGGGGAAAGACGGAGAAGCCAGAGATCCGTGGCTCATTTACATCATATTAAATAAATTGGATAACGAGTCAAAGAGTCAATGGGCAACATGCACAGCAGAAAAGCAGGTACCTACGATTCAAGAATTATTCGAGTTCCTGCTACGAAGAAGTGATGCGTTGGAATCTACGCAAAGTACATACAAACGGACTCAACCAATCAAAAGCAATTATCAATTAAGGGCCATGTCGTGACCAATCAGCCAAATTGTCCAATGTGTCAATCAAGCAACCATTCCATCTACCAATGTTCACAGTTTAATGAATTGGAAGTCATCAATCGACGGGAATTGACTGAGCAAAACAGACGATGCTTTAATTGTTTAAGTGACCGACATGTTGTCTTTTAAATGCCAATCAAGAAGACGTTGTACAATATGTAAGGGAAGGCATCACACGCTTCTTCATGTATCTCAAATCGGCTTAACGCCGGAAACAAACGTGGAAGAACAAAAACCAGCTTCTGCGGTGTCACCAAAATCAACCACAGTTTCAATAAATTATGGCCAGACGTCAACAGTTCAATCAGTCTTACCAACTTCCATGACCAAGGTAATGAGTTCGTCCGGAACTTTGTTGTGTTGTCGCGCACTGTTGGATTCTGGATCCCAGGCCAGTTTTATTACTGAATCTTGCATTCAGCGCCTGGGAATTCGTCGCAAGAATGGAAGAGTCGCAGTACGAGGCCTAGGTCACTTGGACGCAGGCATCACCAGAGGAATGGCAACGATCCATATTCATCCAGAAGTGGGACCTGTTTTTGCAGTGAACGTATTTATCATTAATAAAATTACGTCAAACATACCGAGATATGATGATACCATGCGGACCCTAGATGCTTGGAGAACATTACCGTTAGCAGATTCATCCGTTGGCAATTCGAGCGAAATCGATATTCTCATTGGCATCGACCACTTCTTCAACGTATTAATCGATGGCCAGATTCGTACGAGTCAAAATATGCCTATCCTCCAAAATACAATTTTCGGTTGGGTTGCAGCAGGAAATCTTCGTAACAACGCTACATATGAGGACAAAATTATAAGCGGTCTTACAACGAACATATCTGAGTTTGATATCAATCGAACCTTACGGAGATTTTGGGAAGTGGAAGAAGTTGAAACGAAAATCAATTTGACAGAAGAAGAACAATTTTGCGAAAACCATTTCCAAGAGAATTTAGCAAAGGCAGAAGGTGGAAAATTCATTGTAAAATTGCCATTCAAGCGGAACAGAAACGACTTAGGAGAGTCATAACCCATCGCAATTCGGCGACTACAGGGCATGGAACGACGATTCCAAAGGGATCAATGGCTATACGACGAATATAAGAAATTTATGGATGAATACATAAAGCTGGGGCATATGAAGGAGATACCGCTAAACGTTGGACGAAATTTTGGAGTGTACCTTCCTCATCATGGAGTATTGAAGCAATCAAGCACCACTACGAAGCTCAGAGTTGTCTTCGATGCATCATCAAAAACAACTTCCCATTTCTCATTGAATGATTGTCTTGCCGTGGGTCCGACAATACAGTTTTCATTGACAGAAATCCTGTTGCGTTTCCGAGAACGAGCCATTGAATTCGCAGCGGATGTCGAGAAGATGTACCTGCAAGTTTGGGTTGATGACTATGACACCAATTTTCAACGGATAGTTTGGAGAAACCATCCCTCTGAGCCAATCCGACACTATAACCTGCTAACGGTAACATACGGAACATCATCAGCTCCATTTCTCGCGACGAGAGCGCTTCGAGAGATTGGATTGCAAGCCATTGATACAAATCCAACAGTATCCAAAGCAATTCTTGAGGATTTTTATGTTGATGACTTGTTGTCAGGGGCCAACTCTATTGAGTCCGCAAGAAAACTAAAAGAAGGAATTGGTACGAGTCAAGGGATTCATATTACGCAAATGGGTATCTAACGCAGACGAGTTAAATGAAGGGACGAAAGGCAGTGATGTTATCCAAATTAACGACAATTCAGACATTCAAAGGGTATTAGGTCTACGCTGGAGTCCAACTCGAGATGCATTCCATTTTCACGTGGACATCGAAGACACAACGTACATCACAAAAAGAAAGGTATTATCTAACGCGGGCAGAATATTTGACCCCCTAGGCTGGTTGGCACCTGTCATCATACGAGTCAAAATTTTCATACAGCATCTTTGGATAGTTGATCTAGGATGGGACGAGCCGTTAAACGACGAGTTGTCAAAACAATGGAGAGAGATTTACCAAACTTGACATTCAATTCAAGACATAAGCATTAATCGGTTTATAGGTAGCATAAACCCCATTCATATCGAGCTACATGGATTTTGCGACGCAAGTGAACGTGCATACGCAGCAGCAATCTACTTCCGTTTGATTTCAAGTGATGGAAAAATTAGTGTGAACCTAGTCACAAGCAAAACCAAAGTCTCACCGATCAAGCAGCTTTCGATCCCTCGCCTAGAATTATGTGGCGCCGTGCTACTTACAAGGTTGATAAAATCCGTTGAACAAAACTCCACACTTCAGTTTAATGACATTATTGCGTGGACCGATTCCAAAATAGTACTTGACTGGCTTTCCTCACATCCGCAACGCTGGAAAACATTCATTGGGAATCGAATTTCAGAGATTCTCGAAACTATACCCCACCATAATTGGAAATATGTACGTTCAGCCGACAATCCAGCAGATTGTGCTTCGCGTGGTGTAACACCACAGACTTTAAAAGAATTTGATATTTGGTGGAAGGGGCCGAAATTGTTAAATGACAAGAAGGAAACGTGGCCATCACCTAAGATTAGTACAGAAGGGACAACAGAAGAATTACGTCATAATTCATTCAATCTAACCATCATCGAGAACTTAATTGCCGACTTGTCTGAGAGGTATTCGTCATTTAATAAACTACTAAGAATCGTTGCTACTATCCACAGATTTGTCAGTAATTGCAAGGCACCTAACCAGGCACGCCAAACGAGCAACTTATTTAGCCGAGATGAATTGTTAAAATCAAAAAACACAATTATCAGAAATATTCAAAAGCAGCACTTTAAAGATGAAGTTGTTAGCCTGACGAAGTCTGACAGCATATCCAATTCGAGTAAAATAAAGACATTGAGTCCATACATCGACAAATACGGCATCTTGCGGGTAGGTGGAAGGTTATCTAATTCAAATGCCACTTACGACACAAAACACCCAGTGATACTTCCACATCAGTCCATTATTTCGACACGAATAATCGAAGAAGCTCATCGAGATTATAAACATGCTGGAGCATCATTACTATTGGCAAACTTGAGACAACATTATTGGATCATTGGAGCAAAACGAATCATTCGTCAAGTCATTAGTAGATATGCACGAAAATCAGAGCCAAAACGGAAGTGCAAATCATGGCAGATTTACCAGCAGCAAGAGCAGAATTCATCAGACCGTTTCTCAAAGTTGGTGTCGATTTCGCTGGTCCGCTGTCAATACATTTGACTAAACGGCGCGGACAGAAAACATATAAGGCATATATATATATATATATATATATATATATATATATATATATATATATATATATATATATATATATATATATATCTTTATTTGTCTCAGCGTTAAGGCTGTTCACCTAGAATTAGTGAGCAGTTTGAGTAGTGATGCATTTTTGGCCGCACTAAAACGATACGTCGCAAGAAGGGGTACCAGCACCGACATATATTCAGACAATGGCACCAATTTCGTTGGTGCCAATAAGCTTCTACAACAAAATTTCAATAAATTGATAGAAGAGTCTAATGAATGTTCTCAATTATTTTCCAGAAATTTTATTACTTGGCATTTCAATCCTCCAAGCGCTCCCAGTTTCGGTGGATTGTGGGAAAGCGCAATCAAATCGATGAAATTTCATCTCAAGAGGATAATCGGCGCTAGCATACTCACCATGGAAGAAATGACCACCTTGTTGGCAGAGGTTGAGGCGATATTAAATTGCAGACCGTTGTGTGTATTATCGTCAGACGATTTAGACGTGTTAACACCATCACATTTTATAATTGGGCATTCCAACGCAAAAATTCCCGAAGCAAGTGTGCCTGATGTACAGTCGAATTACAATCAGAGATGGCAAAACGTCCAACGTATAGCACAGCAATTTTCCAAACGATGGCACGCCGAGTATCTGACGTCACTACAACACCGAGTAAAATGGCATACGACTAAAGAAAACATACGAATAGATGATATTGTCATTATTAAGGAAGACGATATTCCGTCAACACATTGGAACCTAGGAAAAATCATAAAACTACACCCAGACAAAGACAATGTTGTACGTGTTGTCACGCTGAAAACAAAATCGGGCATATTAAAGCGGCCAATCAACAAATTGTGCATTCTTCCTATTGAATCGGACGATTCAAGGTCCACGGCATGTTTGGAGATGACACCTGAAAATCCTGATTATAAATCTGTAACCTAAAAAAAAAAAGTAAAATTTGAAAATTATTATTTGTACTTGAAATTTACAATTTACTTAATACTTAGCAAGTCATTTTAGATTTTACACTTATTTCTCCAATTCAATGTTATGCTAGGAAAAAATAACTTGGATTAGAATCTTTATTACTATATATCTTACTTTGACTTATGCAACTTGTTTTTAAATTTGCTCAGGTCAGATCTTTCAATCCATAGGACCAGTGAGTTATGTTTTTCCAGAAAAAACCCACAGAAATTTCTCAAGGGAAATCCTGGGGCACTGGATAGGTTATATTTTTCACAAAAAGTATTAATTGTTATATTTTTAGTTTTGTAATATTTAATATGTAGTAATTTTTATATTTGTTATAAGTGTGAGTTATAGCGTGATCACGTTGTAAAATGGCGTAGGCTCATATCGTTAGTGCACGATGAATTATGGATCGCATCAATTAATATTGAGCAGATCCTGAGTCTTTTTCACAAACGTGTTTTTTAAAAGTCGCAAAAAAGGTGATTCCTTCGCTCTGTGTACGAAATTATGGGCCTTATACGGAATTACGCAGTACCCGGAACCACTTAATGCGACTTAATTTATTCACTTTTTTTTTTTGGTCCGCTCCGTAACGCGTACAAAACGAGACTGGCTTATGCAACTTAATGAATTATATTTTGTTTATATACTGCTGTCAGTGTTGACATTTCAATATGTGTCGATAACATAGATATAAATAATGACATGTCGATAGTACAGTATTGGTTGCATAATTAGTGTTCAATGGTATAACTTTCTTCACCAATTGTTTACAGTGCAATGCACATAAAAAATAAGATTATTGACACGTCATTATTATTGACGATTGGACTGTCATGATTTTGCATGCAGAGCGTAGCGTTTAATTTAATTCCGGTAGTTTCACTTCCCATATGTTTTATATGGAGAGAAATGTCATTTCATGCATAGCGTAGGGTTTACATTATTTCCGATAGGTATCACATTTTACAGTTTTCCAATCGCCAATTGCATTTAATTTTTTTTTAGAATCATTACGATTGAATCTTTGCGATTGCAAACACCTTGTAAAACAAATAAATTAATAAATTAAATGATACGTTTTATAACGTGAAATATTAAAGTGGTTTTTTCTTTATTGTATTGCCGGACCATCTTCGTCGAATACATAGATACAGTCCATTATCAACGTTACGTGGGAAACCTACGCAGCTACAAATTCGGGCCACAGTATACGCTGTGGAAATTTATCACAATTTTTGAGTTTCCCCACCAACGCGTATTAAATGTTTACTACCCCTTTTTTATGCTGTGAAAGCAAAATATTTTGTGTCGATAAACATAATTTGTTTTAACCAAGCAATCTAAACGAAGCATAAAACAAATTGTATTATTTTTTATTATTCTTGTTATACTCTTGTTATGCATTTTGAATTGTATTTGCGTGTATGTTTAAATCATGTATGTAGAATATATTCGCTGTAAAATATTCATTTGTGCAGCTTTTCTGGAATATTCCTTTTGTTTGTGTATTCGTTGGCGTGTTTATTGTAATTGCTCTGAGTGGGGGATGATGAAGCAGGTTGGTTTATTCGGCATGAGTCCGAGGTGAGAAAGAGAAATATATTTTCGGCGTTGGTTTGATATGTTGCTCATTGTATTTGTGAACACAATAAATAAATAAAATAAAAATAAAAACAAAAAAAAAATAAAAAAAAACCATAACCTGCTAAAATTCTCGGTGGTATCTGAGTGGTATCGATAATGAATAGTAAAACTCAAGACCGGTAGAAGATACATATACTACCTCGAATCACCAACAGTACACAGGCGATCGAATTACAGGGGACCGAGCCAACAAATATGCACGCACCAGACCAAACGAAAAGCCGTGTTACATAACCAGAAAGTGGCGTAACAAACGTGGGGATGTCCCACACCTGAGAGGAGTCTCATTATCCGGGCATAAATATTGGTAAATTAATGGTAAAAATAAACCAGAGGGAAAGGGAGTAAAAGAGAGAAAAAAAGTAAAACTTATTTAAGATACTAAGCACGGATGTCCTTTGAATGATAAGTGCCCAGAGATTCTCCTTCCAAGTTCTTAACAACATACGCTACATTACCAATTTTGGATTCTACTATGGTCGGTATAAATTTAGCCGCTAACTTGCCCGAGAATTTATTGAAAGCATCGCTGTGCACGAAAGACCTAACAAACACTTTTTGACCGGGCTGAAAGCTTCGATTCGCGCTCCGAAGATTATAGTGTCGAGTCACATGGTTGTGAGCCACTCTTAAATTATGAATCACGGTTTCTCTAACCAAGTTCAATCGATCTGGCTTATCCATAACGCAAACTTCAGTTGCATCCTTGTCATATGAAAGCCTACGTAAGCCATACTCTGTTCCGTGGAGTGGATGTGCTGGCCAAATACCAGATAATGTGGAGAATGCCGCGTCGATTCGTGTATCACGTTTCGCAACGCTGCGGCGACTTTTTGCAGATGACCATCCCATTTAGTATGCTCTCGATCCCCGAGATAACAGTGAATGACCGATATAAAGGTCCTATTTACCCGCTCAAACGCATTACTTTCCGATGAGTAGACAGGCGTGCACATATGCGTAATTTTATATTTTTCAAGTAAATCTTGAAATAACTTGGCGAGAAATTGTTTACAGTTATCCGAAGTAATCACCTCAGGAACCGAGAACATCAAGAACACCTCATTTTCGAGAAAGGTGCATAACAGGGCAGCTGTAGCCTTCTGTAAGGGTTTCAAAATGACAAACTTGGAAAAGTGATCCAACACTACAACTATATATGAATTTCCGCGTTTCGACCGCGGATAGGGTCCCAGGAAATCCACATACAGTTTCTGAAATGGTCGGGTCGATTCTAACTGGATTCCAATAGGTGGTCGGGTTGAAAAATTCACCGCCTTGTTCATCTTGCACTCAACGCAATTGGAAATAAAATTCTTGACATGAAGATCTGTGGCCAGTAAAATTGCCGTTGTAATCTTTCAATGGTTTTGGCAATGCCCATATGACCAGAGGTGGGCGAAGCATGAGCTTGTTCAATTAAGGTTGGTGTCATCGAAAGAGGAACCACCAACTTCCATTTAGATAAGTCCGTATCAACATAGCGAGATCCATAAGCAGGGGACGTTAACAACTTGTTTTCTAGAATTAAGAAGTTGTGAGGATGATTGGTCAGTTGTTTGATATGATTGATTTGAGTTACATATTCATCATCCAAAAAAAAGAAGGCGAATCCAGATTAATCTGTAGAGCTGGTTTCACGGATGACGTAGTCGGGCTCGATACTGTTCGATAAGGATTTCTTCCAGAAGAAAAAAGAGAGACCGCACTGCTTTCAGGTTTATTGGAGGGGTCTGTGAGTTCGTCGCAAAAGACCCGAGATAGTGCGTCCGGTACGATATTAACCGACCCTTTATGATAGCCAATCTGAAAATCAAACGCCTGCAGCTTGAGACTCCATCTTGCGAGCCGGCCAGATAGGTCCTTCGAGGTCATTAACCAACGCAAGCTTGCGTGATCAGTGTAGATCGTAAACGGATACCCTTCTATGTAAGGTCTGAATTTCTTCACGCTCAGTACCGCGGCATAGCATTCTAGTTCGGTCACCAAATAATTTTTCTGAGCAGAGTTTAGTTTTTGCGAGATGTATTCAAGTGGGTGCTCTCCTCCTTCTGCATCCAGTTGAAACAACACACTGCCCACACCGACGGCACTGGCCGTCGCACTGAATATAAAAAGGTTTTTTGTAGTCGGGGTTAGTCAGAACGGGCGCTGAAGACAACGCAATTTTTAAAGCATTAAAAGCCCCTTCGGCAGCAGCCGACCATTTGCATTTTGAAGACTTACTGGTAAGATCGGTGAGGGGAGCAGCTAATGATGCAAAATTACGGATAAATCTTCTATACCATCCACACATTCCCAAGAAACGGCGGATCTGCTTTGTGGTTTTTGATGGTGGAAAATTCACTAGAGCCTGACATTTCTCCGGGTTGGTACGGAGGCCTCCGTTCCCTACTATATACCCAAGGTAATTCACCTCTTTCAGAAAAAATTGGCTCTTAGACACATTTATAGTGAGACCGGCCTTAGACAACAACCTAGCTGCTTCCTCCAGTAGTTTAAAATGTTCCACTAAAGTGGCTGAGGTGACCGATAGATCATCCAGGTAAACAAATATTCTATCGTGAAGGTGATAAGGAATGACTCGATGCATGAGCCGACATAACTTTTGGGGCGCTTTGCACAGCCCGAATGGCATGACAGTAAAGTGATACAGGAGCCGTCCTGGTACCGTGAAGGCCGTCTTATCTCTGGATTGAGGGTCCAACGGTATCTGCCAGAAGGCATCTTTGAGGTCTATCGCGGAAATGAATCGTGTTTCCTCCAGACGACCCAACAAACCAGAGATGAGAGGCAGTGGATATGCGTCTTTGACGGTCACCCTGTTCACCTCCCTAGCATCCAAACAGAGCCGTGCTTTGCCATTCGCCTTATGTACCAAGGTAACTGGCGAGAACTAGGAACTTTCACTTTCCTCAATGACGCCAAGTGTCAACATGCGATCGAGTTCTTCATACATCAACTGTTGACGGACCGGCGACACGGAATAAAACCGTTTCTTTTCTGGAGAAGCATCTCCAACATTTATTGTGTGCGATAGTTTAGTGCTTGACGGAAATAAGTCAATAATGTTATTTAGCTTTTCTTGGTCCGCCGCCGGGATAAGATGGAATTTTGAAGTGTTCGACGTAGGTGATAGCTCATTAGAGAAATTCAGGGAAGATAACGGAGTAATCCCAAAGCGATTCCAGAAATGTATTCCTAGATAAAGCGGTTGCTCGAGAGATGGTACGATATACAGCAACATGCGGTGCGATTGGCGGTTAAAATGAACCAGCGCATTAATATAACCGAACACCCGCTGCGGTTGTCACCTAGCGGTATTAATGTGAGAAGGGAAGTGATGAAATTTATTACCAGGGTTGGACAAAAATTTGTCAGATCCACGGCCCAGTACACATACACTGGCTCCGCTATCAAGAAGCCCTTTATATGGAACATTGTCAATCCACACATCAGCGTAAGGCCGAGAATCCCCAATTTCAGTAGACAATAGTGAAGAAACAACATTCGACCGCAGGGACATACGTTGCTCCAAATAATTTTGGAACGCAATAGGCTTCGGAATGAACGAGATCTAGATGACTTTAGGGACTTTTTATGTGACCAACCTAAAGTGACCGGAGTTTCGCAAGTCCACACACTGGATTTAGATTGATTGCCATTTGATTCAGCAGCGCTACGGTTATTTGAAATTTGGGTATTGGATTGATCATGAAAGGACTGAAATTGGTCAACCCGTAGATTTGAAAGACTAGATGTTTTGAGGTTGTTTTTATTAGTATTAAATTCGTTCAAAGATTTTCTGCGTTTGATCTGCCCGGATTCGAATGATTCCTCAGGGGCAGTTCCGGATCGGTATTGCTTGCGACATCTTCTCGCAAAATTCTTTGAGATGATATCTTCACAGCCCCGGGTTCCCAGACCTCCATGGACCCCTTGAAGAGTTTTCCGCGCAACGTGGACATCTGGGTGTTATAGTCCCCTTTTGTCCACAACGGGAGCAGAAAATGCCAGTCGGTTGGACGGGACAATCCATGAATGTGTGACCAATATCATTGCAATTGTAACAGATGGGATTATTTCCCAAAGTGGAAGTAACGCGTTTAGTACCAGTCAATGTTGAGCTGTCGAAACGATGTTTAAATTGATTCGTCGGACCTTGAAGCGCGGAAAGAGAAACTTCATTACTACCCGCTGGAAGGCCAGAAATTGACGTTGGATTGAGTATTCTCATCATAACTATTTAAATTTAACTCGGTGTTGTTTACGTGATTTTAGCACCCTTCTGATCTCATAATTGCTTCTACGGTCTTTGAATCGCTCTATGAAATCCCGTTTCAGATCTACCCATGTGGCTAGAGGCTTAAGTTTTCTATATGTCCAGAACCATTGCAAAGCAACGTCCTTCAACACCGTATTCACCGAGCAAACGGCGTAGTGGTTAAAGCTGCGGCGTTTGGATCGGGAGGTACCGGGTTTGAATCCCGATAGGGGCGGGATGCAAAAGGGATTATTCATTATCTGATTACGATCGGTGATGACGATGAACACAACTATGACCCCTGTTGAGAGGTGCAGAATCCATGGGCCGACCCACCTTTCATGTCAGCACTATAGGTTGGCATGAAGCAATGCAATGTGCAGGCGGTTTATACAAAGCGGGCCTGTAGCCGTACGTCCTCGATTTGGCTACTACTGCGTAAAGTAGGACGGTAAAATTAACTGCGAAAAAGTGGGGAGTTCCTTGAGCCCCAGAAAACATTGCATAGATTAAAAAAAAAAGCACCGTATTCATCTTGGCCATCAGTATCTCGGGTGATAAGTTCAGGGAAGAGGCCACTGTTTCCAGCTGAAAGAAGAACATATCGACTGTAATGCCGGACGGAGACCCATTATAGGATATACCGCTTCGTGATAATTGTCGATAGGAGATACTATCGACAATTATCACGAAGCGGTATATCCTATAATGGGTCTCCGTCCGGCATTACAGTCGATATGCTCTTCTTTCAGCTGGATGATTTTGGGTCAAATCCACATTCAAAAGGGGGACATTTTTCTCGATCTATAAAAGCTTTTTTTGATAAAATAGAGGCTAAAAGTATAACTACTACGGCAATTTTGCCGGCATCCATACGGATGTGAATTAAGAAGTGG
>OY282559.1:202816217-202918717 GCA_958295665.1 Tipula vernalis | reverse complement strand
AGCTTTGGGCTGCCAAAACAAGTGAAGATACCTCGTAGCCATTGATGTTTTTGGCTACCACAATAAGGTTGTTTATCGCGTTATATATATCACCATACATGTCACTCCAGCTCACAGACGACGAGGTATCAATTGGGTTATAGTTACGGGGCGGTGACTCCGAAAATCCCGGCCCCCCCCTTTTGGAGAGATATGGTCGGGGTTGTTTGGGAGATTATCACGAGACTCCACATTGCTGTTAGACAACGAGGAAACCTCAAGGTCCTGGCACGCCGCCATGACAAGATGTTTATAATCTTGACGGCGTCTTACTGACTTAATAGCATCAAGCGTTCGATCAGAAGTTAGGCCCTGAAGATGTTTGTTGATAAACCGAACTCCCTGTTTAGAGGCTAAAGCCTCCTCCCTAGCCATTAATCTTAGCTCCTCATCCGACCAAACCCACTTTGAACGCGCGATATTTACTTGTTCATTCGCCTCGTCCAGATGTGTGTGCCGAACATGTACACCCAGTCCTTTTTTGGTGGTGAAGGACCTGTCACAAAAGGGACATCTAAACTGAGCACTCGTGGATGTTCCCTGATTCGGTGATACTGGTGACGACTGTGCCTGTGGCGATGACATGGAGTTATCCGTTGGTGATAGTGACGGCTCAAGAGGGAGCTGTGCTGGGCCGACGCTCCGAGGTACGCCGACGTTATAAATGTTTCTTCTATTATTTATTGAGCCAACACATTTAGTATGGATGAGCTGGCAACACACCCACACATAGGCTAAATAGCCAAACCAATCTCCAACAGAAATGACTTCAAACCGAAGTTTGTAGAAGACCATCACTGCAGCCCGCTGTCATCCTCAGATGGGAGATCTGGCACGTGGCCAAGCAAGCTTGAACCTTACAGCGAGCAACTCGGGGTCGTAACTGCCCGAACTTAGTCACAAGTACCGAGTCCCCTGCTGCCCACTTTTATATAGCGAGCCGCTTGATCCAAGACAGATGCCCGCTCGCAGCCGCCCAAACTATGGAAACAGACACTGCAATTAACTCAGGTACGGCGAGGTCGTCAATCCCGTACCCCATGAAAAATCAGAGGGTCCCTGCCACTCTTTTAAGAGAGTCATAGTTACTCCCGCCGTTTACCCGCGCTTGCTTGAATTTCTTCACGTTGACATTCAGAGCACTATGGGCAGAAATCACATTGTGTTATCACCCGCTAGGGCTATCACAATGCTTTGTTTTAATTAGACAGTCGGATTCCGCTGGTCCGTGCCAGTTCTGAATTAATTGTTAAATGATGGTCGTTTAAGAATAAAATAATATTTTTGCTTTCATAACTTTAAAATTCGACGTCTCAGTTCTGATATTGGTTTTCTCATTAATTTGTGGAAATGGTCATACAAATTTTTTTTTTTTTAAAAAAAAGGCCAAGCATTTATTGTTTGGTCAATTGTGGGCACTGGATTTTGATTGTTCTGTTTTGATGAGCTGGCAACACACCCACACATAGGCTAAATAGCCAAACCAATCTCCAACAGAAATGACTTCAAACCGAAGTTTGTAGAAGACCATCACTGCAGCCCGCTGCCATCCTCAGATGGGAGACCTGGCACGTGGCCAAGCAATCTTGAACCTTACAGCGAGCAACTCGGGGTCGTAACTGCCCGAACTTAGTCACAAGTACCGAGTCCCCTGCTGCCCACTTTTATATAGCGAGCCGCTTGATCCAACACAGATGCCCGCTCGCAGCCGCCCAAACTATGGAAACAAACACTGCAATTAACTCAGGTACGGCGGGGTCGTCAATCCCGTACCCCATGAAAAATCAGAGGGTCCCTGCCACTCTTTTAAGAGAGTCATAGTTACTCCCGCCGTTTACCCGCGCTTGCTTGAATTTCTTCACGTTGACATTCAGAGCACTATGGGCAGAAATCACATTGTGTTATCACCCGCTAGGGCCATCACAATGCTTTGTTTTAATTAGACAGTCGGATTCCCCTGGTCCGTGCCAGTTCTGAATTAATTGTTAAATGATGGTCGTTTAAGAATAAAATAATATTTTTGCTTTCATAACTTTAAAATTCGACGTCTCAGTTCTGATATTGGTTTTCTCATTAATTTGTGGAAATGGTCATACAAATTTTTTTTTTTTTTTAAAAAAGGCCAAGCATTTATTGTTTGGTCAATTGTGGGCACTGGATTTTGATTTTTCAAAAACAGTCTTATTTCTGGAAAGCAGCATTGCATATATTTCGCAATTTTAACATCACATTCGACTGGCACATTTAATTGATTTTTTATTGAACATAACCATTTTTGTTTTTGTTTTAAATTTTCTAGCGTCTCATCTCCATAATTTTTTGGCTGCCTATTCGAACAGGATGCACTTAAAGACGCCGATATTCTTCTTCGATTTAGTGGTACATTTGGTTTTAATTTATTGTAGCTATCTGTCAATTTATTCAAATAATTATTTTGGTTAACCATCATATTCGCTAGCCAATTAGTGTCAGTAGATATAAAATGTTTATTGTCTGCTGATTTACGGTAAAATGAATTAGGATATAAAGAACCTATTTCCTCACAGATGCTTTTAAATTTCGAAACAGATATTATTTGCGATGATTTTCTTAATTCCTGTACAATAGTCCTGACAAATAAATGAATGTGGCTGCCCAATTGTTGTTTTTTATTTAATAAATTGCTAATATACGGCGGTAATATATTTGTATAATCCATTTTAATTGATGTTGATGATATTTCTTCAAATTCAAGATTAATTGTCGACAATGAACTTATGTTAAATAACCATCAGTTAAAGTAACTGACGAATTAGTTGTAATAACTGGTAATACATCTATAACATTGGATTCATTTACTTCTGCGTCTAAATTCTGATTTCCGCTTTCGATTTGGAAAGAACCCATATTATTATTATTATTATTATTGGAGGGCCATGCGGGCGATCAGCCACTTCGCACTGCGACCTAAAAAATCTATTGTGCTGGCCCCTGCTTAATTATCCATCCAGTAAATATTCAGGTTCTTAATGAACCTGACAATACTGCCTCCCGGTACGTGATACATACTATCTGGGCTTATTGCTCTCCCTCCTAGATGTTTACTACAGCATGTAGTTCCGCTAGAAAGACTGTAGCATTGGAGCCCAAGGACCTCGAGAGGGTTGTCCCACTCCCGTATATTCCTACTCCTGCCCCGTATTCCGTTTACTTTTATTCTTACGAGTTGCTGGTGCTAGATAAAACTGGAGGATGCCTGGTATCCAGAGTTCGCATATTTTGGACTGATTAACCTATCAGCCATTCATCCATCGGCATATGCTGTTCCACCTTAGATTAGGGTTTTTTGTCAAGGTTTTCTCCTTTAGCGCCGTAATTTAGCATGTGCCAAATGGCCAAATATGTGTCAAATGGCCTTAGTTACCAGTGGTTGCCACGAGGAGGCAGTATGTACACTTGCGAATTGTGAACAGGTTACCTCTTACACAATGGTACCCATCACGCAGCTGCCTAATGACAAGACCAGAACAGCTCACGTGATGCGCACCCTACTGGAAGGTTACGGAGCTGGCAGATTAATTTACTCAACTTTGGTCCCCCCCCCCTCCAATAGACGCCAAACCACCATTGAAAGAACCAATAGTAATTGATTCTGGTACCGATAATTCATTTTCTTGTAAAATAATTAAAGAAGTTTCTTTAAGTATGGTTAGGATAACATCTGAGGATACCTCCTAGCCATCTGAATTTGTTACGATGGGTGTACCAATAATTCCATTGTCATTAGCTGAATAAAAAAATCGAATTACAAAAAATCTTTAAGCTTATAAAGTATTTTGAATAAATTACCTGTTTTTATTATATCCGCGATAGTTGGTTCACAGTAAATAAGTTTTTTTATCGAACGGAGTGAATTTGTAATTTTATAAAGCGTTTGGTCCATCTAAGATAATACATAATTTAAAAGTTTTAAAAAATATATGTATAAAATCAATAATTTTATAAAATTGATACCTGAAGGAATTGATGGAAGAGATAAAAAATGCTTATTATTGTAGGAGTAAACTTTAACTGTTGTGCTATATTTTAATTTAAAAGAACCGCACTATAAGTTGAAAAATCTGTTAGCGATTGAAATACTAACTGTTTGTAATTATATAACATATGACAAAGTTTCCCGTAAAATAGTATATCGGATTTTTCTATTGTTAAAAAAATTGAATGAATTTTCATAACAGAAATTTCGTTCGAGTTAGATAATGAGGTAACAATGAATTCACCCTCCGAAAAAATTAAATCTCCGTAAGAAATTTTTTTGGTTACTATCCTATAATTTTCTGGAATTGTTATGTTATACATCTCTCGGTCTAATTGAATTGGTTTAAATGGCATTATTGTCCGATTGACACGGTTACCTATTAAGTTTGATTGATATATTTGATGCAGATAAGAAAGCGATAACATGAATAAAATTTTTTAAATTACGTACAGCGTTTTTGAAATATTGATGTTTGTTCTCAGTACGAAACGTCCATATTTTTGACAACGGACCTATTTGTTTAATTAAATCTGGATAGTGCGTCAAGTAATGGTGTTTGGGAGTGAGTTTATGTTCGGAAAAATTTAAAATGCGAAATGATATGTACTGTTGGGTTGCAAAATGAAGAGATGCTAAAAGAGACCCATCAAACTTCGAACTAGTTATAATACGACATAACTCAACTAGTACAGAATACATTTTCCAAATGGGACAAAAATGTCACTATTTTGAAATTTACGGTTTAGGAAACAATATGGAATAATTATTATTGAAATCCATATATCATAGGCTTTACCCGTAATACATTTTTTTTGTGATTAATATTAAACAGGATTGAAAGTTGCAACTTTCTAGTTATCATCTTAAAGGACGAAATTAACCAGCTTTCCGTCACTATATTATAGTTAAATAAAAAATTTAATATCAGGTACAAATCACGTCCAGATTTCCCTTCAAAAATGTCGTGAGCAATACATGGTGGAAGGCCCGGATTGGCCACGTGAAAAAATTTTAATTCGTTCAAAATTGAACCAAATTTCAGTCCGCGATGATGGATATTGTTTTCTGAATTCAAATAATTAGATCTTGGTTGTATGATTCAATGCTTCGACTTTCCTTAGGAAAAATATCAAAATTGTTCAAATCAGCTCTTGAAATAAAGCAATATCTACAAAAGTATGAGACACTACTGAAATTTTCACACAATCCATATAATTGATGAGCACCTAGATTGTCGCTGGTCCACGCAATAACACATGCTTTAATTGGATTGCTAGTTGGCGTCATTTGTATGCCTTCAGTTTCCAAAAATTTTAAATCGTGAATTAATTGTTCAAAAACTTTGTTGATTCCAAAGTTTTTTAAATATTTTTCCTTATATAGAAGAACAAGTTGAATGTTGTCTCTTTTGGATCTAATTTCATATTTTACATTCCCTAACATCATATAAACTCCTACCAATTTATGAATAGTTTTGGCAGAGCCTAGTGGATTGCACACTTCAAAACCATCTTGATACAGGATTATTTCAATTCTTTTCTCAATACCAGATAAAAAATTGCTTTCCCTGTAATTAGTGCCATTATCATAATCATGTATAATATTCGAACTTGGTTTGGTTGCGGAAATGAAACTATCATCCTCAATTAGCTTTTGAATAGTTTGAGAAATTGGTATATAAAAGTAACTACACATTTTTGCTCATTGTTGATGCCTAATGATATTTCACTAGGCTCTACTAGATTAAGATTATTTTTAAAATATTTTGATCTAAGGTGAGAAGTTTTAAATTGTTCAAATAAATTAAATTTTGGAATAGCCTGTTGCAGTTTGCTTGACAATTGAGGTATGCTTAATTGACTACAAGTCTTATCTAAATTAAAATTAATTTGTTCATGCTGATGATTAGCAAAAGAAATTTTTTTTTTTCAAAAATGAAATTTATTGTAGAATCGGGCACAATATATTTACTTTTTAGTTCTAAAGCAAACTTCCCAATCGTTTGAACATTTACACAAGCCTGGGGTTCTAAGTTTTGCAGCGGAAGTGAAATGACTAGTTGCCCACAATTATCAAAATTATTTTCTGACGCTAAGCTCGACTTCAAATTTTCCACAGCCCTATGCTTCTGAAACATGTGGCTACGGAAAGTGTTACAGTTTCTAAAATTCATTTTACAGTAAAACGGGCAGTAAACTATCTCTTTTTTTAAAATATGTTGACTATAATGCCGTATTATTTCTTTGTTACAGTTTAAAATTGTTGCACAATTATTAATTTCACACTTTTTTTTAAATAGTACTCGATTATATTTTTTGTCATTGTGTTTTCGAAATAAATGCGATTTGAAGGAATTAAAATTATTAAATATAGCAAAACAATTTCGGTAACACAGTGATCACAAGCGGGAAATCTATCGAATGGAATTGAAAAGCCGCTATCAAAAGGGAGGAGAATCGCTACAGGAATTTTCATCGGCAATCGAGCGATTAGTACATCTAGCATATAGCTGGAAAGGCTGAAAATTGACGCATTCATTGACGGCATTCGAGATCCAGAAACACGCAAGGCGATGATGTTATCACCTAAAGCAACGTTTGTGGAAACCGTTGCGTTTGCGTTAACGATCGAAGCTGTGCGGAACTTCACCAGACCGTCATCATTTAGGCACAAAATGAATTCAGACACGTATGGCAGCACGGAGCGAATGGTACCGACAGTCGGAAGAGGTAGGCTTAGGTGTTGGAAATATGACAAGTTGGGTCACATCTCAATGGACTGTCGGAGTGTTATACAGAGAAAGATGAGATCGCCACCTTTTATGCGGACAAACGCCGAACGGTCGGGACAAAGATCTAGAAGCAGCGAGCGAAGATGTTGGGTATGTAACAGGATTGGCCACATCTCGCGAGATTGTTTGGAAGCAAGTGACGGTGACACCTAGCATGTGATAGAATAAATAAAATTAATAGCTCAATGTTAAACCGTACTAAAATGGAATTTTCCATGATAAAATTGTTCTACTCTATTCTAACTGGAAAAATCATGAACTTTCGAGAAGCTTGGTTTGTGTATATAAAAAGGCGAACAAGATCGAATTGGATTATTCGTATTTGGAACGCGATAGAGTAAACTTGTAAGATTATTAGTAATATTTGGTAAGCGATAGTACTCGTATAAAGATTAAAAGGAATTAAAAAGTGATTTAAAAAGTGTTTTTGTGTGAAATAAAAAGTAAAAGTGATCAGTAAAATTTAAGAATAATTCATGGTGGTATTCTGGTTTATACTATTTTGCCCCCTACCTTTGGGCGCCACTGTAACGAAATCCCAAAAGGGATTACGTTAACAGACATGAGAATAGCGGTCTGATGCGGTATAGTATCTGGCTAGAGCTCGCGGTGCGGCGTGGGGATTCTCAGACATATTTCTCATGCTTGAATAACCGCATGATGAATAAAATTAGAGGGACAAATGGAAATTAAAAATTAAATTGCCACGGCCTCAGCGGCAAAAAGAAAATGATAATCTGGGAGTGATCGATCCGGAGTGACCGTCTCAATCCCAGGCGACTACCGCCGTGACTGCCACACGGGCCTCCCCTCATCGGCCCGCCTACTGGGATGCTGTTTCCCAGTCGCGACGGCTACCGATGCCATTTATGAAGGAGGGACGCCCGCATGACAATCCCAGCGACAATCCCCCGGAACGAGACCGTCACCCCGACGCGATCAACTCATGTGGCGTGCCGCCCTCCAGCACAGCCTGTCCTGGAGGAACGAACGGCACGCACGGAAAAGGGTGGAAAAGGGCCGACCCTTCACATGACCACACCCCACATCATCCGATCAATTATCTATTTACACGCACATGGTGCGGCGTAACACACTACCGTAAGAAATTCAAAGAAAAGATTTTAAGTTATGGTAAAAGAGAAAAATTTAAAATTAGGCTGAAACTGATGAATGATAAATTACGTTAAAACTGATTCTACGTTATGTTAAAATTTCACTTTCACTATTCACTGTACAAAAAAAAATCAAAATCAAAAAAAATAACACAAAAGTACCTGAAATGAAAAGGAACTGCTATGTGGTCGAACCACATCCAAAACGGACAACCGAGCCTAAGCGAAATGAAAAGAACAACGGAAACTTCAAACGCAAACACTCAAAATTTGAACTAAAAGAAAAATTAGCACGAATATTTGCTCTGTGTGGGGCCTTCACCAAACCGGTGCACCACCACGAATCGAGGATATCACCGCCAAAATAAATATATAATATATAAAAGAAAACACGCGGAGGAAAACAACTGTTACAAAAAAAATTTACAGGTTGTTTAACTCCGTCAATAGCGTACCTTTTCCTTATATATGGCCCGTCCGACCACACCGCCAAACAGCGCCGACGCAGGATCCCCCTCACACAAATGCCCTGCCCCCACGGGCGGGAATACTGCTTGACCTTTACTGGATTTTGATTTGAAACTTTTGGTGTGAGTGTTTATTTTATTATAATTTTGTTTTTTTTCCGCACACTGGATACAAGAAAATACAGTTCCGCAACGGGACTCTGGTATTTAACCGTCTTACACGGATAGCCGACAACCACATAAAAATCACTATAAATATTTTTTTTTCCTTTATATGATTTGTAAAATATCTTTTGTTTTCATTACATATTTTCTTTAATTAATAGTCAATGCCACAATTTATTTAATCAATCACTATCACGTAAAAAAATAAAAGAAATCAGATTACAAAACACACAGACTTGCTGTAACAGTTTTTTTTTATTATTTTCCAAAACATAGGTATGTATGTATGTACATCAAAAAAAAATCGGACTATAAATATAACCATCCGTTACAATTATTGGTTTTTATATTTATTGATTTCGAATATATGTCTATACTTTATTCAGACACGTAAATTAACTTATAATTCTTTGTTTTCTCATTTACATATGGTGTCACATATAAACCAAATAAAAATAATAATCACATTATAACACCATTAATTGTTTGTCTTTTTGGTTTTATTTACATAAAATCGTTCTCTTAATATTCATTTAATTTTCAACAAAGTTTTTTTGACTACGGTATAGTTATTTGACGCCAAATGAATTTCAGCGCCAATTTTTTAAAAGCAGATTTTTTTTAAACTAAATACGCCTTTTTTTTTTAGATTAGAATTTTTATGAACTAAGAATAATAAATAAAAAAACGCTATTTTGTAAAATTGTTTGTTTTCCAAACTACAAAATTAGTACCAAATATGAAAAAATTAGTACCAAAATTAGTACCAAATATGACGAGTCATCCATCTTATAAACATTTTTTGTAAATTTTTGTATGAAAATTAGTACCAAAATAATAATGCAACATTTTTTATTTTATTTTTAGGGAAAAATAAGAAATCTCCATTTTCCAGATATTTATTTTGTTTTATTTTTATTTTATTTTCCAGGAAAAATAATGAAATGTATCACTGGATTAAAAAAATGAAATGCGCATTTTCCAAAATAAGCGCTTAAACTGGATATATTAAAAAAATGAAATGCGCATTTTCCAAAATATGCGCTTAAACGAAATTTCCATTTTCCAGATATTTATTTTGATTTCATTTTCCAGGAAAAATAATGAAATGTATCACTGGATTAAAAAAATGAAATGCGCATTTTCCAAAATATGCGCTTAAACTGGAAATATCTCACTGGATATCAATTTAAAAATTAAAAAATAAGCGCTTACACTGTATATATCACTGGATGTCAATAACAAAATGAAATGAGATTATCCAAAATAGCGCTTAACTAGATACATATCACTGGATATCAATCAACTGGATACATCTCACTGGATATCAATCAACTGGACACATCTCATTGGATAGCAATCAACTGGATATCAATCAAAAAATGGAATGAGCATTATTTATTGTTTTATTTTTGATCTATTTTTCAGGAAAAATTATGAAATTATCATTTTCTTTAATTATGTATTTATGTCCACGAAAAGTTACGTCAAAATTTCCAAAAATTACTGCTAATATTATATAATAGGTGGCACTAATTAGCAAAGTCTCAAAAATGTCTAAACCAAAGAAACAAACCATTTTAGTACAAGTTGTGTCAAAATTTAGCAACTACTCAAACCATTTTGCATAGTTTCGCCATCATTTCCGCTGTATTCAATTTGGCGCCAATGTCGTTTCTTTGACGTAAAATATCTATACATGTTCCGTTTTTTTTTTTTATTAAATAAATTACAGCCAGATGGAAAGCAAAAAAACACATTTTACTTTTAATTAAAACAAAAAAAATAAATAATATTAAGGCTTAATAAGGCTATCCAATTAGTTTTCCGACTGTCCTTTTAAAAAACTCAGACTTGATTCCACAAAATCAAAAACTAGACTTTTTGTTTTTTTTTTATAAAAAAAATTTTGACTTGTCGTCAACTAAACTCAAACTAGACTAAACACTAAATACATTTTTGTTTTTTTTTCTCTCAAGAAAAATCAGTTCAATTTTTCCCCCCTCCATTTTCTCTTCGCATCGCTGTTCGTCCCACTCGTTGTATCTCTGCACATCGTTCATCATTTTAATTTTTATTTTTTTTTTATTTTTATTAATGTAAAACCTTTATTGTTATTTATGTTTGTTTTTTTTTTTTTTTATGTACACAAATACAACGAATGAGGCGAACAACGACGACGAACACATGTACATACCCAGCTGCACGGCCGCCTCAGACTCATGTCAAATACACCGATCAACTTCTTTCCCCACACAGAGCAAATATCACGCGCCAATTCAAGCCAACGACACCAGAAAGAAAATAGAATATTCCAGACTGAGCATTCCAATAACGCAAATATTCCATCTCATACTACACTATACATGTACACACACCAACTCGCAAGAGATATATATGCTTGTACATGACAATATAGAAAACAAGTGAATGAGAAAAAAAATTCAAAATATGTTTACATAACAATCGAAAGGAATATTAAATTTAAATCTGGAAATCATAAAATCGAGCATAAATAACACCATGGTGGTCATGGTATTTTATAACTACAAGAAAATCTAAACCATTTGAGCGTTTTGAATCTTTGCAGAAAATTTTTTGTTTCCTTGTTTCAAGTGGAGACGTATGCCAGTCGTAACAGTACATATGATTCTCGTTGCACTGGTTGTATAATTACTGTTGTTTGTTTATTTGTTTTGTTTGTTTATACTCGATGATTCAATGTGCCGTTTGTTTCGGCGTCCGTTTTATATTTTTTAATTCCAATTTGGTTGTATATTGTGGGGGTTTTTATTTATGACTCCATGTTGTTTTTTTCGCGTAAAATGCGTTTAAATGGGAATGAAAAATGTTCGTATTAGAATTTTGTGGAGGAAAAATTGAGTGTTGATAAATGATTGGTAATGAAAGGAAAGAAAATTTTCACTTCCCCAAAGGCCGGTGCTTTATTTTTGCACCAGGCCGAATTAAATTACAAAACCTTGAGTAAAATCAATGATGCTTTACTGGCGTTGTGTCATTCACTTTTTCTTTTTGTCGTAAATGCTGAATGAGATTAAATGCGAGTTTGTTGTTGAAAATGTTCAATTCTTCCTCGTTTGTTTGTATATGATAATTGTTTGTTATAATTGTTGTATCGTTGTGTGTAATGGTTTCCTGTGCTCGAAATCTATAAGAAATTTTTTTTTTTCGGCAGTATGGTTGTCTTTTTGTTTAATAGTTAGAAATATTTAGAAATACACTGACCTGTGCTTGGTGCGTTTAATTTTGCACCAAGCTAACTTTTAATTAAGTATATATATTTAAGTATATTCTAGGCGTGGCCTTCCTGGATGGATTATATGTGTATGTATGTCGTATTGTTTTAATACCGTAAAAACGGTAGCCGGTGGTCACCAATTTAACACTTATGTGGGCTGATATAGCGTTTTATTATTTAATTGTAATTAACCCAACCACAATAAAGTCCGAAACACATCCGCTTTATATTTTAAAGGCGGCCGCGCAATTCAATCTATGCGGCCGATATTTATTGATTTTTCACAATATAAAAAAGATATAAACTTTGGGTACACTAATAATCACCATCACCCAATATTATAATTAAGTCACTTAATTAGTACGATTAATATTAATTGCGAGAAAACTATTCTCCACCAGATTTTATTATAGAAAAACTTTTTAATTATCACTTTTAAAATAATTTGTTTTCTTTTTGTATACTGTATAGCGAACGATGTGTTACTTGCGTTGCGAGATGCGAGAGTGTAATATTATTGTATGTGTCTATAGTTGAGACAGCATGATAAAACGTAAATGGTACAATCAAAGCAAAAATTGCTGATTTGCTGTTGTACTGAGGTGTCCAAGATATTTAGTAGAAAGTGGTGAATGTGCGTACTAATACATATCAAAAATTATGGGAATATATGCTCTGCTGGCTATGTTCTTCGTTCTAGTTTCTATATGCATAAACCTACATACAAACAAATTCAAATTTAGGTATATTGTACAATTTAAATGTATGGTAGTATAAGTCATGCGACGATCAACGATTTTAAATTTTTTACCGCTGATTATTTTAAGCGCCAGTTATATTCTTACTCTCTCTTGTATATTCCTATACTCTCTGTACATATGTGGAATGTATTTATTTAAAGTACGGATTCAAACCACTGTTTAACTGTAAGTCAAAATCTACTCCATAGTTGTCACTACTGAGCTGTAAAAAGGCTATTCAAATACAATTATATTTTCAGTCGAAATGAGTTGCATTTCGAATAATTGTAGGGATAAATGAATGTAATAAATTCATTGCATGAGTGAATCACTACATGGATATATTTTTTAATTATGATAATCATTCACAAATTTTTTGAAATAAGTTAACACAGTATTTAAATTGTTTATTATAGTAAGGAAAGTTATAGTAATAAAAATGTCTGAATAAGAGCTTGGTAGGATAAAAGCAAAGCATTCGTAGATATACAAGCCGTCAGGATAAAATTCGAACTTAATATAAGGGGGAAAGAAAGACAAAAAAAATGGATTTTTCATACAAATCATATGAAAAGTTATGTTTTCTTAATTTTGTTTTTCTTAAATGAAAAATTTTACAAAACTGAATTTTGATTTCTACGTTATCAAGAAAAATAATTGATAAGTCAATGATTGCCACACGGGCCTCCCCTCATCGGCCCGCCTACTGGGATGCTGTTTCCCAGTCGCGACGGCTACCGATGCCATTTGTGAAGGAAGGACGCCCGCCTGACAATCCCAGCGACAATCCCCCGGAACGGAGACTGTCACCCCGACGCGATCAACTCATATGGCGTGCCGCCCTTCAGCACAGCCTGTCCTGGAGGAACGAACGGCACGCACGGAAAAGGGTGGAAAAGGGCCGACCCTTCACATGACCACACCCCACATCATCCGATCAATTATTTATTTACACGCACATGGTGCGGCGTAGCACACTACCGTACGAAATTCAAAGAAAAGATTTTAAGTTATGGTAAAAGAGAAAAAATTTAAAATTAGGCTAAAACTGATGAATGATGAATTACGCTAAAACTGATTCTACGTTAACGTTAATTTTCATTTTCACTATCACTGTTTTTAAGAAAATCAAAGAAAACACAAAAATACCTGAAATAAATGAACCGCTATGGGGGTCGAACCACACCCAAAAACGGACAACCGAGCAGAAGTGAAGAGAAAAAAAACGGAAATTCCAAACGCAATCAATCAAAATGACGGAAAAAGAATATAACCGAACAATAATTGCTCTGAGTGGGGTTTTCACCAAATCGGTGCACCACCACGAAACGCCGAAAACAAACGGTAAAAATAATAATATATATGTGCAATATAATGAAAATAGAAAGGAGAAACAACCTGTTACAAACTTAAGAAACTAAAAGTTACTTAGCCAGATTGTTTATCCCTTATTTGTTTTACCTTGTTGTTTTAAGGCCCGTCCGACCAACCGCAACCAGCGCCGACGCAGGATCCCCTCAAACAAACTGTCGCCCTGCCCCCACGGGCGGGAATATTGTCTCACAATCACGCACACAAATTGCTTTATCACTTTTCTTTATTTTTGCTTATGTTTTCCTTTTTTTTTTTGTGTTTTTTTTTTCTTAATCGGCCACTTTATAACACCGTGCCCAAGCAAATTTCATTTTTTTTTTCAATAGTTGTACCCTCTTTTCACACTTATAGATCAAGAGAATAAGTCGAACCAAGCAAACAAAATAAACAAACTTCGCCACTTGCTATTAACAATAATGATTTATTTATTTATTATTTTTTTTTTTTTTTTTTTAAAAAAAATTGTTTTTAATTCCATAATTTATGTTAATAGTGATAATTTACATAATTGTTTTATCTTAACTAAATCTCCCACGAGGTGGGAATAACGGACATTACTTTTCCGTTGTACAATACAACACAAAACTTTTATTAGTCAATGAAATATATTATTTTTTTTTTTTTTATCTTTATTGTTCAAACAGTCAATATCAATAATTACCAAACGTTTTAACAATTCAAAAATCAAAAATAGACTGTCTTATCAAAAAAAATATTTTACCTCAAAAAATCAGAAAAATTTCCCCCTCCTATTTTCTATCTCGCATCGCTGTTTGTCCCACTCGTTGTATTTGTGCACATGTTCATCATTTATTTATTTTTTTTTTTATTATTGTAAAATCTTTATTGACATGTATATTGTTTTTTTCTTTTTTTATGTACACAAATACAACGAATAAGACAAACAACGACGACGAACACATGTACATACTTATCTGTACGGCCGCGTCGGCTTCATGTCTAATACACCGATCGGATCTATCCCCACCCAGAGCAAATATCACACGTTAATTTAAGCCAATGATGCCAGAAAGAAAAATCGAATATTCCAGATTGAATATTTTAATAACCAAATATTCCATCTCATACTACACAGTACATGTAAACACACCAACTCGCAAGAGATATATATGTTTGTACATGACAAAATAGAAAACAAGTAAATGAAAAAAAAAATCAAAATATGTTTACATAGCAATCGGTGAGAATATTAAATTTGAATTTGGCAAAGCATAAATTAGAGCATATGTGTATACAACACTATGGTGGTCATGGTATTTTATAATTAAAGAAAAATTTCAAATTATTTGCGTTTGGAATTTTCGAAAAAAAAATTTTCACTGTTCCAAGTGGAGACGTATGCCAGTCGTAACAAATTTCTAGCTCTGGAACATGTTGCGCTAGTCTGTTCGCGTTCCAGGTGACAATTCTTAATGATCTGCTCATTTTAGTATATGAGGGCAAGGTATATCAAGGTTTGATGCATATCTAGACGCTTATATAAAGCTTCTAGACCACGTTCTTGCTTTGCTAGCCTTATATTTATGGCTTCTATGCTTCGACAAATCCTTTCAAGGGGGTTATCATTCGTAGCATTAGATGATTGCTGTACAATTTGTGAATAACTTTTCCGCTCTGTACCAATACCTGGTGGTTTTGGCTCCGCTTGGGTTTTAGTTGGTTTCTCTTCTCTGGTAACCCTAGGGTTTTGAGGAAACTGATGCGTTTTGTTTCTTAGTCTTTGAAGTTCTTTGGCTACTTCACAGCCTCTATAATTTGCAGGATGATGCTATTTACAGTTTATACATTTTGCAGGGGTGTTTCTACTTTCTGTACACTCTTTCGCGTTGTATTTTCCAGCACATTTTACACATCTTGGCTCCCGTCTGCAATATTTTTTGCGTGTGATTGAAACCTTGGCATTTTTTGCATTAAGGTATTAGCCTCGTGTTTTTCTTAAGCGGTTCTATTTTAACCCTCATATTGAGAATTGCTTTGATGTTGAAGATGTTTTCAACTTTCTCCTTTTTGTTAAACGTAAGCATGAAGAGTGGAAGCCCCCTTTTATGACTTGATTGTTCTCACCTCTCTCTCGTTTTAGGATGTTTACTGCATCTTCTATTTGCAGATCTCTTGCCTTTAGGTCCTCAATTATGTCTTCCTTCGTACACGTTGGATGAAGGCCTGTGGCCATAACCTTAATTGCGCGTTCGTTTTTATCTTCGTATGTGAACCATTTTTTACCTTCCGCATTGAGCTTTGTTGCTAGAGCTCTATATGTATCGGAATCCGGTGTATTGATTTTCCACACGTTATTGTTTAGTGACACTACTCTATATTCCTTAGCTGTCACTGATTTCATTAAAGATTGTATGCTAGCAAATTCTGTTATGTCGATTACATTAATTGGCGGAGGCGCCTTTTCTTTCGGTACAACCTTTTGTTGCCGATTTTGTTGCTGTTGCTGGTGAGCTCGTTTGGTATTACCAAAGTATTACCAATCACCAGTTACTAATACATTAGCTTGCGAATGATCTCCAACTTCAGGCGAGCATTCTGCTTTTCGTTTTTTGGTAGGTCTTATAACGATTGAGGTCGTTAATATTTAATAATTAATAACACTTCATGTAATTCATTATTATATATAACTTTATTATTATTAATTGATGGTTAACAGTTTGAGATTTCTAATCACTGGATTATTTTATTAATCACCACCACTTATTATACGTGCCAAAAAAATTATTAATTTTATTATTTTTTATTTATTTGATGCGAGACGCTTTTCAAAAAAAGTGAATTTTTTTTGTGTGTCAGAAAAAACTACCGAGACAAGAATTTTAATTTTGTTTTTTTTTTTCGTCGATGTTTGGTTTTTTTTTACTGTCGCACAGTTGGTATGCTTGGGGTTATGTGCGATTGGTCGAAAGCAATGGGCGCGTTGTTTTTGTTTATTTTGTGTTCGTGTGCGAATACGTAAATTCGACAATTAATAAATGAAGTAGCGGTGAGTGAATGTAAGTGTATGTATTTATATATGTATATATTAATGAGTGAGCCGCTACAGGACTCCCCCGCAAGTGATCTTCCCCTCCCTAGGGAATAAGTGTATGAGTATTAGCAATACGGACGGTTTTGTGTGTTCGAGAGGCTGATGTTTGATCAGCTGAGCAGAGAATTCCGTAAGCTGGTTTGAGCCGATCGATTGAAATATTGCAGTTTTTGCCATTAATCGATACGGTGAAATGTTTTCGAAGTCTACGTATGATTTTATACGGACCTTCATAGGGAGGAGTTAATCCCGTGCGAACCTTGTCTGTTCTGATAAAGACAAAATCGCAGTTGGTGAGCGATTTCGGAACGAAAACGTCATCTTGCTTGGGTTGACGTGGTGCTTTGGGTACAAGGTTCTGCATGGTTTGTCGCAGTTGGTCGATGACTGTGTCGGGCGTTGGAAGTGGTGGAAGAGGGCTATCGATGAAGAACTCACCGGGTAGCTTGATGGTTTGACCATAAACCATTTCAGCTGGTGAGCACTTGAGATCCTCTTTCACTGTTGCTCGGATTCCAAGAAGTATGATTGGTATCTCCGAGCTCCAATTAATTGTGTTGCTTCTGGCCATTAGAGCGGCTTTAAGTTGCCGATGGAAGCGTTCGACCATGCCATTGGCTTGCGGATGGTAAGCCGTTGTACGTATTCGATGAGATCCGAGGAGTTTCGTTAACTCTGAGAAAAGCTTTGACTCGAATTGCGTTCCCTGATCAGTTGTGATGTGAAGGGGCACGCCGAATCGTGATACGTAATTATTTACAAAAGTGGTGGCAATGGTTGCAGCTGACATGTTTGTCATGCAGTACGCTTCAGGCCATCGAGTGAAACGATCGACACAGGTGAGTAAATATGAATATCCATTAGACGGAGGGAGAGGACCTACAATATCTATATGGATATGCTCGAATCGACCAGGTGGAATGTCAAATTGTCCTTGGGGTGATTTTGTGTGCCGTTGGAATTTGGCACGTTGGCAGGATAAACAAGACTGAGCCCAATTGCCTACGTCTTTATTTATGTTAGGCCAAAAGTAGCGAGCAGAAATCAACTTACGAGTTGCACGGACACTAGGATGCGAAATATTGTGTAGCGTGTCGAAGATGGATCGACGTAGTGGTGCTGCTATGTATGGGCGATTGTTCCCAGTAGATGTTTCACAAATAATTTCAAGGCCAGGTAATTTGAAAAGCTCTAGTTTCATTGATGAACTAGTGTGACGTTCGGAACCAGAAAATAAATTCTGAAGTTCTAAGTCAGCTTTTTGTGTGTTTGCTATTTGGGTTAAGTCGATGTGTGTGTCGACTGCGGCCGTTTCGTTGTCGGTAGTGCGGGACAGTGTATCCGCGACAACATTGTTATGTCCGTGGACATGTTGGATGTCCGTTGTAAATTGACTGATATAATCCAAGTGACGAGATTGTCTTGGATTGCGTTCAGTTTTGGACTGAATTGCTCGTGTCAGAGGCTTGTGGTCGGTATAAATGGTGAAGTCCCGACCCTCGACAAAATATCTAAAGTGTTTTACTGCTAGATATATTGCGAGTAATTCCCGATCGAATGCGGAATATTTCTTTTCAGCATCCGAGAGTTTCTTGGAAAAGAATCCCAGTGGCTCCCAACACTCGTTGTTGTACTGTTGTAGTACTGCACCGACAGCAGTATTTGATGCGTCAGTGGTTAAACTGAGCTTTGAGTCATTCAGCGGGTGTTATCTTGGCCAATTCAGCTTTAAGCGACGAGAATGCGTGTTGACATTCGTCGGGCCAAGAGAAGTTCTTGGCTGTCTTGGGCTTCTTGAGTAAGGCTGCCAAGTGAGAATGAATTGGTGCGAGTGTTTCAGCGAGCTGTGGTATAAATCGGTGGTAGTAGTTTACCATACCGACGAATCGCTGTATGCTTTTGATTGATGTTGGGGCTGGGAATTCCCTAATGGCGTTAATTCGTTCTTCGGACGGCAGAATACCATTAGGGGTGATCTTGTGGCTGAGGAAATCAAGAGTGGATGCGCCAAAGACGCATTTTGAGCTCTTGATATGAACATCAAACTGCGTTAACCTGTGAAAAAGTTGTTCCAGGTGAAGTTTGTGTTGCTCCTCATTATGCGAAGCTACAAGAATGTCGTCAATGTAGACGAAGACGAAGTCCAAATCGCGTACGACTTCGTTCATGAAACGCTGAAACGTTTGCGCGGCATTGCGTAGTCCAAATGGCATTCGGGTGAATTCGAAGAGGCCAAATGGAGTAGTGATCGCCGTTTTATGAACGTCTTCAGGTGCAACGGGAATGAGATGGTAAGCTCTGACTAGATCGATTTTTGAAAAAATTTTGCATCCATGCAAGTGCATGGAGAAATTTTGGATGTGGGGTATCGGGTAGCGATCAGGTGTTGTGATCGTATTTAAACGGCGATAATCCCCACATGGTCGCCAATCGTGATCTTTCTTTTTCACCATATGGAGCGGACAAGAGATGGGAGATGCAGATGGCCGGCAAATCCCTAATTCCACCATGTGCTGGAATTCCGTTTGTGCGGCTTTGTGACGAACTGGGTCTAGTCTGCGTAGTCTTGACACAGGCAGATGGCCTGCTGTGACAATATGGTGGACCACGTTGTGCTGGACTGGCAAATTGTAGTTAGGTTCTGTTGTGAGGGAAGGAAATTGCTTAAGGAGAGTGCCATAACCATTGTTGACTGCGAAATGAATCGGTGTCGGTGTGTCGACAAGAACCGAGGCGGCATTGATTGACAGCTGAGTCGCTGAATCAACCAGCCGTTTGTTTCTTAAGTCAACAAGTAAGCCAAATTTGCACAAGAAATCGGCGCCAATGATCGGACGGTTCACAGCAGCTAAGATGAAAGCATGCGTGAATGATCGTTTTAGTCCGATATCCACCTGAAGCAACTTTGTGCCGTAGGTGTGGATTGTAGTGCCATTGGCGGCCGAAAGAACTAGACAATTATTTCTGTTTGTATAATTGAAAGTTTGTTTGAAATAATTCGCTGGAATGACCGAAAGGTCAGCGCCAGTGTCAATAAGAAAATTATATTTATTATGTTTGTCTAACACGAATAGACGGGCTGAGTTTTTGAAGGTGTCTGACGTTGTCGTCATTACCCGCTGACTTACATGTTTTTTTGATGTGTGATATCAATGTCCATCTTGTTGATAGAGTGCTGTGGCTTATGGAAAATGCACGGTGGAATGCATTTGCGTGCTGCTGCACCATGTTTTGCGTGATACCAACACTTGCCCATACGATTGTTTACACTCTGAGTATTATTATCGTGAGATTGTGATCGTGTCGCGGAACGTCCCCTTGATCTACTTCGGCCGCTTCGAAACAAGCCCGCTAATCGAGCCTCGATGCGCGCCAGGCGATCTTCTATTGATTGTGAGTGAGGAGTGGGGGAGCGACTCTGCCTATTCGTGTTATTTTGAGTCGAACTGTGATTAATTGCTTGTATGCTTGAAAATGATTGCGTATTCGTCACCTCGTACATGCGGTCTGCTATTTTCGCCAGTTCTTCGATAGTTGTGGAAACTGGTTGTGCAGTCATTGCAATTTTGATAACCGCAGGTAGCTTTCGGATCCAAATGGATTGGATGATTGTTTCACTTATTGTGTTCTGGCCTGCGAGGTTGCGTAGGTGACGAAGTGTCTCCGTGGGGCGTCGGTCGCCGAGATCTTGGCTAGACAGGAGGGCTTCTAAACGTCGCTCATCCGATGGAGTCAATCGATCTAATAGTGTTTGTTTTAAAATTGAGTATTGATTGTCTTTTGGAGGTTGTTGAAGAAAATCGCTTATGGTGTCACAGGTTTCGGGCGAAATTGTCGCTAGAACGTATGAGTACTTTGATTTCTCTGACGTGATATTTCGAATTTCGAATTGTATTTCGGCTAACCGGAACCAATTGCTCGGTTGTTGCGGCCAGAATGGTTGCAAGTTGATTTTTGCATGTCCTGCGACTTCTGCTGTTGATGGTCCTGGTCGTTGTTCTTGTGGATTGACCTTCACGTTATTTTGTTCAGTGTCCGACATTTTGAAAATTTTTTTCTTTTTTCTTTAGAAAAAAAATAAAAAATAAAAAAACAAAAATTCTCAAATTGAAAACTCGTGTATACGTTATACGTTACTTCACACACCAAAAAAAAATTTTGTACCTGAAATTTAAATTTAATCGTTGGAAAAATAAACTTCCCCCCTTGAACAAAATACCCTTTTAGTGTGGAGCCGAATTGTTGCTGAACGTGATTTTATATTGGACCTAGTGCGATTGAACAATGGTTAAAAATCAAAAAAAAAAAATAGTGGTTCGAGTGGAATGGTTACCATGTATGACAAAAAAAAAATAAGGTGGCACGTATTGGCCGACGAGATACCCCCGAATTACGGAACGGGCGTGTCACCACGTATTGGGGGGGTTCGTTGAAATGTTTAATGAAAAATTAGGCAATAATGATAAATACCAAAATAAATGCGATTCCACACGAAAGCGTCGGTGAAAGTACCAAACAGTAAAAAAAATCAAAAAGTAAAACGGAACAATTATGCTGATTATTTTTGCGACTAATAATGTACTCCGAAAGTGGTGGTGAAAAATTTACATTTGATTTTCCAGTATAAAATTTTGAATGTAAATATGAAATATAATATATGGTATATAATCTTGAATATAATTTTCGATATGTTTTTTTGGTTATATAATATAATAATAAAACGATAAATTGTTCTTAATGTGCAAAAAAAAACTTTTCTTATTTTGTTTCTATTCTTGAAACCGTCAATAGACAGAACGTAAAGAAAAAAATTGACACTTAGCTGTTTGTATTGTTGTAGTTGCTGCCGCTGTTGTTGTCCTTGATGTTGTTAACCGCTGATTGCTGATATTTTGTTTTTGGTTGTGTCGGTTGATTTATTGTGTGTCGTTTGTTGAGAAAACAACAAAAAAAAATATTTTCCAAAAAAAATTTTTATATTTTTATTTTTGTTGTACCCTGTGTTGGGCCGTGTGTTTCCGTGTGTGTACTGTGTTGTAAAACGATTACTTTTACTTTTCCGTTACATATATTTTGTTGTATACATATGTCAAATGTTGATGTATTATTTGTCCAATCTCCTCGCTATTGTTTCGGTACATTTCTTGTACCCAGCTTGAAAATTTTATAATTGTATGTCTTTTCGCTCCGTTTATTATGAAATCAGAAATATATGGAAAATTGATTAGGTGCGTGATTGATTTTTATTAAAAGGAATTAAGGTACATACCCGTTGCCTGGCACGAAATATCGTACCAAGCCTCCAATTTGTTGTGCTTTTTAAAATGCCGTAAATACGGCCGTCGTAAACAACAATTATTGTGTCCACAATTTTCACCAAAAAATTTTTTACAAAATGGTTGCGCTGCTCTTTGAGGCGTAGCGTGTTGTTTTCCGTAAATACGGATGCCGGTGGTCACCAATATAACGATTGAGGTCGTTAATATTTAATAATTAATAACACTTCATGTAATTCATTATTATATATAACTTTATTATTATTAATTGATGGTTAACAGTTTGAGATTTCTAATCACTGGATTATTTTATTAATCACCACCACTTATTATACGTGCCAAAAAAATTATTAATTTTATTATTTTTTATTTATTTGATGCGAGACGCTTTTCAAAAAAAGTGAATTTTTTTTGTGTGTCAGAAAAAACTACCGAGACAAGAATTTTAATTTTGTTTTTTTTTTTTTTCGTCGATGTTTGGTTTTTTTTTACTGTCGCACAGTTGGTATGCTTGGGGTTATGTGCGATTGGTCGAAAGCAATGGGCGCGTTGTTTTTGTTTATTTTGTGTTCGTGTGCGAATACGTAAATTCGACAATTAATAAATGAAGTAGCGGTGAGTGAATGTGAGTGTATGTATTTATATATGTATATATTAATGAGTGAGCCGCTACAGTCTTTTCTTCCTTTTCAGTACCCAATCTGTTTCTCTCATGAGATCCTCTTCATCAGTATGGAACTCATTGTTATAACTGGTGTGAGTACTTGTTTCATTATAACAAGTTAGCGGGTTTTCAGAAATCTCCATTGGTTTGGGCTTCTTTAATTCTTCATTTTCTTTTTTCAGCTTTTCAATTTCGCTTCTTAGTTGGGTTAAAAGTACATCTACTTCACTGAGTTTTCGACAGAGTTTAGCGTTTTCGTCTTTCTTCTGATTTGCAGAGTTAGTATGATGGTTTGGTGATCTTAACAACATTGAACTTCTTTCGAATGGGTTTAGCAATGATTGGCTCACCCCAGAATCCATTGAGCCAGCCTCGTAAGAGGGTGGATTAGCCAACTGGGTAGTTGGTTTACCACCTGGGGTATTGTTTCCTTTTTGCGTTGTACTCATTGCTTTAAAACTGGTTATGTATCAACTACCAACCTAACCAGTACAAGTTGGTAGTGGGTCATTGAAGAGAACATCATTTGCTATGTTCTCGGTAGTCGGTTATTCCGCCGTATCTCGGTCGCCAGAGCCTCGTTAGTTAATTAGCAGGAAGTACCACGTGTAGGTGAGGTTGGCATTTGGGCTAGTATAATAAGACCATCTAAACCGGCGCCCCTTACCCCCCGGCACTGTGAAATGTTAACCATGATGTCACACAGTATTCACCTCATTATTTGGTGTTTGGGCAACATATGACTCTAAATGGATCGAACTACGCGTTGCGTAAGTTATTGTCATCGCAAGATGATAATGCAGTGTACATGTTGTCTAAATATACTCGATTAAATTTGATTCGTGACCAAATTATCCACTATCTGAAAGTTGGACATGAAAAATCCTCTTCTCGGTACAATCTTCGTAGTAGGCATCGAAATTTTCATTCTAATCAGCCCGTTTTTGTTAGATCTTTTGCACAAAGTAGCGCAGCTGATAAATTCTCCGCCAAATTAGCTGCTAAATTTATTACGGTGATTATCACTAATCAAGTAGGAAATACGGCTTATAACGTTAAAGATTTATATGGAAAACCATTGGGCACATACCATGCCAAAGATATTCGCATTTAGAATTTGTATTAGTTTAACGTATGCCTGGTTTGAGACCTTATCTCGGATGTGGGTCGTCCCCACGTTTGTTACGACCATCATTCGTCACCACCCTGTTGAAGTAATAGTGAACCGAAAATTGGCATCTTGCGAGTAATGTTGATCACGCGTGTTTGGAGATGACACCTGAAAATCCTGATTATAAATCTGTAACCTAAAAAAAATTTGAAAATTATTATTTGTACTTGAAATTTACAATTTACTTAATACTTAGCTTTAGTCATTTTACACTTATTTCTCCAATTCATTGTTATGCTAGGAAAAAATAACTTGGATTAGAATCTTTATTACTATATATCTTACTTTGAATTATATAACTTTACTTATTTATGCAACTTAATGAATATATTTTGTTTATATACTGCTGTCAGTGTTGACATTTCAATATGTGTCGATAACATAGATATAAATAATGACATGTCGATAATACAGTATTGGTTGCATAATTAGTGTTCAATGGTATAACTTTCTTCACCAATTGTTTACAGTGCAATGCACACAAAAAATAAGATCGTTACGATTGAATCTTTGCGATTGCAAACACCTTGTAAAACAAATAAATTAATAAATTAAGTGATACGTTTTATAACGTGAAATATTAAAGTGGTTTTTTCTTGATTGTATTGCCGGACCATCTTCGTCGAATACATAGATACAGTCCATTATCAACGTTCCGTGGGAAAATTACGCAGCTACAAATTCGGGCCACAGTATACGCTGTGGAAATTTATCACAATTTTTGAGTTGCCCCACCATTTTTGGTCCTTCGAGCCGGATCGTCCAGCCAACGTTGTAAAACAGTTTTCACGGGAGCATCTATTGGATTTAATCAATGTCATCAAATCGGGAATATCTCAAGATTGCAATTCATGTGTCTTGGCAGATAAGTAGCCAATTTATATATTTTGTACTAAATAGATACGGTGCTAGTCGATAAATTATTCACGTGGTCACATAAATTGACTCTCCTGTTGTGTGGTTAGCCATTTCTCGTCAGTACTTTTTCAATATATGTGGAAATCGCATTTGAGTTGTTACACGTGCATGGAAATTGCCCGAATATATTAAACAGTTAATCATTAAATCGAGTCGCGATTTTTCAATTCGCCATTTTAATAAATCCATGTGAAATTGCTCGAACATACTAAACCGGTATTTAATAAACCAAGTCGCCATTTCCGAGTCGCGTTTTTAATAAATTTTCGGGAATATGGAATTTTGGTGTATATAGACAATTATCAAACGAAAGGGTATAAATTATACTAGTTTGTGCAGTGTATTTCGTGCCGATTACTATAAAGTGAAACAATAAATTATCAGTAATGGTTGATGTGAATCCACTAAAAAGGCAGAAGTCTGCTAACAAGGGCAAATTAACTTTCTTATTAAACTCGCTCAAAACCCCAACAAGCGAACTGTCGATAGAAGAATGCAGGGTAAAATTATCTAGAGCGGAGCAATTATTGGGTCAATTTACGCAGCTGGAAAACAGCATTCTTGCTGAAGATGACAAGTACGAACCGGACATGGAGTACGAGGAAAACTATTATAAAGCAGTTTCTAAAATTAATAAATTGATTCGAGAGCTTGGAATCGAGAGCGGCAGCGCAAACACCAGCTTCGATAATTCAGCGACTGTTACACAAAATGGGGCACAGGTCAGATTACCCAAATTAAATATACCACCTTTTTCCGACGAGCACACTGAGTGGCAATCGTTCCACGATCTGTATGTGTCTGCAATTCACGACTCAAACACACTAATGCCTGTTCAGAAGTTTCTGTATCTGAAAGGATTACTCCGCGGTGAAGCTGCTAGTCTACTACGTCACTTCAGAATTACAGAAAGTAATTACATTGAAGCTTGGCAAAAAATACGTACGCGATATGACAGGAAGAAGTACACGATCAACACTTTCATTAGAACGTTCCTAGATCAACCAACCATTAGCTCAGCAACCCGCATTAATGTGAAGCAGCTACTGGATACCTCTGATGAAGTGCTTAGGGGTTTGAAGGCAATGGGGAAAGACGGAGAAGCCAGAGATCCGTGGCTCATTTACATCATATTAAATAAATTGGATAACGAGTCAAAGAGTCAATGGGCAACATGCACAGCAGAAAAGCAGGTACCTACGATTCAAGAATTATTCGAGTTCCTGCTACGAAGAAGTGATGCGTTGGAATCTACGCAAAGTACATACAAACGGACTCAACCAATCAAAAGCAATTATCAATTAAGGGCCATGTCGTGACCAATCAGCCAAATTGTCCAATGTGTCAATCAAGCAACCATTCCATCTACCAATGTTCACAGTTTAATGAATTGGAAGTCATCAATCGACGGGAATTGACTGAGCAAAACAGACGATGCTTTAATTGTTTAAGTGACCGACATGTTGTCTTTTAAATGCCAATCAAGAAGACGTTGTACAATATGTAAGGGAAGGCATCACACGCTTCTTCATGTATCTCAAATCGGCTTAACGCCGGAAACAAACGTGGAAGAACAAAAACCAGCTTCTGCGGTGTCACCAAAATCAACCACAGTTTCAATAAATTATGGCCAGACGTCAACAGTTCAATCAGTCTTACCAACTTCCATGACCAAGGTAATGAGTTCGTCCGGAACTTTGTTGTGTTGTCGCGCACTGTTGGATTCTGGATCCCAGGCCAGTTTTATTACTGAATCTTGCATTCAGCGCCTGGGAATTCGTCGCAAGAATGGAAGAGTCGCAGTACGAGGCCTAGGTCACTTGGACGCAGGCATCACCAGAGGAATGGCAACGATCCATATTCATCCAGAAGTGGGACCTGTTTTTGCAGTGAACGGTTTTGCACACACTACTTAATATCAACTAACAATTGAGCATTTTACTCTCTGTTTTTTGCTCTTCTACAACAAAACTTAATTTTACGAAATGTCAAAATCAAAACCATAACCTTAACCTGCTAAAATTCAGGAGGTTATGATCAAAACTCAGAAATCGTGAAGTTAAACCCCATTAATTAATTAATTACAAGAAATTAAAGTAAGTTTAAATGATTTTTAAAGTAATTTATATTAGTTTACGTGATTTAAAATTTTATATGTGCTGTTATAGTTTCCTTTTTTAATTTTGAAGAAAATACAAAGAAGTGCATACACGATGCCAACTATTGAAATGTATGTTATGCGGTGAATCATTTCTCGAGGAATCAATTATTAAATCTCATATACGTATCGTGCATGCAAATGAATTAACTCAACATTCGTGCCGCCTTTATGGTAAATTGTGTCGCGATAGTCGAACCCTATCGAAACATTTATGGGAACATTTCAGCGAAAAAAATCATTCCTGTTCGTCATATGGTTTCGCATCGAAATAAAACTGTTACGTGTGATATGTGCGGAGAAGAATTTCCCGATGGACGCTCCCTCATGAATCATCGTCATTCGCATACGAATGTTACAGGACGACAATTCCCTTGTCGCGAGTGTGGCAAAATATTTGGTTCGCGTAGTTCACAACAAATTCATATACCTGTTCATACGGGTGAAAAACCTTACGGGTGCCGTTATTGTTAGAAAGCTTTTGCTGATGGTGGGACATTCCGAAAATATGAAAGGATTCATACAGGTGAAAACCCTTACGTTTGTTCAGTGTGCCCTCGAGCCTTTAATCTGCGAGTTGTATTGCGAGAACATTACGATCACATCATTCGAGCCCTAAACTAAAAGGGGGAAATTCCAATACACCTTATTACTGCCAAGTTTGTCACGAGTTATTTGTAATGTCACTAGATTTAATTCAACATTTCGTCGCCGCAGAATTATACTGTCGTAAGTGCCAAAATGGCAATTTTCGGTTTTTTCGATAGATATACTTAGTTTTTTCTGCTCTTTCCAAAACTTCAATCCGTTTTATCGTACGAGCTATAGTTTCGGAGTTATCCAATTTTAATTTGTCGTAAGTCCATAGTGCTTCAAACATTTTTAGCTACTTGGTCGTATCTCCTGTTTTTTAATTATACAACAAAATTTCAAACAAAAAAATTATTTCATAATGTCGTATATACCATTTAAATAATTTTTGTCGTAAGTCACAATTTTTTTTAAAAGCTGTATTTTGTCGTAAGTCACACGATCAACCAATGAAATCAAAGTATTTCATCACGTGATCCAAATGTAATATATAAATAAAAAATTTTTTAGTTTTCCTTTTAGTCTGTTGGTATTACTCGAAGGATGAGGAACGTGATTCGGTGTTTATAAATTAGTGATTAACTAGAAAAATAAAACGAAATTATTAGTTAAGTGAAAATGAGCTCTCCAGCTAAAGATATTCCATCTCATCTTACCTGGTAAATATTAATTAATTACAAAACGGGACATATAGGATAATAAAATTCTCACAGAAACAACAAAAGTGCGACCATGATTTAGTTTGTAATTGTTGTAATGCAATAGAAAGAGCAAAACACACCTAATCGTGCGCCAATACATTTTTAACGGTTAATTTTTTGTATGTCTTTTTTGTCCGTTATTCACTTTTCCGTTATGCTAAAATAAAAAAATATGCGTTTATGATCTCATTTTTATTGTTTTTGTGTAAGTTTGTTTCTCGCTCGGTTTATTATTAATATGCCGCTTGATATTGCCGCTTGTATTCCCGTTAATGTTATGTCGTTGGTTCTAATTTAAATAATGATTAAAGGTTGTACGATGCTATGATGTGCTCAGAAAATGAAAGTAATAATGAATCGTTTGACAGTGATCATTCACTTAATGGCTTCGGTTCATTCGATGATTCTGACGTCGACCCGGATTTTAAAGCAATTAATTCATCTTGCAGTGAAGAATCGTATACTCCTCGTTGTAAAAAACGTAAGTATACTTTATTTAATTATAAAGCGATAATTTATTAATCGAATGTATTAATTTCTTTTACAGAAAAACCTAAGCACTCCAAAAATAAGTTTTTAAAATCCCTTGAACTTTCTAGCGTCAAGAATAATAATTTAAAATCGTGTAAAAATAAAAATGAAAAGACTGCGGAACAAAAAACGATTATTGTTAACCAGCCCGAAAATGACGAAACTTTAAGCGACCAGAATGTCGCTAGCTTACCAACTTTGACAAGAAAAGGAAAAGTTAACCCACTGCTTTGGAAATCAGTCATTAGGAAAAATCTTAGAAATCAAGGAAAAGAGTACCAAGATTCAAAATTAAAATGGCACCCAGCAAGATCAGCTGTAATCGGTAAATGCGATTGTTCGTCCAGATGCTATACAGTGTTTTCGGAGGCTGATCAAAAAAACATAAACGCCACATTTTGGTCCCTTGATGCTACTGGTAAAAACCACTTCTATAGTAAATTTATAAAGAAAATGCCAATTTCAAGAAAACGGACAACGAAACTTATTTCTCGCAGAAGCTGTACCTACGAATACCGGTTTGAAAAAGATTTTGAGACTCATTTAGTGTGCAAGCAATTTTTTTTTAAAACTTTGAACATCAGTGAAAGAAGGGTTTATTATTTTTTTAAAAAAACTGAGGAAGCTCCCAAACCCAATGTCGGGATTGCATCACCAACATTGCAAGGCAAACACACTAAACGAAAAATTCGTTCAGATCAAGTTCAAGGGGTCCATAACCATATTCTAAGTTTTCCGATAGTAGATTCGCATTACTGCAGGGCTTCCTCTTCAAAAAAATATTTGGAGCAGGGTCTTAATATAAACAAAATGTACCGACTATACCGCGAAAAATATAAATCACCTGTGAAACATCATATGTATTCTAAAATATTCAATGAACAATACAATTATTCATTTTTTAAACCTAAGAAAGATGTATGTGATAAATGTTCAGAATTTGAAGCCAAGAATTTAATGTCTTCAACAGAAACAGTTGAATACGATAACCATAAAAAGTTTGTCACAGCAGCTCGTGAAGAAAAGCAAAGAGATAAACACACAAATACAAGTAATGGTACAACAGCTATAGTGAGCTATGACCTGCAGAACGTTTTCAATCTACCTAAAGCAAACGCATCGATTTTTTTTTATAAACGGAAGTTTGCAGTCTACAATTTAACTGGCTACTGCCACATAAATAAAAAAACCTACTGTGCAATTTGGCATGAGCTAGTTAAAGGTCGAGCTGGAAACGACATTGCTTCTTCACTCATTAGCATTTTAACACGCGTGGTACGAGATAATCCGGATATTACTGAAATTATATTATGGAGTGATTCTTGTATTCCACAAAATAAGAATCGTCTTACCTCAATTGCTCTTTTAGATTTTTTAAGCAAGAATCATAATATATCCCGGATAACACAGAAATTTTCGGAGCCTGGACATTCTACTATCCAAGAAATAGATGCTGTACATAGCGTCATAGACAGACATCTAAAGCACATCAACATATACAGTCCTGTATCATTAATGCACCAACTGAAGTCTGTAACGAAATTGCTTGGGCATGTGGGGGTTGCGAGACGGGCTCGTTTCCAAAAAAAAATGCCATTCGTTACTGAATTCATCATCCATCAGAGCTTCGGGGTGGTATCGATCATGCTGACTAAAGCTCAGGGATTGGGGTGGGGTTTTCCGAAGATGACTGGAAGCTTGATCTACCACCTAGGGATAGAGGGTACGAGGGAAGGAACAGACCGGTACTTTACTCACCTAAACTTACCTACATTGCATTCTCAAAGTTCACCAACTACTCCATTATCAAATTCACGAAAATCGAACAACTATAGCGGAAGCCCCAACACGGACACGGGCCATGAAAACACGTAATTTCGTTTAATACAACAATTAAAAAAAACTGATTTTATTACTATTTAGATACAAATACAATCAAGAAAACAATTTGTATTGAGATAAATTTTGAAATCAGCGTGAAAAAAAATTTTAAAAATAAATTCAATCGATTTGTACTAAGCCGAGGTTAGTAGGATTAAAGTAGCTTATTCTTAGGAAATACCCTACACCCTATGCTAAAGATAAAATCATATAAATATAACTAAACAAATAATTAAGGAAATGTAAATAATATATATAGCAAAAAAAAAAGGAAAATATAAAAAAATTAATTCCAACGGAAACTTAACTTGTTAATATCTCCATGTTGATTGTAGCGTCATGTTGATTGAAGTTTCAGCGTCATCAATCCAACAGAGTATAATCGAGCGTTTTCTTTATTATTTTGTTTTATTGGGCTCTTTTATTATGATTTTGTTAACACTATTCTTTGTTTTTGTTTTATTTTCATTCATATGTAAGAATGTCATAAATGTACACAAAAAAACAAAAATGCACTTCAAACTACTGTATACAAATTGCAGATTATCGAGTAAACTCGTTATGTTGCAATTGTTACATCCAGTTATTTTATACTGGCTTAATTTATAATTGTTTTTGGGTGTTTTTTTTTCTTTTTCAGAGAATTAAATTCTCCAATGCACAGCAATTCGATCACAAAACTTTTATATATTTAAGTAATTTCCACCTTTTGGTAATTTCACGCACTTTATAGTGCTGCTTCGGTAACACACATTTGTACTCCACAATTTCTAGTTTTTATTATCACTTTTATTTTAGAATATCACAATTTAAAGGACTAATTCATGGCGAACATTTGTTCAAAAATTTGGCTTTTTTTTTATTCACAATGGTTTTTTTTTAGAATTTTTTTTATTTTTAAATATAAGATATTATTACTTAAACTATTAGAATTAACAATAATTAGTTAATAATACAGTCATTAGACTTAACTAAGCACAAATTAATTAATTCAATTTATTTTCACACACAAGGGAAAAAAAATATTTATTTAAACGCCAATTTGGCTAGAATATAATTGTTTTCACTCAAAAGAAAATACATCACAATAGATACTTCCAAAAATAAGATAAAAACTGACCCCGGTGTTTGCAATTTCGTGAATTTATAATCTTTTGAGATACCGTAATATCGAACGATTTTCTCAATTATGGCTCATACACTGTTCAACATACAAAACTCAGGGCTTATCAACCATTTGCATTGGAACGCGCTTCGCCCGTTACAAGTCTTTCAGTTATCCTAACGTTACGTTAGATATTTATCAAATGCGTGATAAAGATTTTCTTAATTACGATACTGCCTCAAAAACTCTCTTGTTTCCACCATACAACTCGTTGAGATGTTTAATTTATAACAAGACAAATTTAAATATTGTGCAATATAAAGAAACATATTCAGATGTTTCTCCAAAACAAATCGAAATATTTAAGAAAGTTGGTAAACGGAATCAGAAGCAAAGTTCCGCTATATTAACTGAGCAGTTACCAAAAATTAAACCAAGTGTGTTTAAGCCACAACTAACAAAGGAGAAATCAAAGGATATACATTCCATGTTAAAATATATGCCGGACATCGATGCAGCGTTCTATAAGGCTTATTTAAAATAATCTGTGTTATTACGTTAAAATTATTTTTAGTTTTTTTTTATGATTATGAATTATTAATGTGAATTATAGTAATTTTGATTTTACAATAAATGAAATAAACCAAAGAAATATTCAGAGTTTACATTATTTAGTAAAATTACCTGCTCAATAAACTTAATTCTTTCAAATTCTGCAGTAACGTTGCTGTGTCTGAAAAATGTTTAAATTTTTTATCATAACTCCACTAATTTGTATTGTTTTTCACTTACAGAATAATGAGAGATGAATTGTCGTATCTCCATAAAATTTGTCGTATATCCACGTTTCGTAACATATTGAAAACTCATATTGTCGTAAGTAAAACTGTCAACGATTTTTCCGGAAAACTATAGGACATACTATTAAAAGGTAGTAAACCTAAGAATCTAACCGGAGAAAGCTTTTTATTGCTATTTTCAAACATAAATAATTAAAATTTCAAATAGTTAAAAATGGGTTTTGAACTTTGATCGTCATTTTCTCAAAACCAGTTTTTTGGAGTTACGACAGTATAATTCTGTGGCGACGATTTGATTCAACACAGTGACATGAATACTGCCGTGAAGGGACAATCGATTGTAAGTAAATGGAGAATTAATTATAATATTTGTCATATCAATGTGTATTCTATTTTATATTTATAGACGGAGCCACGAAAATATAAACGGAGAAGGAAATTAAAACCGCACGAGTTGGAAAAATTACGTGCCGAAAAAATGGCAAATTATTTTCGGTTTTTATTTTGAGCATAATTTGCATTTTGATTTCTATACCAATTAATATTCCAGTTACCAAAGTAAGACGGCAATAAAATAATATGAGAATGATAAAAAAAATCGTTACAAAAAAATTTAAAAGAAAAATTCTTTCTGTATACATTGTTTATAGTTTAAAAATTAAATAATTGTCAAAAATAGTTTCTAAGATTTTTTAATTACAAAAATTGTTTTTTACTGCCTCAGAAGTTGACCAACAAGTCGAAATATAAGGTTAAAAACTGTTAAATTTTTTTAAATTAAATATTGGGTATTCTTTAAAATAAGCTGAAATTAAAATATTTAAATAAAATGACTGTTGCACATGATTCGTTTTTATTGGTTTAGATTTTACTCTCTTTTAGTTTCGTAGTATGCGAATGTTTATGTTTTCTACACTGTAATCACAATCGTATCTATACACGATGACGTTTCACTAATACAATCAGTGGTTTAGATAATTTTACAGCAATAGTATACAATCCATTCGGCTTTCTAAAGAGAATTTTAGCAGGTTTTGAGTGTGTGATATCAACTGGAATTAGTAGTGGTAAGAAACAAAAAAATTTGAATTTTTTTTATATGGTTTTTTGTAGTGACTACTACGGCTAAAGGTTGATATGTATAAGTATGTGTCTGCGTATCAGCAAAACCAGCAGGCTTTCTAAAGAGAATTTTAGCAGGTTTTGATGAAAAGTAAAAAAAATCATATAGGATTTTCAAACACATTTTTTTATATCGTCTCTATTTTCAATTTAAATCAACATTTTTATTTACAAATATAAATAATTTGATATCAAATATATCGAAGTGTAAATTGTGAACAATTTTGATTGAAATTAATAATCATTTATTAAGTAATTTTACATTTTTATAAAAATATTTTTTTCTCAAGACATCGTCGTGCTTCGTGTTGTAATACCTTATAGTTGAAAGTGTTAGTGCGAAAATAGAATAAAAATACTCTCATCTAACCAATGACAATTAGTTTTTTTTCATTATTGACATACCCAATTTTCCCTCCACAATTCGTTTGTTTTGTTTTATCTACAATTTGTATGTTTTTCTCACTCATTTATATAAACTGTCGATCACCAATACTTTCATGTATAAGCGCAAAATAAATTTATAATATTGGTGACAATCAGGCTTGTAGTACATTAATGTTGGTTTTGGTTTATACCAAAAACATCTATAATTCCAAGACAAACTATTTTTTGTCATTGTCTCAAAACCTGCTAAAATTCTCTTTAGAAAGCCTGCTGGTTTTGCTGATACGCAGACACATACTTATACATATCAACCTTTAGCCGTAGTAGTCACTACGAAAAACCCAAAAACATCTATAATTCCAAGACAAACTATTTTTTGTCATTGTCTGGTAATTACTACTGAAGGTAGTATTGGTGACTAAATGATGACGGCAACGTCGTATATTACTTTACATTTATTTTCATACAAACACATATTTACTTTTTATTTGTACACTCTTGACAAAAATATTGTACCTTTTTGAATTCATTTTTGAATTTAATAAAAAAATTATTAAGATAATTTAAATTTAAAAGATGTCTTAATATTAAAAATCGAATTGTGTCTTAATATTTTAATATTTAACATGTAGTAAAGCATTAAAATATGTACGCTTATTCGTATTTTTGAACACAATGAAATGTGCCAATTTTTAGTCTAGAGTGTAATAAAAATAGGTTAGGTTAGGTTATACATCTTTTTCCTTATGTCAAAAAATATGTACGACCATTGTTGTTATTGTAATTGGTATTATTTTCCAACACAAAACATACACGTAAATAGGATTTGTTTTTACACGATATTATTAAACGGCGTTGCCGTGATGTATATTGTTGTTGTTTCTTATGTATTTTTTTTTTTTTTTTTTCATATTTCATAGCACAAAACCAAAACAAATTAGATTAGTGTTGGTTAGTTTTTTTATTGAAGGCTTATATGTACACAACTAACACTATGGGCAGTCGTCACTTTGTACCTTTAAATTTCGTATAGTTCGTCTTGGAATTATAGATGTTTTTGAAAAACCATATAAAAAAAATTCAAATTTTTTTGTTTCTTACCACTACTAATTCCAGTTGATATCACACACTACTTAATATCAACTAACAATTGAGCATTTTACTCTTGGCATGTTGTGTCTTGTGTTGCGGCTTATTTGAAGAAAATACAAATAAAAGATAAGATTGATTGAAAAAAATTGTTTTATTCTAATTAAATGGGGCAATTCGCACTAAACCTTTCGTCAACGTTACGCTAAAGCAGTTCGTAAACATTACGTTTAAGCGTACACGTTATGAACACTTTTATACATACTAATACATACACAAGTCTTCTCAAATTTATTTCACTTCTCATGTGACAAAAGTACACATTACGTACTATATTCGTACTGTTTTAGTGTAACGTTTACGAACACCTTAGTATAGCAATGTCTTCGTAAACCGTACGTTTCTGATACACCTGGTCTGGAGGCACTACATAAATAGCCGTGACATCAGTCTAAAAAAGTCAAATCACTAATATAAAGAGGGGAATAAAGATTTTTATTTTCCTATGAAACGTAAACAAAATACTATGGGATTTTCAAACACATTTTTTTATATCGTCTCTATTTTCAATTTAAATCAACATTTTTATTTACAAATATAAATAATTTGATATCAAATATATCGAAGTGTAAATTGTGAACAATTTTGATTGAAATAAATAATCATTTATTAAGTAATTTTGCATTTTTATAAAAATATTTGTTTCTCAAAACATCGGCATGCTTCGTGTTCCTCTAATCATAATAAATTTATTATGAAAATGAAATGTTTAGAGGAACACGAAGCACGACGATGTTTTGAGAAACAAATATTTTTATAAAAATGCAAAATTACTTAATAAATGATTATTAATTTCAATCAAAATTGTTCACAAGTTACATTTCAATATATTTGATATCAAATTATTTATATTTGTAAATAAAAATATTTATTTAAATTGAAAATAGAGACGATATAAAAAAATGTGTTTGAAAATCCCATATGATTTTGTTTACGTTTCATAGGAAAATAAAAATCTTTATCCCCTTAACACATACTACCACACATTTTTGTGTCATGGCTTTTTATGTAGTGGCGTTGCTTCGTCCTATCACTCTCGCCCCCAAATGGGCCTGTTTAGACGAGTATTTTTTGGGCGCTGATTTTCCTCGTTTCTTACTTCTTTGTCTACAAACTAATATTGGAGTAGGGATATTCCGATGAACGTTTTCAACAAAAATGTGTAGCGCCAAAACCAACAAAAATGTTTATAAACATTTTTGTTGGTTTTGGTAGCGCTGATCGTGTTGTTACACACCAACACATATAAAAATATTTACGGTTATTTTTTCTTATTATTTATTTTGACAGGAGCTCATTCTAATTTTCTTGTTACAAGCGAGAAGGTAAAAAAAACATTGTTTTGGTGCTTAAAATAAATAAAATTAAATACAATAATTTAATAATATTTAATTATAATTAATTTAATATTATTTGAGAATTAAATTGATAATTATCGGTAATAATATGACTGAAATGGATTGGAACAAAGAGCAAACACTCTTTTTAATCAATGACTTTAAAAAATATCCATGGACGTGTTCGGTCTGGCCAAAATGAAAAAAAAAATTACGAAATTATACGTCAAACTCATTTCCTGCTAACTTCACCTCGTTAAATATACGTCAAACCTGACCGAACAGCCAAAAATGAAAAATTTGGATTTATACGTCAAACTCTACTTAAAACGCCGGTACACATGGAGAACGAATTATCATTTTTCACCAAATTATGTAAGAAAATTGCTAAAATAGTGAAAAACGTATGTTTTTAACTTACAATAGCTAAAATATCGTGCATTTTACTATATAATATATATAAAATTTTTAATTTATCAAAATTTTTAGTTTAATACAAATTTTCAATTTATCATCTTAAATTCAAAATTATCAACAATAAATTGAAATTTTCTATTAAAACTATTAAAATTTGATATTTAGTAAATGCACGATATTTTAGCTATCGTTAATTAGAAACTTTCGGTTTTCACTATTTTAGCAATTTTCTTACCTAATTTAGTAAACAATGAAAATTCGTTTGTAAATTGTAAACAAAATCTGTAGGACTTCTATGTATTCCGATCATGGCACTATTTTGGTTGTGTCTTTTGTATGAATTATTTTTTCCAAAGTAGCTACCTATACTAAATTTTCGGAAAAAATTGTTTCATTTCATAGCAATTTAAACAACAAAATTGCTATTAAATTAAAATCAAAATGCTAGTTTTTAATTTGTTTATATTTTCTTTAGCGATTAACACTTATGATCTTAGTCATGTTAAACAAAATTTTTGAATAAGTATGACTCAGAGAATTCGAATGTGACATCTCGCCCTGTTAGCTTTTTACATAATTTTTACATTTTTTAGCTTTTTACTGATGTAAATGTCTCAACCTGAAAAAGTAGAAAAAAATCATTAGCCCAAATTATATTAACCAGAACAAGAAAGTTAAAGAATTTTGGATGAAATGTTTCTGTAAGTTTATATCGAAGACAATATTAGCTATACGTCTCAGTAATGTTTGTCTACAAAATTTACTTTGCGACTTATTCGGCTTTTAGTAAACTTGGTTTGATCTACCAAAAAAACACAAGGGCGATTAATCCTGATTTATAAATTTGTAAACTGCACTCACTTTAAGTTCAATTGTAATTTGTTGTTTTAAGCAAATGAACTTTGATCACCTGCGATCCATCAAGTTTGACACGAATGCGCTACCTAAAATTTCAGCTGGGAATACTAAATCTTCTAAGATAGCATCATTAACAGCCATCAATGATCTTGATCGTGGGCGCTTTTGCTTCGATTGTGTTCTTGTTTTACGTGTTGGCATTGATAAATTTTAATGAATACAATATGTTTACCGGACAATTTCTTTTCTAATTCACGTACTAATCTGGTTTGAATTTTTTGGAATGCCTTTTGTTTTTGGCATTGGAACATAACATAAATAATGATTCCCTAAAAAAAATGAATCCCAATTAGTTAACATTTTTAACTTAAGAAATCGTGCTCATACCTTTTTGTTGTTGAATTCAACTTCACGGGCGCCTGTAATAAACAAATCGCACACGTTTTGCCCATTGATTTCTCAAAATCATCGGGTTCTGCACGCATAACAATGTCGTTGATCTAAAGGCAAAAAATCAATACATCGCACATGACGTAGAAAAGTGACACAACTCAAAAAATTGAGTTTTTGAGATAATTCGATGAAAAGATGCGCAATGATCGATTTCATAACCAGACAAAGTGACGTTTTCATATTTATTGTACAAAGCGAGAGACGGCTTAATTTTCCGATCTTCCTTTTTTGACGCCCATAGAGAGTAGTGTAGTAAAATCGAAATTAGCGTTTTCTTTTGCTCTCCTGAAAAATTTGAAATTTTGAGTTGTGTCACTATTCTTGGTCACGTGCGAATCACACATCAACAGACAAAATACACTAATTACTTTATACCACAAATTGGATAAGTCCACATTTCACTTATATTTAAACAACATTTTAAATTTAATATTATTTTTTAAAAAACAGCTGTTCAAAATATATATATTTTCATTTGACAGCCAAATCCACGAAATTTTGACATTTAAATCCAAAAAAAAAGTTGGATTTTTGAGTGCGTTTTATGCTACAAATTTTGACATTTAAATCGTGATTTTTTTTTTCATTTTGGCCAGACCGAACACTAGGCATGTTTATACAATCCGTTGGATATTAATTTCTGGTATTCGCAATGTTTTTAAACATCAAACAAGAAAATCTATACATGGAATAAATCAGTAAACTTTTATTTTTAAATTTTCTAGAATGTAATATTCACATACATAGACGAGTAGCAACAAACAGTCTAAACGCGAGGTGTTGTTGTTACAACACAAAAAATCAATGAAGAAGTACTCGTCTAAACAGGCTGGTTTGCATCAGCAGACCAATGCCACTACATAAATAGCCGTGACATCAGTCTAAAAAAGTCAAATCACTAATGTAAAGAGGGGAATAAATTTTTTTATTTTCCTATGAAACGTAAACAAAATCATATGGGATTTTCAAATACATTTTTTTATATCGTCTTTATTTTCAATTTAAATAAACATTTTTATTTACAAATATAAATAATTTGATACCAAATACATCGAAATGTAAATTGTGAACAAGTAATTTTGCATTTTTATAAAAATATTTGTTTCTCAAAACATCGGCATGCTTCGTGTTCCTCTAATCATAATAAATTTATTATGAAAATGAAATGTTTAGAGGAACACGAAGCACGACGATATTTTGAGAAAAAATATTTTTACAAAAATGCAAAATTACTTAATAAATGATTATTAATTTCAATCAAAATTGTTCACAATTTACATTTCGATATATTTGATATCAAATTATTTATATTTGTAAATAAAAATGTTGATTTAAATTGAAAATAGAGACGATATAAAAAAATGTGTTTGAAAATCCTTGTACCCTTAACTAGGGAATTAATCTTTGTACCCTTAACACACACTACCACACATTTTTGTGTCATGGCTTTTTATGTAGTGGCATAACCTGCTAAAATTCTCTCTTCAGAGAGAATTTTAGCAGGTTATGTGTAGTGGCATTGAGCAGACTGATGAAAATAAATAAAAAAAATTGTTTCATAGTTTTTTGTTTTGCTTTATTTTTATTTTTTTTGTTGCTGTCTCGTTGTTGTACGATTCAAAATTTAAAAAACTAGGTAAACAAAATTGATTGCAAATAGTCCAAATCTAGATAAAAATTTATTTTTTTTTTGTCTAATATAATAATTAAATATCATAGTTTAGCGTGGCTTCCTCGGAAAATCGTTTTATGCCTTATTTAAAAAGTTATTAAATGCGAGACGAGAAAAACGATAAAAAACGAAATATTTTCATATAAATTTTTAATTTTTGAATGGGAACATTTTTTTTGTTAGTCGATTACTCATACATAGTGTTTTTTTTTCAAGTAAAAAGGCCGTGTATATAGAGGCGTTGATACAGCATAAAGGCGTTGCCACATGCACAAACAGCAAACCTGTATTTAAAACCGTCAAATCCATTTTTTGACAAAAAGAGAAAACTTACAACATAATAATAATTATTACAAATAATGTTTGAATTGATGATAACTATTACATTCGTGAAAATTTTTATTAAAATTAACACAATTTCATTCATAAAAACTTAAAGATATATTTTGCCGGCCGTCAAAATAAAATCCGTCAGTCAAAATTTTGAATGGTATAATTTTTGTCGAAGAACATTATTTGTAAACTACATTTTACTAAACTTTTGTTTATATAATTTGTTTGGGTGGTGACGTCATTTTGCAGTTCGACAATTCTTTTGAATGTGGCGATGTAAACTGATAATCCGACCGAATTATCTGGCTTGTCATTTGTATGTGGCATGCTCTTAACTCTATATTTATACCCCAAACACATAAGCGGCGCTCTACGCCTGACTTCGCTTCTCTCCTGCTTTATGATTTTATTGTTCGAGATTTTTTTTACAATTGTCTATGTCTTTCTGATATGCCGATTTGGATGTTATATTCATCTAAGATTAGAGGTTTCGAAGCATTAACTTTAAGAACAACTTGTATTCTTATTTAGCGCCGCTGTTCGCTCCTTCATTGTGTTTGGGTATTTGATTACATCTCAAGGGTAATACCTCAAACACATAAGCGGCGCTCTACGCCTGGCTTCGCTTCTCTTCGTTTGTATGATTTTTTGCAACCACATAGGCGGCGCTAATTTGACATTTATTTATATGAAAAATGTTGTGTTTTTACAACAAAAACATTTTCATAAAAAACTATTTGTTTATTGACTTATTACGAACAAATTTAAGTTCAAATTTAGATTTTTTTACAATTGTTTTTCTCCTATGCTCATTTGGATGTAAAATTCAGGTAAAATTAGAGGTTTCCAAGCATTTACTTTAAAAACAACAATAAATATAAATGTCATTCATTTCCTCAAAAAATACAAACTTTGCTAGTTTGACGCCGCTCGATGTGTTCGCTCTTATGGAAATACATGGGTGACATGTTATAACCATCACTTTTTTCGCTTTGATGTATTTTCGATAGAATAACTGTATTCCTTTGTTAAAAATAAAAAATTTCAAACAATTTAGTTGTAAGATACCGTTACACTGTCGAAAATGCATCGAATCGAAAAAAGTGATGATAACATGTCAGCCCATGTATTCTAATTTAGCGCCGCTGTTCGCTCCGTCAATGTGTTTGGGGTATAACTTTTGTTTATTAAATTAGACCATTACAGATAATATAATGGTTGAAATTTACTGTGAAAGTTTGAAGCCAGCTATTTCTGTTCGGGACATCAAACGAAAGTGTATAGTATTAGTTTGAATTATTTATATAATAATTATTAATTAATTATAGTTGTATTTCTTTAAATTAAAATTCGGCGTACAAACGTGCTGTTAATTATTGGTTGCTTTACAAACAAACACATGTAATCTAACAGAAAAATTGAACGCAAAAATATAAGTTTGGGGTTACAATGAGGTTATGTTTTATATAATAGTATTACAACACGTATGTAAATAAAAATTCAAAATGTCTATGATTAATGAAATTAAACCGGTGAATCATGCACTTACATCACAAATTTCAAGTTCTGGCCAAAGTGTGTTGGCCAAACCTTTGCATTTACAAAGGTTAGAAGCAGCTTTAAACATGGCTCCGTTCATGAAATACGCACAAAATATTATTTCAAAATCATTATCCAGCAGTGAAGATGAAAGCGATGATTGCGAAAATGACGATTTGGGACAAGGAGATCGAATCCAAAACGGAATTGTTACAACCAGAAAAGAAAGATACGATGATAAATTTTACATTTACAATTTATCCCAGATAGGATCACAGAGAAAATGGTTACAGGATATACTTTTAAGTGACACCGAGAACGACTCTGAAATCTCAGATGAAGATTCGTATATTCGAGGAATGCTTAAAGATCATATTCGGGAACAAAAAATTCGTTGCAAGTATTATCAGAACGCTAATGTAAATGGACAACTTTGTTCGAAAATGTAATGTTTATTTAAAATATAAAGAATTTTCTTATTTCAGAACTCACAATATGGATATTTCGGTGCTGGATTACTTTCAAATTATGATATGTTTACGGAACACCAACGTTCCGCAACTGGTTTAAAAAAGCGAAAGAGGCCGAAAAAAGCTGATAAATTAAAGAAAATAAAAACCAAAATAAAATCGGAAATATTTAATATTAAGGAAGAAAGTAGCATGAGTAAGATGAAACATCTGGGTGATTGCCCTGGAAATAGTAATAATAATGAAATTGAATTTGAAGAGCACAGCAGCTTGTTAAGATATGAATTAGACGATGAATATGATTCCAAACCTCAAAGTCCTGTCGGAGGGGTCCAAGGGAAACGTTCTCGGAAAAATAAATTAACTCTTAAGACTCCTGAAGTAATGGCATCTAGAAGACGAAAGGTTTGGCAATTAATGGCTAAAAAGGAATTGGGAAAAATTCAACGAGCCAAAGCAAATAATCATAAGGAGATTTTAATCAACTGTAAAAAGGTAGCCGCTCTTTGTATGAAAATATCGCGACAGAAGGCAATGCAGTCTCAAAAGAATATGAAAGAAACCATTTGGAGGGCTAAACGACTCACGCGTGAGATGCAAGGCTATTGGAAACGTTATGATAGAGTTGAGCGCGAAACCCGACGACGTATGGAGAAAGAAGCAGAAGAACAAAGAAAAATGGATGTTGAATTAATCGAAGCGAAACGGCAACAACGTAAATTAAACTTTTTGATTACGCAAACCGAGTTGTACGCACATTTTATGTCTAAGAAATTGGGTAATGGAACCGAAGAAGAACAATTACGAATTTTAAATCAGCTCGATGAAGAAGTAAATCCCAGATTAGCCGCAATCGATGACTACGATTCGGAATTGATGAAACAAATTGCTCAAAAAAATGCATCTGACGCATTTTTAACTGAACGGGCTAGAACCAGACAATTTGATGTTACGTCAGGAGCGAGCTCTGATTTTTTAAATTTAGAAGCTGATCAACCGCAGCCCGATATTTTCCAAGGCTTACTTAAATGTTATCAAATAAAAGGAATGACATGGTTGGCCAATTTATATGATCAGGGTATTAGTGGTATATTGGCAGATGAGATGGGGCTGGGTAAAACAGTACAATCAATTGCATTCCTTTGTCATATTGCTGAAAAATACGGTGTTTGGGGTCCATTTCTTATAATATCACCTGCGTCTACTTTACATAATTGGCAACAAGAGATGGCACGGTTTGTCCCAGATTTTCGGGTAGTTCCTTATTGGGGATCGCCTAATGAGCGAAAAATATTGCGGCAATTTTGGGAACAGAAAGATTTGCATACGCGAGATGCAAGTTTTCATGTTGTTATAACCAGTTACCAGTTGGTGGTGTCGGATTATAAGTATTTTAATAGGATCAAATGGCAATACATGATTTTGGATGAGGCTCAAGTGAGTTTTCTTCAAATTTTTGTGGGTGTTCCTCTAATAGTTATTTATTTTCCAGGCAATCAAAAGTTCTACGTCGGTGCGATGGAAATTACTTCTTGGATTCAATTGCCGCAATCGTTTGTTGCTGAGTGGGACTCCAATTCAAAATAGTATGGCAGAACTATGGGCTTTGCTCCATTTTATAATGCCAACACTATTCGATTCGCATGACGAGTTCAACGAGTGGTTTTCCAAAGATATTGAAAGTCACGCTGAAAATAAAACTGGAATCGACGAAAGGCAAATATCGCGTTTGCATATGATTCTGAAACCTTTTATGTTGCGGCGTATCAAGAAAGATGTTGAGAATGAACTAAGCGATAAAATCGAGATTATGGTCTATTGTCCATTAACAACCCGACAAAAATTATTATACGTTGCATTAAAAAAGAAAATTCGAATAGAGGATTTGCTCCATTATACGGTGGGCGGTGATGGCCATTCAGTTGATAAGAATTTTACTTCAAATTTAATGAATTTGGTTATGCAGTTCCGCAAAGTGTGTAACCACCCAGAATTATTTGAGCGACGCGACGCGAAAAGTCCATTTTACATGAAATGTCAGGAATATGTATTGCCACGCTTAATTTTCGAGGACTGTTTGATTCATCGTCAAATTCCCAGCAAACGGCATCTAATTTTCAACAATTTTAACATTTTTAAGGCACATAACATCAACATTTCGTTGAGGTCGGCATCAAATACTCGCTACCTCGACCTCAATACATCGACCTTTTCATTTTCGCGTTTTATAAATTTGTCACCTCAAGAGTTGGAACATTTATCATTGGATGATTTGATCTATTTTTTGCTTCATGTACAATCAACGCAAGTTTATTTAGAGCTATTAAATCTTCGACGCTTTTGGAGTTCAAAGAGTATACCGCAAGTCTCGAATAATATATTTTTGTTACTCGAACCATCTTGTGAGCAGAAATTAAATAAGAACTATATGAAATTCGATGAATCCTTATTAAGTGATTTTTTATTCTGCTCTTTGGAATCCAGGGAGAATGCTGTATTTTCTTTTACAAACCACAAACTTTATTCAATGCCTGAGACAATGGAACATCGCATTGTCAGAAGTAAAAATTACGGTAATACAAATAAATTTAATATTTTACCACCTCATGAAATAGAGGATTCAAATTTGGATATAACGAATGAAGACGATTTGATTCAGGAAGCACTTATCCAACATAGACCTGGGAGATCCGGCAAATCGTCGCATATGGTTGCTTATTCAAATGCAGCTATACTTTCCGAATTTCCGTATGTTCCAAGAACACCAAGATTAGTAACTTGTCAACCCACCTCGTTACCAAATTTTGTTCATGGGATTGGACCGAAAGTGCAGAGCAGTGTAAGAAAAATTTAGTGAGTAAACATTTTTAAATTACATTTTTTGGTACATACATATTATCAAATGCTACCATTTATCATACATTACTAATGTTTCATAATGTTTATTTGTTTATGCTAATATTCAAACAAATGTTGTTTTATAGTTGCGACAGCCGGGCAGCTCAGTGGGCGGCAATGCGCCACGAAGACTGTGAGAATTATGAAGGACGTCATATTATTCATAGCGGTTTGGATAGAATCAAGCCAAAATATGGCTGGTCGAATATCGTTATTCCAGATAAACAAACTTTGGTTTCGGACGCAGGAAAACTCTATGTTTTGGATAATTTACTATCACGGTTAAAACAACAAGGACATCGAGTTCTTATTTATTCACAAATGACTAAAATGATTGATTTACTTGAGGTTAGTTGTGAATGTAATTTGTAATCGAAATTTTTATTACCCTTGAATTTTTGTAGGAGTATATGTGGCACAGGAAACATCGGTATATGCGATTGGATGGTTCAAGTAAAATTTCAGCTAGACGTGATATGGTGGCTGATTTTCAAAATCGAGCTGATATATTTGTATTCCTTTTATCAACACGGGCCGGTGGTCTGGGGATCAATTTGACCGCTGCTGATACTGTGAGTAAATTAAATAATGTATTATACTTTGACGATAAAGTTCGTCAACCCCCCATTCTCCTCCCAAACAAATTGTTGATTTCACTAATATTTATTCTATACCGGAGATATCATAAAGCAAAATAACGACTGCGTATCATGTAATAATAGTTCTTTTGTTACTCATGAGGATAAACCTTGCGCAATGACCGAATTATAAAATAACCATTACTTACGAGTTGAATACAATACTTTTTCTACTCTTGGGGTGGGGTGTTGTCACATCACTTTCGATTCGAATTCAATAGAGTTTATGTCTCTTGTTTCAAGAATAAAATTGTACTCTATTTCGCTTTTTGATTACGCTTTTTCTATTGCGATCCCTTTTTGTTGCATACTTTTCCTTTCCTTCACATAGATAAAGTATCACTAAACAAAAATTGGGTGAATCATAAATGTAAGTAGAAATAAAATGATGTTTTATTCGATCAAGCTGAGATAGCAGCAACACAAGCATAATTGAAAAACGAAATAGAGTACAATTTTATTCTTGAAACAAGAGATACCTATAAAATCAAATTCGATTCGAAAGTGATGACTACAAGTATTTTTATTTGTTTTTCTAACAGAGCATTCAAAATGAAAAAACTTTTTACTTTTGACTCACAGGTTGATTCACCAGATTTGTCCATTGAGCTCGTCAAGAAAATGACAACTTCACGGAGTTAAAAACCGAGTTAAAAATATGTTATCTCGCTGGACCCCAAAGAGAGATAACATATTTTTAACTCGGTTTTTAACTCCGTCAAGTTATCATTTTCTTGGCGAGCTCAATGGACAAATCTGGGGTGAGATGTTGTAACCATCACGTTTTTCGCTTCGATGCATTTTCGATAGAATAACTGTACTGCTTTGTTAAAAATATAAAATTTTAAAACAATTTAGTTCTAAAATACCGTTATTCCATCGAAAATGCATCGAAGCGAAAAACGTGATGGTTACAACATATCACCCCTGTGGACCTATTCTGGTAATTCCCGGGGAACGGGGAATAATTTTTTTTACAGCAGTTATTCCCAGATACATATTTCCAACTTTTTATTCCCCATTTTCTTAAAGTGGATTCTGTCAATTGGGGAATAAATATACAGGGAAAATAAATTTAGTTGTATCAAAATTATTATAATAACTCTTATTTATTATAATACTATCTTTAAAATTATTAACAGTATTAATATTAGTAATTATTAATAACAACTACATATAAACCAACATTTTCATTAAAAATCTATTCCCCATCAATTCTTTCATAAAATCGGTGTGGAAAAATAAACGTCAAAACTGCTGTAATGGGGAATAATTTTTTCCCAATAAAAATCTTTCCCGAACACCAGAATACACTTTGGGGAAAAGGGAATAATACTGCAACAAAATTTAAAATTTCTATTCCCCGGGAATTACCAGAATAGGGCCACTGGTGAATCAACCTTACAGGTTGTATGAAATGTTTGTATGAATTTCCAACATCACGAGCAAACATTTTTTTTTTGTTATTTTGGAAATTCACACAAACCTGTAAGTCAAAAGTGAAAGTTTATTCATTTTGAATGCTCTGTAATATATCATCATACACTAATGTGGATTTCGATTGGGCAAAATAAATCATTTTACTGTCAAAAATGCGTACGATTGGGCAGAATAAATCATTTATGTATTGATTTAAATCAATTTTGACAAATCGAGATTTTTTGCAAGATTTATGTGGTTTTTCTGTTGCAACAAAAACCAGATTCGGAGTCGAATCCCAGTTGAAAAATGACAGTTTTTTGACGTTTTAACTGGAACAGCCAAAAATCCGAATTTTGCGATTTTTTGTTTTTTATATGGTTGTGTGAATATATACGTATTAACTGTCAAATTCTATTTTTATAATTAGATTGTTAATACTGATGAATTTTTCCGTAAATTAATAAACAATTTATTGTAATCATGTATATTTTTTATGAATAATTCAATAATCATATGAAAATAAATTTTGTGTTGAAGTGAAGTACACAAACACTGAAGTCAAGTAAACAAATATGAACATTAACATAATAAACAAAAATATCGACAAATCAGTTGTCTATAGAATCAATTTTGAATTAAATACACCACAATTTTTGCAAGTTCTTGTTTAATACTTAATGCTGAATCGACATCGTACAATAAACTAACATCACAGTTTCTCAAGTTCCTGTTCAATACATAATGGCTAAATCAATGTCGTACAGTAAACTAATCTTTAAACCTACTTGTACTTGTACGCTTTATACATAGAAACCTTAATAAGGTTGATAATATCAAACCAACTAAATCCGTAAAGAGATTGCCCTAATTATCGTAAAGCAATAGGGAGTTAATGGTACAGAGTTATGGAATACATTTTATGACGTTATTATGATTCCCATTCACATTTCACAGCTGCATTTGTGTCCAACAATTTTCATTTTTCATAACAAAATATTCTTTCTTGAATAACTTATTATTTGTTAATTATTTTACTGTTTTTTAAATATATTTTTCCGCATATTTATTTTGATGTTTAAATGACATTTCGATGACATTTAAATGTAATTGTGTTATGTCAAATTCTTTTCGCCAAAAAACATCAAAAAAAATTGATGTACGTCGAAAATCATGTTCTTTTCGTCAAACAACATCAATATTTTTTCGATATATGTACATCAATTTTACGAAATGTATATTTTTTCATAAATCAACTACAACAACAAATTAGAAACGTCAATTTTTAGTTGTCAAAGTGGTCAAAGTTGTCAAAGTTGTCTGAGTTTTTAACAACTGTTTATATTGAAAACTTTATTTAATACGATTAAAATAATGAAACACAACAAACAAACAAAAGGATAATAAAAATCGAGACGGAAAATACTGTTTATATCGACAACTTTATTTAATCCAATTAAAATAATTAAGCACAACAAACTGTTTATATTGAAAACTTTATTTAAACGATTAAAATAATTAAACAACAATTAAAATGATTTAAAATCAAGGCACAAAAAACTCGTATATTTACAACTTTGACAAATAAAAATTGAAGTTTCTATTTTGTTGTTGTTATGTCGAATTCTTTTCGTTTTTTCAAATCAATGTAAATTTTGTGGTGCGAAAAGTACACGAAACCAAATTGATGTTTTTTTTGACGTTACTAACAACAACAAAAATAGAAACTTCATTTTGTATTTGTCAAAGTTGTGAATATACGAGTTTTTTGTGTCTTGATTTTAAATCATTTTAATTGTTGTTTAATTATTTTAATCGTTTAAATAAAATTTTCAATATAAAAAGTTTTTTCCGTCTCGATTTTTATTATCCTTTTGTTTGTTTGTTGTGTTTAATTATTTTAATCGTATGAAATAAAGTTTTCAATATAAACAGTTTATTTCCGTCTCGATTTCTTATCCTTTTAAATTGTTGTGCTTAATTATTTTAATCGAATTAAATAAAATCAAGACACAAAAACTCTGATTGACAACTTTGACAACTAAAAATTGACGTTTCTAATTTGTTGTTGTAGTTGATTTATGAAAAAATATACATTTCGTAAAATTGATGTGCATCGAAAAAACATTGATGTTTTTTGGCAAATCGAATATGGTTTTCGATGTACATCAATTTTTTTTGATGTTTTTTGGCGAAAAGAATTTAACATTAGTAACGTCAAAAAAAACATCAATTTGTTTCGTGTACTTTTCGCACCACAAAATTTACATTGATTTGAAAAAACGAAAAGGATTCGACATTAGTAATCGCTCCGAAAAATTTTACCGAGCGACGAATGACAGCTGCTGTCACTTGGGTTTCGCTCCGAATCTGTTTTTTGTTGCAACAGGAAAACGACATTATCAATTCCAACAAAAAAGAAATGTCAATCACAATTGTGACAATTCAAGACGTCAAAAAATTCGTTTTTAACCACTCCGGTATTTTTTTGAGTTCGTTATTTATTAATAAATAAGTTGTGTTATTAAAATAATTTTTGTGACAAAATCTGTGTAATTTTGTGCATAATCAAACTAAAGATTTACTGACGGTTAACATAACCTCATAAATAAATCACATACATGCTGCTTGTGCGTACGATTGGGCATCAAAAACTTTTTTTTGACAGCCCAATCGAACTCGACATAAGGATTATATATGTCGAATTCTTTTCGTTTTGTCAAATCAATGTAAATTTTGTGGTGCGAAAAGTACATGAAACAAATTGATGTGGTTTTTTGACGTTACTAACAACAACAAAAATAGAAACTTCAATTTTTATTTGTCAAAGTTGTGAACATACAAGTTTTTTGTGTCTTGATTTTAAATCATTTTAATTGTTGTTTAATTCTTTTAATCGTTTAAATAAAGTTTTCAATATAAACAGTTTTTTCCGTCTCGATTTTTATTATTCTTTTGTTTGTTTGTGGTGTTTAATTATTTTAATTTTGACGATGAAGATGCCACCAATTCCGCAATTATCTCTTCCATAATTGTTCTATAAATTATATATTTATTTTATTCAAATTTCAAAACAAAACACTGAATACACTCGGACACAAAACACTATAAAAATCGATTCGAAATCGAGATGGCAAAAACTGTTTATATTGACAACTTTATTTAATTCAATTAAAATAATTAAGCACAACAAATAAAAGGATAAAAAATCGAGACGGAAAAAACTGTTTATATTGAAAACTTTATTTAATACGATTAAAATAGTTTAAAATGAATAAAAATCAAGATACAAAAACTCTAATGTTAAATTCTTTTCGCCAAAAAACATCAAAAAAAATTGATGTACATCGAAAACCATATTCGTTTCGTCAAAAAACATCAATGTTTTTTCGATGTACATCAATTTTACGAAATGTATATTTTTTCATAAATCAACTACAACAACAAATTAGAAACGTCAATTTTTAGTTGTCAAAGTTGTCAATTAGAGTTTTTGTGCCTATTTAATTCGATTAAAATAATTAAGTACAACAATTAAAAGGATAAGAGACGGAAAAGAACTGTTTATATTGAAAACATTTCATACGATTAAAATAATTAAACACAACAAACAAACAAAAGGATAATAAAAATCGAGACGGAGAAAACTGTTTATATTGAAAATTTTATTTAAACGATTAAAATAATTAAACAACAATTAAAATGATTTAAAATCAAGACACAAAAAACTCGTATATTCACAACTTTGACAAATACAAAATGAAGTTTCTATTTTTGTTGTTGTTAGTAACGTCAAAAAAAACATCAATTTGGTTTCGTGTACTTTTCGCACCACAAAATTTACATTAATTTGAAAAAACGAAAAGAATTCGACATAATTGACAACTTTGACAACTAAAAATTGACGTTTCTAATTTGTTGTTGTAGTTGATTTATGAAAAAATATACATTTCGCAAAATTGACGTACAACGAAAAAACATTGATGTTTTTGACGAAAAGAACATGATTTTCGATGTACATAAATTTTTTTTGATGTTTTTTGGCGAAAAGAATTTGACAATAATGTGGAGTTCGATTGGGTAAAATAAATCAATCAAATGTCAAAAGAAAAATGATTTAATCATTACGCGCGTATGATTGGGCAGAATAAATCAATATCAACAAAATCATTCAAATCATCGATTTAAATCAATATCAACAAAACTGAAATGTTAATCTCAATTGTGACAATTCAAGACGTCAAAAAATTCGTAATTTTTAACCACTCCGGAATTTTTACGAGATCGTTATTTATTAAAAAGTTGTGTTATTAAAATAATTTTTGTAACAAAATCTGTGTAATTTTATGCAAAATCAAACTAAAGATTTACTGACAGTTATCATAACCTCAAAAAAACTCACATATTGGGTATATGTAAAAGTAAGTTTCGTTTTTTTGGTTAAAATTACATGTTTGTTTAGCAAGTATATAATACCGATTTTCCATCGTCATAGTATAATAGTATAAGTATTATACTATTATACTACGACGATGGAAAACCGAAGGTGATAGTATAATAGTATACATAATTATAATATTTTGTTATACTGGACGTGTTCAATCGGGCAAAAATGTTAAAAGATATCATGATATTTTATCCCACCCTAACTTCATTTCGTAATACTGTCCGTCAAACCCGATTGAACAACCAAAATTGATAAAAAATGCTAAATTGAATTTAAATGTCACATTTTGTTTTAAATTGCTTTGTAATATTCAATAAACTCGTTTTGTCGTCAGATTTGTGATTAAATGTTTATATTTTTTAATTAGTTTTATTTATAAATTATTTTGATATTGAAACTATTTGGTTTTTATTCAAATATTGGAGACACAAATAATTTTAGTTTGAGTTTCGTTGTGTTTGTGTTCTCAAATAAAAAATCGAAATATAAATTATTATTTATATTTATATAAATAGATGACTGTGTAAATACCATATAAATATCTTAAAAAAGTAAATTTAATTTAATTTATGCACCGAAAATTGCTCAAAGAAAATTAATCCAAAATTGACAGCCGGAACCCAAAAAACAGAGAAAAAAGTTGATTTTTTGTTGTGATAAATGAGTGCGTTTAATGCCAAAAGTGATAAAATATATCATGATATTTTTTATCATTTTTGCCCGATTGAACACAAGGACTAGCTATCAAAAATATAATAGGTAGCCAACCGATCACCATAACCAAATTTGAGCGTGATTGCTTTTCTGTCAAAAAGAATTTTTGGTTTCGTTTCTTCCTCTCTTTGATGTGGTTTTCCTGTTGCAACAAAAAACAGATACGGAGTCGAATCCGAGTTGAAAAATGACTGTTTTTTGACGTTTTAACTGGAACAGCCAAAAATCCGGATTCTGCGATTTTTTGTTTTTTATATGGTTGTGTGAATATTTATATATAATATTTTAATATATTTAATATTTAATATAATATTTAAGTATTAATTGTCAAATTCTATTTTTATAATTAGATTGAAAATACTGATGAATTTTTCCGTAAATTAATAAATAATTTATTGTAATCATGTAAATTTTTTATGAATAATACAATAATCATATGAAAATAAATTTTGTGTTGAAGTGAAGTAGACAAAAACTGAAGTCAAGTAAACAAATAAGAACATTACCATAATGAACAAAAATATCGACAAATCAGTTGTCTACAGAATCAATTTTGAATTAAATACACCACAACTTTTTCAAGTTCTTGTTTAATACTTAATGCTGAATCGACATCGTACAATAAACTAACATCACAGTTTCTCTAGTAAACTAATCTTTAAACCTACTTGTACTTGTACGCTTTATACATAGAAACCTTAATAAGGTTGATAATATCAAACCAACTAAATCCGTAAAGAGATTGCCCTAATTATCGTAAAGCAATAGGGAGTTAATGGTACAGAGTTATGGAATACATTTTATGACGTTATTATGATTCCCATTCACATTTCACAGCTGCATTTGTGTCCAACAATTTTCATTTTTCATAACAAAATATTCTTTCTTGAATAACTTATTATTTGTTAATTATTTTACTGTTTTTTAAATATATTTTTCCGCATATTTATTTTGATGTTTAAATGACATTTCGATGACATTTAAATGTAATTGTGTTAAGCATTGACCAGCGAGTCTTTAAGAAATTTAAGTAAGAATGCGACCATAGGAACATGCATGTTACTGACCAGCGAAACTTTAAGAACTTTTCGTTCAGTTTCGTTAAATTTGAATTGTCATTTAACATTATTTAACAAGAGCGAAAATTACCGCCCAAACTGAAGGAAGAAACGTCAAACAGTGAAACATGGCATATTTATGTTTTATTAATTAAAATAATGTTTTATATATATTTCAAATATGTACATAATATATTATGTAGTGTAGTGTGACAAAACAATTATTGCAAAATACAATTACGAATATTCCTTGTTTTTGTTGTCAAATCGTAAAAACAATATATTTTTATATATTTTCGTTAAATTCTGTAAGGTTTTATTACGGATGCTTAAAGACTCGTTGGTTAATGCTTTAGTCATCGCTCCGAAAAATTTTACCGAGCGACGAATGACAGCTGCTGTCACTTGGGTTTCGCTCCGAATCTGTTTTTTGTTGCAACAGGAAAACGACATGAGATTTTGTTTTTTCCATAGTCGTACTTTAAAGAAAAAGTATATTTTTTAGGGTGACATAAGTGAAGTTAGGAAATTTTGATTATTTTGTCAAATTTAATTTTACGAATTATTATTTCGTACCATCGACATAATTATTTACTATTCATAATATATTATATGATTGACGATAAATACCTGATACGGCATTACGGTAATTACCTTTTAATTCTTTATCACATTTACCATCTGCTTACAGTCACAACCATATAAGACAATTTAACAAATATGGTGATTATAACTGGAAATTTATTTTTAAAACAATAATTCTATTTGTAATTGACCAGGATAATGGTTAAATTTGTATTCTTTAAAAAAGGCATGTACTTTTTATAAATGTACATAATTCTGATGAAGGATGAAACCAAATTTTCCAGAAATTATTTTACATTTAAATAAAAGAATTGATTTATTGTTTTTTAAATAATTATGTATAATTAACATTTATTGTTCTTTAAATAAGGGTGTTTAAAATTATAAGGTAGAATTGGTTGAAGATCCGTGACTAGATAATTTATCTTCCACAGCGAGTTTTACATTTGAATTTTCTTCATTGACCTCTGTTAATTTCAACATAATTGAGTGCAATTCCACTAATGGCTCTCGATGATCGGTGGCTGTCGACGAGGATGCAAATATGGTTGGCACGGCATTTTCAGTTAAACATTTGCATATGCCCCTCAAACAAATACATTTTTTTTTCAAAATGGGAAGAACAAATTCGTTGCGTACATTTAGCTTTAGTTTTATTCAATATTTTTAGCCACTGTTTTTTTAATTCAGGATTCTTAGAAGATCTATTACGAGAGACGAATAATTAGTTTAGAAGAAATTAACTTTAACTTGTTATAATAATTTTGACAAATCACCTAAACAGTAAAATTCATCAAAAATCACTCAATATATTTTGTTCAAAATATTGACTATAGTTATTTAATACAAATAATGGCACTAGTAACAAATATAATTGTTTAGATTTTTGTATAATAAAAATTTATTTTTATGATAAATTTTATTTTCACAGAAAGAAATCGCCCGACAAAAAAAAAATCTCCGACACTGCACGTTTTTTAATAGAAATGACCAAAATAAGAAAAATATTTGTATTTCTTGTAACCAAAATATATTTTTACTAATTTTTCAATGAAAACTAACTCTGCCTTACGTTTTGAAATCTTCCTCAATAAGTATTCATAATATTCTTTAAGATTAATCAAAAATCTTTAATATTTAAACATTACGTCAAAATATAAATCATAACTATTGTAAAAAAAAAATTGAATTAAAACTCACCGAAAAAAACGTATTGTTTCCGAATTATTTTCGTTATTATTAATATTTAGTGTATTAAAATTGTAACAAGTATCAACAACACATTTAATTATTTTAGGGATTTTAAAATTACTTGAACTTTTCACTGATAATTTTCAAAACGAAATAAGGTGTATTTGTAAACACGATATACACAAAACAAGAAAACAAAAACAACAAAAACAAAAAATCAACTTGACAGAAGTAGCATCACGTTTTTTATATTCTCTCCCTATACATTTTCTGTTTTACACTCTCTCTATACATATACAGTGACTCACAAAACTGTTCATAAAAATTAAAAACACATAATTTAAGAATTAACAACATACAATTTATTTTCCAAATTCATTTTTTTGCCCTGTATTTTTGTTAACTATTAATAAAATAAAATAATAATTTTTAAAATTATAATGTATTTCACACAATAATACGAAATAAAGCCAAACAACTAAATGAACACTTTTGAGGCTCATGTGTTTTCTACAACTTTTACCCAGTTTAATATTTGGTGTAGCCACCTTTTGCATGGATAACTGCTTTAATTCTTTTGGGTATACTGTCAATTAATTTTTTTAAAACATTTGGTTCAATGTTGTTCCACTCCTCTTGAACCCTAGACCATAATTCCTCACAGTTTTCGCGAACTGTTTTATTTGCAATTATCCTTCTTTTCACAATACTCCACAGATTCTCAATAGGATTGAGATCCGGTGATTGTGGTGGCCACTCCAGTGTATTGATTTCATTATTTTGTATCCATTGCTTGGTGATTTTTGCTGTGTGTTTCGGATCATTATCTTGCATAAAAATATTGCCCCTTATCCCACAACCAAATCTTTGCAAACTCGGTAGGTATGAGTCCTTTAAAATCTTTATGTAATCTGCAGCTTTCATTATTCCATTAATTCTTCTAAGCATTCCCAACTTTTCATCCTTAAAACATCCCCAAACCATTAGTGAACCTCCTCCGAATTTCAAAGTCTTTTGAATGTTTCTGTCCTGTAATCCGCTGCTCTTATCCAACCAGGTCCAAACGCGCCCATCTGACCCCATACGATTTATTTTTGTTTCATCTGACCATGTTACAAATTTCCAGTTTTCCGGTGTCCATATGCGTTTGCGAATTTTAACCGCTTCTTTTTATGAATTGCGTTTATCAGTGGCTTTTTTGTTTTAAATTTAGCTTTAAAATTTGCATTTTTTAAGCAGCGCCGTATTGTCTCGTTGCTTACATTAATGTCCAGGGTATTTCTAATGCAACCTCTGTGGCATTGTCAGCTGCGCCAGATACAATCAAACGTTTCACAGTTCTCTTTGCATTAGGCGACAATTTTTGTGGTCGCCCTCCCACATTTTTTTTGACAGTTAAACTATTTTTCTTTTTCAAATTGCTAATAAAACCAAGCGATACGGCAAATTTTTTAGAAATATTTCTAACGGATACTCCATTTTTAAGATCCGATAATACACTAGACTCAATATTTTTGGAAATTTTTTTCGGCATTTTACAATGATAATAAAAATTATCAAATATTTTTTTTTATATTGTAATATGATAAATTAATAAAATTTCTCTCAACAATGCCAGTAAACAGTCTGAAAATAAATATTTTAATTGAAAACAATGTGAGCACCAAAACTGTTCAAATAAGACTAACAACGAAAAAATAAAAATACTAAAAGAGACAATGGAAAAAAACCGGTTGCTACGATAACGGTAAAATCTAATTAAAAAAAAAAAATGTTTTTGATGAAGGTGTAATTATGAAAGAACGAGAAAGATACGAAACATTTTATTTTTTTATTTTTATGAACAGTTTTGTGAGTCACTGTATATTAATGCTCGAAGTAGGTAGCAAATTTGTTTTAACATTTACCGAGTTTACACCGTAGATAGTATAATAGCAAAATAGTATAATACTATTTTGCTGTCCGGTCTAAAAACGATGTTTTGATAGTATAATTAATAGTAAGAATAAAATATAATATTTTGATTTGAGAGCTATCAAATTTTAATACCTATTATATTTTATTTTATTAAAGAAAGAAAATTTATGACAGTGTATTGTTGATAAATTAGTCTAGAAACATTTATGTGTATTCTGAAATTATACTTTTTCTTTATTTTGTTTTAATTTTCCGTTTTAATTTTAATATTTTATGCGGTGTAAAACCGACTACGGCAGATAGCAAAATAGTATTGTATTATACTATTTTGCTATTATACTATCTGCGGTGTAAAGCCAGTAATTGTAAATTTATCTGACAGTGTATTATTTTGACAATTCACAAAACTACTATTCGATTTTTTTTTGTTTTTTTTTTGTGGTATCTGCATAGTGCATACATTTTATTTAGTTAATAATTAATTAATATTTTATGCGGTGTAAAACCGACCACGGCAGATACCAAAATAGTACAATATTATACTATTTTGCTATTATACTATCTGCGGTGTAAAGCCAGTAATTGTAAATTTATCTGACAGTGTATTATTTTGACAATTCACAAAACTACCATTCGATTTTTTTGTTTTTTTGGTGGTATCTGCATAGTGCATACATTGAGTGCGTTCACTGCACAACAAAATGTTACAAAAAGTTACATTTTTTGACAATTTGTAGTTCACTGAGCACCAAGATGTGACAGTATATTATGACAACTTGGTGTTCACTGTACATGTTGTCGTCGACACAAATTGACACTTCTTGATTGTAGTAGCGAGTGTTGTTAGTTAATGTTCAAAAGCGACTGTTCCTAGTGTTTAGTCGTATAAAAATAAAAAATAATTTTTTTATTTTTATCACTCATTATACACGTTATTATCTAATAAAACACAAAATATAATATAAACAAAATAACCAAATGTAGTTTACTCCAAAAATTTACGATTGACAGAAAATAACAACATGTCGTCCACTGGGTTTCATGGCTGGTCTCCACTTTCGTATTTTTCTCTTGGCAAAAAAAAAAATCTAGTCCATTTTTTTCCTCGTGACAATTTTTAGTACATTTTCCAAAATACATACACAAAAATTAATTTGAGCATGCGAATTGAAATTTTGTCAAGAGAGGAAAAGATCAGAATATTCAATATTTTTGTCATGACGTGCCATTTGAGCATAAATTGTATTTTATACTCAATTTAATGTCATTTTATGTTGAATATTTTGACAAATAAAATGAAATTTTGATGTTTTTTTGGCAAAATTTTAGCTTTTTATTATAAATTTTAGGTGAAAATGTAATAAAATTTGTGTTATTATAATAAAACATAAATAATAAATTGTGGAATACAAAAGCAATTTGTCAAAAATTGTATTATTCGAAAAACGAACCAAATTCAAATTTTTTTCTTATTCTCAAAGAGAGAAATTAGTTATATTCTTTATGTTAGTAGTTGTACAAAAAATGTCACGAGCCGTTTGTCATTTATTTTTTGTCAAGAGAAAAATATACAAGTGGAGGGAGACCAGCCATGATGGCTGGTCTCCACTTGTATATTTTTCTCTTGACAAAAAATAAATGACAAACGGCTCGTGACATTTTTTGTACAACTACTAACATAAAGAATATAACTAATTTCTCTGTTTGAGAATAATAAAAAAATTTGAATTTGGTTCGTTTTTCTAATAATACAATTTTTGGCGTATAACTTTGGTATTCCTCGATTTATTATTTATGTTTTATTTTAATAACATAAATTTTATTACATTTTCACCTAAAATTTATTAAAAAGCTAAAATTTTGCCAAAAAACATCAAAATTTCATTTTATTTGTCAAAATATTCAACATAAAATTACATTAAATTGAGCATAAAATACAATTTATGGTCAAACGGCACAACGTCATGACAAAAATATTGAATATTCTGATCTTTTCCTCTCTTGACAAAATTTCAATGCGCATGCTCAAATCAATTTTTGTGTATGTATTTTGGAAAATGTACTAAAAATTGTCACGAGGAAAAAAATGGACTAGATTTTTTTTTTGTCAAGAGATAAATACGAAAGTGGAGACCAGCCATCAGAGTTACATCGACTGACACCGATGTTTATTTGACATTTCTAACATCACACCACACTGACAACAATTTTTGCAGTGAACGCAACCATTTTATTAATTTTTTAAAACACAACTAATGCGTATGCTTGGTTATTTTTAATTGTTTTTTTTATTATGAATACACGTCAAAATTTTCAAAATAGGATTTATACCTACGTTCACATAAAAAAACTATAATTTGTGCTAACTTCATCGCGTGCGATGGAAAACCGACAAGGAATAATAGTATAATAGTATTATACTATTATACTATTGACGATGGAAAATCGGTATAAAGGTGGTACATTATTCAAAGTTTACTCCATCAGAAGCCACAATCTTCACCCAAATTTTAGGCAATTCACGGATTCTCTTTCTGAAAAATTCGTCGTCTTTTGAAGCGATCCATTCGCCAAGCCAATTTTTGATACTTTCATAAGATGTCAATCGTCCGTCTTGAAGGGCTAACTGCATCGACCGGAATAAATAGTAATCCGAAGGAGCAAAGTCTGGCGAATATGGAGGGTGGGATAGAACTTTCCAGTCCTGCCCTTCTAGGTAGGTTTTAACGATTCGTGCAGTATGTTGTTTTGCGATGTCATGCTGTAAAATCAGTTTATTGTGTCTATTCTCCCATTCTGGTCGATTATCTTGAATAGTTCGCTTTAAACGTATTAATTGCTGTCGGTAGACTTCACCATTAATAGTTTCAGAAGGTTACAGTAGCTCGTAATATACAACGCCTTTCATATCCCACCAAATACAGGGGGGCTATTTCTGAATACGACACGAATTCGAATGAATGTATAAGATTCGTATTTGATTTAAATAAAAAACAAGCGAATCTCATTTAAATCAAATAAGAATATCCCACTTTCGTATTCGTATCGTATTCAGAAATAGCCCCTCAGAGCATAACCTTATCACAATGAATATTTTGCTTTGGCTGTGATGAAGTAGCTTCACCAGGTTTTACTCAAGCTTTTTTACGTTTAGGATTCTCAAGTCACAAGTCGATGCAGAAAACTCTTTCTTTGCTCTCTTTGAAGAAGTGATTTTTCGACATTCCAGCTGCCTTTCTGCAATTCCCAAATTTTTGAACCATCCCCATTCCATGTAGACGTCTACTGACAACGGATTGATCGACATTCAATGCTTCTGCCAATTCTTATTGCGTTTGTGTGTTATTTTCATCCAATAATGCTTGCAATTTTTCATCTTCAAATTTTTTCGGTCTACCTTCAGGTTGTGCATCTTCAACATCGAATAAACCTTCTTCAAATTGCCTAATCCACCTTCTACACATATTGTCAGAAAAAGCATATTCACCGTAAGCTTCTACAAGTAAACGATGACTTTCAGCAGCGCTTTTCTTTATAGTAAAAAATCCAACAAAACTTCCCGTAAATGACGATTATTTGACACAGAACTCTCTTTTAATTTAAAATATCAAATCGATGAGAAAACTGTGTTGTTTATATTTTAATCAAATGTCATATACTACGTTTTGAAGGTTCATGCTACATGCCCTACTCGTGGACTAGTCCCAGTGGGACACCCTGTATAATAATATTAAATCTCCTTGATTTAATTATATACAATTATTTTAAATATTATATACTTCAATAATATATAATATTAGACACTGACACAAGCATAACGTTATTTTAAACACAATTTAATTTACGATCTTAAAACATGAATTTCAATACTCCTTAAAAAAATAGTTCACTTTACTACTGAAAAATTTAGAATGATGTGAGTACTTTACTTATGCGAGAAACAAAACAAAAAATGAAACAAAAAATTGTTAGTGCCGCTATTTTACACCAGTCCTGCGATTTTGTTGTGTACATGAGAGTATTAGAGTAAATAACTGGAACGTAATAGTATTTTCAAATGTTGATGTGTTAGTGAACGTTCTGTTTTTGTTTATTTTTTGTTTGAGATTGACGAGAGTTAATTTTAAAATATAAGCGATTTAGAATATAAATTATATTAGATTTTTAAATTTTAAATGGGGCAAAAATCTGTAGCCGCCAAAAGCTAAACTTCAGCCAAACTATTTAAAAATACTACACTATATTAAAATTATAGATAAAAAATAAATACTCCACTATATTGTACGGGTACATGTATTATAAATTCTCCACTATATTGTACGCTAGTGCGTACTCTATATGCACTGTACACACATTCATTACTTACCATATGTGTACATATATTAATTTAATTTAATTTAAATTTCTTCTCAATCTAAAACAAAATTTTATTATAAATTGACAAAAAAATTGTAAACCTAAAACATACAATTCAAAATGTCAATATTCCCATATTCCCAATCTAAAAAGCGTGGGAAAAAATATTCCCATAGGAAGATAAGCACCAAAAAATTTGAAGCGATTTCACCCGATTGAATAACTTTTAATGCTCACTGTTACAAATACCACACGAACACAAATAAAATAAATGACACACATTAACAATATTTTATACTATACATGGTGTACGTATACAAAACTCCCTGTCCCATGTACACAACAAAATCGCAGTACTAGTTCGTGTCAATTTATTTTTTACTCTCCCATTTAAAAATCCGATTATAGTATTGTTAAGTTTTTGCTTTGTCAATCAAGGTTCGTATCACTGGATTGTTAATAAAACAAAATCAATTCAATTTATTTCCAGCAAATTTATTTATGTCACACAAAAATTATTACAACACAATTTATTAACGATAATTCACAAAATCATTTTACTATAATATTCGAACAATTTTAGTATTCACTCTTACTTTTATTTTGCACTAAAACACTTTTTAAATCACTTTCTAATTCCTTTTTGATCTTCACACTATCCAATTCGACTTCGTTCGCAAAAGAACTTCTCCACCGCGGCTTTCGACTGAGTTGGTCGCGATGAAATTTCAAGGCTGTTATGATTTGCCTTACGTACCGTAATGCATTTAATTTAATTTAATTTAAAGAATTTTATGATTTATTTATATGAGCTCATTCACAATAAAGTGTACCAAAAGTTGTGGGTATTTAAAATAATTAAAAAATTGGCTTGTTGGTTTAGCAATTTTGGTTAACGCCAATTCCGGAACATCACCATTCACCTGATTCTCTTTCAGAAGTCCAAAATCACCAGAAAACATCATTCACACAAAGAAAATTTTATTAATCGGCTGATTTTCTTAATCGGCTGCAAATTAGCTCGTAAATATAAAATTATTTGAGTACATCCTCGACTTTTGATTAAAATTCCACAAATAAATAAAATTTTGAAAACTCAATAAACCTCGAAAATTTGCTGCTTATCAGTTCTCAAATTTAAATTCTTCAATCAGCCCTCATCCAGAAAAAAGCTGCATGCCTTTTACTTTTTTATCCAAGGGTTGTTTCTATCCTTCATTTTATTCGGTTGAGCAGCATCGACCGTTGCAGCATTTCGCCATTTTAGTAAAAAAAAAAATTAACACAATTTCAGAGAAATTATAAAAAAAAATAATATATACAACCGACTGAATCGAAAGTCAAAGCCTATTTCCTTTTTTTTTTTTTTTTTTTTTTTGCAAGACTGACACCGCTAAATTTGTTTTTGTTTTTGAAGTAACACACAAGCACGTAAAATTTGGAATAGTCATTACACTGAATCTTTAATTCAACATCATGAGATCCACTTTTAGGTTGCATAGACCACATAAAGCCATAATTGCAACAAAATAAAAGTTGTATTTAAAGGTTAACTATCACTACAATAACTGTTTGTTCTTTGACTGTTTATGTTGAAAATAATAACAACAAACCAGTGTAAATAGACAATGACGAAACAAAATATAGAACTGGATAACTGGTTGTAAACTGTATCTTAATCACTAATGAAACAATAAAAACATTTTATGCACTTCGCAACTGCGACCAAATTTCTTGTAACGGTGGCTGTGTTAAAATTGCATTCGTTGAACCTTTTAAGTACATACTTAGGACTAACTGTGGATAACACTATGCCTTGGAGTCACCATATAGATGACCACTACATAGAGCATGCCCGACTGCAGTTTTAAGAAATTTATTCTTTGCATTAGGTGACGCGAAATTGTCTTATGGCTTAGTTTGTTGGGGTGGAACTACCTATTCCAGAATTCATCCATTCATTATTGTACAGAAGCATATTTGTTCAACACCTGGAGAAAAACAACTTAGTCTAAGAAAATTTCCATACATTTATTTATCAAATTATTTTACACTTATTCATTTTTTTTAGAATATTGTACAATAAAATCCAAGATGCGATACCATGATGATTTATGTTGATCCATGACGTAATTACCTGAAAAGAAAGTTTCATTAGTAAACAAAATTCAATTCCACTTATTATGTAAATAAACTTATTGCAAAATTCCTGAATTATTACACGGCTGTATATATCATCCGGTTGACCATCAACATCTCCACATATGTAGTTAATTAATATGAAAAGAAAATAGGTACACATTAGAATTAATTCTATTTAATTATTATTGTAAAATTTGTTTGTTTGTTTTTTAGTTTGTTGCGGTCAGATATTCCTATCACATGACCTAATGTTCCTTGTTTTCGAAAAAGTGCTTACAGATACTTCTCACGGGAAGGTCTGAAGCTTTGGATAAGTTGTGTTATATCTTTCGACTATTTGGTTTTTAGTTACTAAAAACGGATAATCTGTTGTTATTGTTACGATGAATATGTTGTTTTGAATGTATGTAGCGGCTTCGTTACTTAATTCTAATATACATTTTTTTTTATTTCATTTTTGATTTACAAATTTTAGTAAAATATGATAAATAAATATATCAAAGGAAAAATAATAATATAATGTAATAAAAATTATTCAAATTCACTGAATACCTTGGATTTTTAAATAAAAATGAAAAAAAAAGAAAAATATATAATAATTATTATTAAACGATAAAATTATTCTTATTATCTTTTTTCCTTTTACAAAGTAAATTATTATTTTTTTTTTTAAATTAGTAGATTGGATAGATATAAAATTATTTCTAGTTTACATAAAAATTGTTAATTAATGATATCTGTTATAAACTTATTTATGATGGTAATTTCAAAAATGTTAGATTATACTAGTGTTAGTTTTTTTAAAATATATTGTTTGAGCATGATTTGTGCTTTGTTAGTTTCTGTTAATGTGATCAAAAGAGACTTTTTGAATCAGATGAAAAAATGAGATGTAAGTCTCAGTGGTTATAGCCTGTACTCTATTTCCTTAATGAATTTTAATAAAATTTTATATTCTAGTTCTTCTTCATTGTGTAAAATGTCTTTTAATTGTTTTCGTCTTAGTAATGGATATGTTTCTTACATAGTATGTTCAAATTTTGGGCAGTCATTTATTATATGATTATTGTCTTCAATTGTATCGTAGTCACTACAATTTGGCGAGTCTTCCAATTTTAATAGAGCTCTATATTTTTTATTATAAGTATGGCCTGTTCTTAGTCTTGTGATTAATTTAATTTGATAGTCCGTGAAATTCGAATTTTTAAACCATAATGTTTTTCTTGGAGTAGGACTAATTTGTTTGTAATATCGTCCACTTAATAACGTTAATTCACTGTATTTATCCGCCCATTCTTTATTGATTTCTAGGTTTATATTATTAATAGAGTCTGATAGTGTAGGTTCATTCTCTAAGTTATGTGTTGGTGTAAATATCGCTTTTTTAGCTAGACTGTCCGCTATACTATTTCCCACAATACCACAGTGACCTGGTATCCAGTGTATAATTATTTCTTTTGTGCCATTATGTCCTGCTGTATCAATAATGTGGTTCTCATAATGCCTCTCTGTGTTTTGAATAAGAGCTGTTTGTATTGATTTGCTTACTGATTGTGAATATGTAAGTATGATTATATGGTTATTTTTAATAAGTAGTGCAAGGGTTATAGCTATTTTTATTCCAATAGTTTCTATTGTTTTTATATTAGTTGAATTGTTTAGTTGAATTGAATAATATTGCTTCTTATCCTCTACGTAGATTCCAATTCCTGATTTGCTTCCTATTAGCGAACCATCTGTGTATATCTTAGTATACTTATTATATTTTTCTATTTCATTCATTGTTAAAGTGAATAATTCTGAGCAGTTTTTTTCATTTTTATTTGTGATTCTCACTATACATGGTATTATCTTTAAGTTTTCGGGAAATGTGGATTTTTTATGGCAAGACTTTATTTTTGATATAAACGGATATTTAATATATAAAGCATTAAGTTTTACAAGAGATTTTCGGTATTTGATATCAGTACCGATTTTAGTATTTTTATGTAATTGCTTTATTATATATAATATAATGTTTTCTTTCTAATGTCCATTTCTGTTGTCATTTCCAATGATTCTGATAGAATTGCCGGTATTGGAGTAGTTTTGATCAAACCTAAGCAAGTCCTTATGCTGGTGTCTTTGATTGTTTGACAAATCTTACTTTCCGTTTTGATATTGTCTTCCGAGGTTAAGTATGTATATTCTAACTTTGACTTGACTAAGGCTTTATAGATATTGTATTAATCATTGTTTCCGGGTGGGTCCCACCTTGTGTATGAGTAAGTGTTTTGAGTATGTTGATTGATTTTTGAATATTAGTTTTTATTTTGTTATAGTGTTTATTTAATGAGAGCCTATTATTTAGCGTTACCCCCAATATTTTAGTGATTTGTCTTTCTTCTATTTCTATATTGTTAATTTTTAGATTCATTATTTTCGAATTATTTTTATTTGTATACCTCCTGAGGAAGTGCGACTTTTCCGGGTTTATTTATTTTATTTACATCTATTCTACAGTTAAAAACTTAATGAATAGTAAAAAAAGAATTATTATAGATAAAAAAGAAATAAAAGGAATACTAACAATACGGAACATTACCTGAAAAAACGAAAACTTTAAAAACGTAAAATGAGATTAAAAATTGCAATTTCTAATTGCCTTCCGAAAATACACTCTGGATCTCTCAAAATTAAATAAATGGTAAAATTCATTAAAAATTCTAGCCATTGACTTGGTTGGCTCATTGGAACCATAATTCGTTCTATGAAAGTCAACAAACAAAAATTCCCTTGGACGCAAGCTTCTGGTAGGTACATAAATGATCCAAGCAGAAATGAGTTCAGGACACTTAATGCGGCCACTAAGAGAATCACTAACAAACAAGGCAGATGCAATTTTTCGGCGTTTAACCAACGTATCAATGTGAAGGCACTCACACCGAATCACATACGATGGGAGACTTCGCACCTGTTCCCACATAGGTAAATGACGATCAGATAAATGACCAAGCTTCCTGGCCATATAGATAGTAAAACGTTTCTGAATACATTCCAATCTTGCAATATACACATCCTGATGAGGATACCAAACCACTACAGCATATTCAAGGTGAGATCTTACTAAAGAAGTATATAGACTAACACACGAAAATGCATCCATAAAATCCTTTGTCATTCTAAAAATAAAACCTAACATAGAATTGGCCTTTAATATTATTTTATCTATGTGTAACGCAAAAGTTAATTTCTGATCAAACAGAACTCCTAAATCAACAGTTGAAGTTACTCTACAAAGTAGATCTCCATCAAAATAATAATTGACAATATTTGGATTGAGTGTTCTGAAAAACGACATCACCTTACACTTCTGTACATTGATGAACAATTTATTCTTAGAGCACCAACTAGACAATATATTAATTTCAGATTGCAAAACCTCAGCATCACTTACAGATTGAACATGCATGAAATTCTTCAAATCATCAGCAAATAATAAACATTTACAGAATTTAAAAATATTAGGAATATCATTCACGAATAAAAGAAATATAATTGGGCCTAAATGGGACCCCTGAGGGACTCCTGAATGACAATAGATATAATCTGACTTAACATCATTCAATAGAACATACTGCTTCCTACCAACCAGATAAGAAGAAATCCATTTAAGAAAATTTGGATCAAGACCAATAACCGAAAGTTTTTCAATAATAATTTTATGGTCGATTGAATCAAAAGCTTTAGCAAAATCAAAGTAAATTGAATCAACTTGGGCGCCTTTAGATTCAAGTGACTCAATAGTGAATTTAGTAAATTGCAACAGATTGGTAGTCGTAGATTTTCCACTGGTGAAACCATGCTGGAAACAAGAAATTATCTCTTTAGTATGGAATAACAAATGTTTCGACACAATTAATTCGAAAAGTTTTGGTATAGACGAAAGAATTGAAATACCACGATAATTTGATATATACCCATTGTTACCCTTTTTGTAAATTGGAACAATGTGAGAAATTTTCCAAGCTGTAGGAAATTGTCCAGAAATTAATGATTGGTTAAAAAGATAACATAATGGAGTTACAATATATGAGCTCACACATTTAAGTATTGACGAAGGTATCCCATCAGGCCCACATCCATCATTAAAATCTGACAAATATTCATAAATGTCATCTTCAGTTATTGATAGGTACGGAATGTTAAATTGGCAATTACTAACAGTAGGGTCGCTTTCAAAAGGATCCGTAATTAACTTTATATACCGATTGAAAGAAACTAGCAAAACCCTCGCAGATTTCAGGAACCGTGCTCAGTTTACCTCCATTAAAAATCATTACCGATGGATAGCCAGTTGTATTACGTTTTTCGTTAACAAACTTCCAAAATGATTTAGGGTTTTGTTTGATATTACTTTCAATCACACTTATATACTGACAATATTTAGAATGAAATACAGATTTAAATTGTTCACGTAGATCAACAAATTTGGATTTATTCAGTTGACAATTATTGGATCTGAATCTATAGTAAGCTTTATTTTTACGGTTACGTAAGTTGATCAAATCAGAATCAAACCATGGTGGGTAATTATAGTTACGTTTTTTCCTCAAAGGTACGAATTTATCAAAAGCAACAAATAGTAAGTCATTAACATTTTTTACATTTTCATTAACATCATTGGCTCGAAAAAAATCATCCCAACAAACGCCACGGAGATATTCAGAGAGACCAGGTGTGTCGCATTCTTTAAAATCATAAAACGAATCATCAAAAGAAAACACCCGACATTTATCATCTCGATTACCAACACGAAATATAATCTCGAGGGGATTATGATGAATATCATTTTCCTTGAAAGATGTCAAAGACTCATGAGCTGACAAATATTCCGTATTATTAACAAAAATTAAATCTAAAAACGAATTGTTATCATTACAAAATAAATTAACTTGTTTGAGATTGAAACTGAACAGTGCATCCACCACCGCTGCATCATTTGCAGATAGAATATCCGAAGGGAGTAACCCCAAAGACTCAGTTTCACTATCAACCAACCAATTAATATTACTTAAATTAAAATCACCTAATACAACTAAAGTATCATTATAATTAATTATATTAACCAATTCACATATACAATCTACATGACTCAAATAAACATCAGTAGGTGAGCTAGGTGGTATGTACAAAACTATAAAATAAAATAAATTATTACAAATTAAAACTTTGACACATAAAAATTCAATAGAGCCACATCCAGGTACTACAACCAGCTCACTTTGCATAGAAGAATGGGCTGCAAACAGTACACCACCTCCACTTTTTTTAGTGCTGTTAAAAATAGATCTATCACATCTATAAACGACAAAGTCATCAGAAAAGAAGTCATTATTAAAGATCCCCTCATGAAATCCAGTTTCCACAAGAGCAAAAAATTGAAAATCCGTTGAATAAAAGAAATTCAAAAATTCAGCTGACTTAGACGACATACGCCCAACATTACGATACAATAATCTCGGAGACGTCAAATTATAATGATTAGTTTGTTTATCAAAACGACTGGCATCGGTTAAAGAGTTGGTTGGTTTCGTTGAAGAACGGGAAAGTTCGATTTATTGGTTCGTCCCTTATTAAAAATTACAAATTCTTTAATTAATGACCCAGCAGGCCATTTGTAGTTTTAGTTCTTCTAATTTTTGTGTGAGTTTTACTAGGGTGGTGGTGGCTATTGTTTGAAGGTCATCATGACTATTTCCAGCTATTATGATACAAATGTCGTCTGCATATATTGGAATATTTTAACATTTATGTTGTTGAGCTCATGTATGTTTGTAGTATATATATATTGAATAGAGTTGGGCTCAAGCAACTACCTTGCGGGATTCTTATGTTTGTATGCTGTATTAAAGTTGTCTTTGGGTTTTTTATAATGATTGATCTGTTTGTAAGAAAGTGATATATCCAATTTATTATTTTATGTGGAAAATTGAACTTTGACATAGTTTCTATCATAATATGTTTATCAACATTGTCGAACGCTTTTGAGATGTCGGTACTAATAAGTATGGTTTTTTGTTTTGTTGTTTCTGATTTTTTATATGATTCGTTAATTCTATCAAATAGTCTACAATACCTTTATTCTTTCTAAATCCAAAGTTGTTATAACTTAAAATATTATTTGATTCTAGGTGATCAATTATCCTATTTAAAATTAATCTGTTGAATAATTTGGAAAATGCTGGAAAACGGCAAATTGGACGATAATTCCTGATATCCCTGTCTTCTCTCTCTTTTTTATTGATCGCGATGGTTGTTGCAGTCTTCCATTTAATTGGGTAAGTTTCATTATGCCAAATAGTGTTGAAGTGATCTGTTATTAATTGTATCACATCATGGTTTGTAGCTATTATTTGTTTAATTAGTTTATAAGAAATCTTGTCCATTCCGGGTGCGGTATTAAACTCCTTAACTTGTATTACAGTAATTTGATTATAGGAGAAAGTTCATGACTTTTCCAGTAAAAATAGTGTAGAAACATTTAGAATACTTTTATCACGGAAAATTCCATTTTAATACAGTAAAACATTGAGCTATTAATTTAACTTATTCTATTACACCCTAGGTGTCACCGTAACAGTACCCCCACCTAAGCCTGTTCGTCCCGAACAGGACCCAAATCACCTCCTCTGTAGAGGGCCAGCCTCTCTAAATGCACCACCTTTGGTTTACCTCCTTGTTCTTTTCTTGTCCTGTAGGGTACCGTCCATGTAGGCTGCACTTTCGACGACAAATCCTTCTTCCATTTTGGAACGCGGTTCTGTTTCAGCCGCCTTTTGTCAAATCTTCCGCCGTAGGCATGTTTGCCATAACGAGCCCTCAGCCAGTCACCCGACACCCGCACTTCTCTTCGCACAACCAGGCACTTTTTATCCAGTAACATTTTCAACTGATGCTTATTGGTTTCCTCCACAATTGTGTCGGAGGTCAATGGCTGCTCTGCGCGATGGATGACTGTTACTCGCCTTACCGCAGCATCCATTCCGTTGAATTTAAGTGGCAACGTGGTGTTCTCGCTACTCAATACCCCTCGTCTAAAATCCAACACGAAGCCATTTGCCCTCAAGAAGTCCATCCCCAAAATGACTTGGACCACAATGTCTGCGACCAAAACTTCGTTTGGGAAAAGAGTTTCGCCGATCCTTATGTTCACGATGTTTTCCCTTTTATCATTGCACTCTCTCCATTTGCCATTCTTAATTTCAACCCATCAGCCAGCTGCACACCTCCTGCGATCAAGTATTTCCGGACAATTGTGTGAGTTGCTCCGGTATCCAGCGTAATGATATACTTCCTCCTGTCAACATTGCCCTTGATTGTTATGCGGCTTCCGCCTCATAACAGGGATGAATGTTATGGGGCAATCAGACGGGGCAGTGTAACGGAACGGTTACAATTCGGTTGAATTTTCATTCCGTTAACAGAACATCTCTGAAGCTCTCACATCAGTGACCGCAGCATGTTCGCCGGCTAGGTCAAGTCGGTTGGGCGGAGTAATTGTCACTAGCCACAGATATCTAGATGTGCTGCTATAATAAACCCACTCTGACGATCTTGTAATCAATAGACATGGAACGATATAACACTAATAATAAATTAACACTTCATCCCGGATTAAAAGTTTATAATTAGTCCTAAAGAAGCGGAACCAAAAAAAACTTAAGTAGCACAGCCATTTCCTAGTGTGGTCAAGGTGTTGGACCACATGCACTCCACTCTCTCCATAGGCAATAACATGCATAAAAATTTGATTTGCCCCATGGTAATGTATGTCCACACTATTCATATTTATCTAAACATACTGATTTCCGTTACGACTGCAACATATTTACGATAGTAGGTGAATACAAATAAAAAAAAAAGAAAGGAACACATGATCGAATATGATCAAACAAATCAAAATAAAATATAGTATAAGAATTCGAATGAAAGAAATTAACTTTTATGGTCACTACTTAATTATTGATAAATAATGGTTGATACAAAAACAAAAAAAAAATAATTGTTATAAAATCAGGTAAGGCTTATTCTATTGGATGGATCCTGGCGGTCTGGTGATGGTCTGCACATCCTCGATTGTTAACGCAAAAGCAACGGTTTCCGCGAAGGTTGCTTTAGATGACAACATCACCGCCTTGCGTATCTCTGGATCTCGAATACCATCAGTTAATTCTTTTTCAAGATGTTGAAGCTCCGCTTGTAATTTCTCTTCAACATGTTGAACCTTCGTTTCTAATTTTTGTTCAACCTGTTGAATCTCCGTCTTAAATTCCGTTTGCAGTTTCTCTATTTCTCCTGGCACATTTGTAGACAATTCCAGAATTTTCCATTTTCTTTTGGCCTTCGGTAATTTCTCGGTTTGACTGCTTAATCTCACCCAACTGTTGTTTCATTTCTTGGTTTGACTGGTTCATTACACACATCTGTCCCACCATTTGGTTGATAGCCGCCATTAACTGCGACAAATCGAAACTTCCAGATGACAGCTGTGTTGTTTCGACCAATCCTTGTTTTACCGTTTCAGTTTCGGTCTTCTACGGTTGCCGCATCTGTACCTTCTATGCCAAAATCATGATGGTCTGCGTTTAAGCCTTCGTTCTCCATGGCGCCACGTAGTCGCGTTTGTAAAGCTGCTTTGCTACCATCAGTGGCCAAACCCCGTTTCTCAAATTCCTCTATACTAACGATAATTCACAAAATCACTTTACTTTAATATTCGCACAATTTTACTGTTCACTTTTACTATTTATTTTGCACTAAAACACTTTTTAAATCACTTTTTAATTCCTTTTTAATCTTCACACTATCGCTTACCTAATCATTCAATTCGACTTCGTTCGCTTTTTATATACACAAACCAAACTTCTAGAAAGTTCATGACTTTTCCAGTAAGAATAGTGTAGCAACATTTAGAATAATTTTATCATGGAAAATTCCATTTTAGTACAGTAAAACATTGAGCTAATAATTTAACTTATTCTATTACACCCTAGGTGTCACCGTCACAGTATCGTCACCTCAATATTTAAGTGTACAAATCCATTTTAATATTTTGGAGTAAGGCCTGCCATTTTGTATTGTGACGGTCCTAACCCTATTTAGATTAAAATCCATTTGTGCCATTTAAAAACTGGGATGACAACTTGTTATAATAATGATTCTGGAATATAATTTGGTTACCCAATATAAAGTTTTACGTAAAGTTGTAGATCTAACTCCAAGATTACTAAAATGCGTTTGTATCACTTAAATACTGAGATGACGGCACTCTCCAGTTTAATAGACTAATCGTCAAAAAGCTTGAGACAAGAGTAATGTCCAATACCTCCTGTCTATTACTAGTTATAAAGGTCGGCTTAATGCCTATGTTACATACATGAAGGTTAGTACTTAAAATGCAATCAAGGAGTAACTCACCTCGTTCATTTGTGTCCGTACTTCCCCAGATCGTGTGATGAGCATTTGCATGACTCCCAAGGATGACTCCAACCTTGCGCTTCTGAGACTCCAAGATTAGCTCACCTAGAATGATTGGTGGAGTATCCACTTCATCATAAGCTAGGTAAGCTGATTACTAGCCAGAGGTTTCGTTTATCGACCTCAATGCTGACCGCTGCTACATCTCCATTACTGAAATTTGATAGCAGAAAACAACTTACGAGGGCGTATCAAAATGTCTTGCAATATCATATGAAAAAAAAAGAGTGAGTGAGACAGCAATATTTTTATTTTTCGACGTAATCTCCTTTAAGGTTTATACATTTGTTATTATTATTTACTGGCTAATAATATACATTTGTTACATCGATCAATTAACTTGTCTAAGCCCTCTAAAAAAAAGTTTTCTTTTGCTCCATAAAATATTCATTTACAACAGACTGTACTTCAGAATCACTGGAAAATTTCCGGCCCCTTAATTTTTTTTTCAAATTGGGAAACAGAAAGTAGTCACTGGGTGCCAAGTCTGAACTGTATGGTGGATGCGGAATTTCTACGAAGCCGCAGTCCTTTAATGCAGCTTGAGCAACTTTAGCCTTGTGCACTGGTGCATTGTCGTGAAGAAGTAAGGTTTTTTTCTAACTTTCTTTGGCCGTTTTTCCCGGATCGCTTTTTTCAATTTTCGCAAAACCTCTGCGTAATAGATGCCTGTGATTGTGGTTTTCGGTGGCATATAATCAATCATCAATATCCCTTCAGCATCCCAAAAAATTGTTGCCTAAACCTTACCAGCAGACGGTTGAGTTTTGAATTTCTTTGGTGGTGGTTCACCTCGTTTAATCCATTGCATCGATTCTTGTTTGGATTCCGGATCCCAATGATGAATCCATGTTTCATCGCCTTTTATTATGTTATCCAAGAAGTTTTCTGGATCTTCTTCATACATTTCTAAAATCGCGTTTGAAGTTTGAACACGAATTTTTTTTGTTGTGCAGTCAACAAACGGGGAACCCATCGCGCACTTACTTTTGACATGTGAAGGTGGTCATGTAATACGGTATAAGTGGTACCATATGAAAGGGAAAGTCTCCCCGCTAACCGCGAAACAGAAATACGGCAGTCATCTAATACAATTGATTCTGCCAAAAGTATGTTTTCATGGCTAATAGCATCTGCGGGACGACCCGGGCGGTTGTCGTCTCCTAATGACTCCCGACCACTTTTGAACAATTTTACCTACCTTGTTACCGTGGAATATGATGGTGCAAATTCGCCGTAAACTTTTGATATGTAATTGAATATATAAATTGCATTGCGTCCATCTTTACAGAAAAATTTAATAACGGCACGATATTCAATTTCATTCATTTTAGAATTTTTTTCAAAACACGGGCTACTAAATTGAAGAAAACAAACGAACTGTAAAATTTACATCGAATTTTGTTTCTATAAGTTTCACCGCGACAAACATTTTTTAAAAAAAATATATAGTTGTCTCATTCACTCTTTTTTTTCATATGATATTGCAAGACATTTTGATTCACCCTCGTATCTTATTTTTAATGAGAATGCACGACCGAACCTTACCTTCTTTTTTCGCCTGCATTAATCTATAATAGGGAGTCTTGAGCCCAAGTACCCGGTCTTCAGTGACCCAAGGTTCCTGGATCAAGACGACATCTGTCGCTTCTTTCCCAATTTTTAAAATTAGAGCAGCTGATGCTGCCTTAGAGTGGTGGAGGTTGACTTACAGAAATGTCAGTGTCATCTCTACAGCCTCTTCTTCACCACAGTAACATCAGAGTCATCCCCTGATGAGAAGTCCTTTAACGCCTCTTTAAAGACTCCATGGACGTTGACATCCCCATATCCGTGGAGAGTTTCCGCTTGGCCGGCTACCTCCGCGCACGCAGATGCGCTATCAAGCACCGCGGTAGTTTCTGAAGATGACTTCGGAGCCTCCAGCTTATCCGCGTCCTTGTACACCTTGAGTGTGACTGCACTGAAACCATAGTTGATTAAACCGTTGGTTTTTTCCAGTGCAGTCAGTGACTCCCTGTTTAAGATGATAACAGCTGACCTATAGTCAGCCTTTGTCTCCTCGAGCTTGGCAACTTTCCAATTGTGCGTTGGCAAATCTCAAATCTTGGTTGCCCTAGCTCTTGGTCTGCTGGGGATCTCCTCCCTATCAATCACAGCAAGGTTGGCTCCGAGCCATACCTCGCCAAGTCCCCCCACTGCCTTCTTATAAAGCAGCAGGGACCTCTGATCTGTACAGGCAGTCAGTATCACCTGATTCCTGTGCCAGCCCGCATCCCGACAAATCGAAGCAGGTCCTGGGTTTTCCGACAGGACTTTCAGGTAGGGGGTGACTAAGGCCCCTTCCACCTTCCTCTAATTGGCGGGCGTGATACCGCCATCCTCTTGGGATTTGTCAATAACTGCCACAAGCAGCTGATCCTTGAGGACCTTGTTAAAACGCCTCATAGCGGTGGCATGGAGTTTGGTTCGCTTTGCGATCTTAGGACTTTCCTCCTGAGATCTGTTTCTTTTAAGCTGTGAGCCAGCTGAAAGGCCCTCCGACTTTTTCTCGGTGACTTTTTTTGCCCACGCAAGCGTGGCTTTGTCTTTATCCGTCCTGTCTTCTGGCGAGATGTTATTGATCTTAACCAGGGCCCTCCATGCCTTCCTCCTAGTATTACAGGTTGGTTTTGAGGAACCAGCTTCATTCGTGCTTTGGTTCCGCTTTGTATTTCTATACTCAGATTTGGTGACCCGAGTGGAGAGACCAGCCTCGCTTGAGCTGATGTCTCGTCGTTTATTTGTAGACTTGGAGGCAGGCCTAAAGGCCCGAGTCTCGTTGTCCACATTTTTCGGATATTTTAGAGAGCCGGACTCTTTTTGTTGTTGTGTGTTTTTGTTTGGATCCATGATTGGTCCCACGAGTAGCGGAGAAAGAAATGTCCATCTGTGCAGAGATCCGCAGTACACAGATAAGGCTACTTAATCCGGCGGGCGCCAAGTATCCGGATCCACCGTTAGCGACTGAGCTAGTTTTAAAGCTGGGCCCCAGTCTGGTCGATTATCAGCACTGTACGATACACCTTAACCCAGCCCAGCGATTTGTTTAAGGTTGACTCCTTTAGCGCCGTGTTTTAGCCTAGAAGCCACAGGATCAGCAATCTAGTTACCAGCGGTCACCACGTGGAGGTAACACGAGCACTTGTGGAAGTTGCAAGTTACGGAGCTGCGGTTCGATGATATGATAATGAAAAAACCAAAATATCATCGAATTTTTCAATTGTTTTTGTCATTTTGATTTCGTCTTTGCTTTTTATCTTTTTAGTTTATTTTATCATCAACATATCGAAAGCGATTCTGGTTAGATGATAATCAAAAATGATAAAATTATCATTTATGAAAGAGAGTTTCCTCTCTTGATAATATTAAATATTGGTTAATTGGTTTCATTTTCCAAAAAAATGGTTTTGAGCATGCGCACTGCGTATTAAAATTTTGTCAAGAGAGTTTCTCTCTTTGCAATAGTAAATATTCATATTATGTGGTTTTCCTGTTGCAACAAAAAACAGATTCGGAGTCGAATCCGAGTTGAAAAATGACAGTTTTTTGACGTTTTAACTGGAACAGCCAAAAATCCGGATTCTGCGATTTTTTGTTTTTTATATGGTTGTGTGAATACACGTATTAATTGTCAAATTCTATTTTTATAATTAGATTGTTAATACTGATGAATTTTTCCGTAAATTAATAAATAATTTATTGTAATCATGTTATTTGTTGTATTATTTGTTAATTATTTTACTGTTTTTTAAATATATTTTTCCGCATATTTATTTTGATGTTTAAATGACATTTCGATGACATTTAAATGTAATTGTGTTAGTAATCGCTCCGAAACATTTTACCGAGCGACGAATGACAGCTGCTGTCACTTGGGTTTCGCTCCGAATCTGTTTTTTGTTGCAACAGGAAAACGACATTAGTTTCCAAAAAAATAATTTTGAGCATGTGCATTGAAATTTTATCTTGACAATCGTAAATATTCAGGTTGTCATTATATCGGATATGAAATAACAATCCAAAAATTCTTTAAAATTTCAATTTTATTAGAGATTTATTTTAAAAATATTCTGGAAAATGGACATTTCGTTTTAAAATTACAATGGAAATTTCCATTTTCCAGAATATTTCGAAGTTAAATCATCGATCTCTATTAATTATTTTTTTAATTTTTAGTAAATCACTAAAACATTAACACTATTATATATTATTTTCTTAGAAAATTATTTTTACTTCCAAATGTTGTAAATTCGAAAAGTACACTAGCATAAATTGTCTGCATTAAATTATATATCCACATTTACTAACGTTAACTAGTAAATGTGCACATTACCCAAATGTAGTAGGTAAATGTAGATTGAAATCACATTATGCAAAACACTAAAATCGGTTCACACTTGTTTTTAAGAAAATAAATTTTCTAAATTAATATTCTCCGATTAATCAATCTATTTTAAACGGCCGATTAATCGATTAATCTAATTACGTTCTACTAAAAACACGTATGGGCGAGCAAAATAATTTTTATCATCGGTCATAAAGACTTTTCAGCGACAAAAACAAAATGAAAAAATATTAATTTTTTTCACCAATTTTGACATAAGTATATCATACATCGTCAAACCGGAATCGCCATTTGTATTTTATCGATGATAATTACATCATTTTTGATTATCATCGAACCAGAATCGCTTTATACTATGTTGATGGTAAAATAAAATGATAAAAGCAAATGAAAAATTCGATGATATTTTTGTTTTTTCATTATCATATCATCGAACCAGAATCGGACCCCTGGCCGCAAGTGCCAACTTGAATCCCCCGAGCAACTTCACACCTGACCATCTTGATAATTAGTAAGAAAGATCTTACCTCATTTATTTCGTTTTTATAATTTTATACTGTATTTTTCACATAGTCATACAAAGAAAAAGAAAATTTGTTCAATTTTATTTTAATTATATAATTAAAACTAGCGGATAACCGGCGTGCGCTGCAACGCCATTTTGTAGCAAAGGGTATTTAAATATGCAACATATAGCTGATATCCGGCGTGCGCTAAATCGCAGTTCAAAGAAATGAAATATATTTTTTTTTATGTTTGCGTGTTTTTTTATTGAATTAACGAATATTTGATTGATAATTATACACTGCGCCAATTAAAAAACGGAACAGAAATTTTCTTCAAAAAAATACCCAAATTTGAACGCTTGTATCTTGGTTAAATAACACCTTCCAAAAAAAGAAACTTTGTTTCTAGTTTAAGGAAATTTTGTTTTCTTTTCGATACTGGAAACCGTTTTATTTTATTTTGTTTTTTTATGACTTTTTTGAGTAAAACAAAAGATGTCTAAAAAAAAAAAAATTGCTGCTGTATGAAACTGTAAACGAATTTGCCCGATATTTCATTCAAAAATCCAAATCGGCCATTTTATAGAGACTTTAGAAACCTTGCAAAATGATATTAGGAAAATTTCTGTGCGGCCACTCCTTGTCGAGTTATTGAAGTTTTAGAGAAAACGTATCATAAAGCGTATACACGCTAACAGGTACATTTTTTTGAGCCACATTTTGATATCAGGCGTAATTTTGGTGATCCGTGTTACCTCCTCTAGCCCTTTGTTTTGTTACGAAATGGATTTTCGATATCAATCAGTATGTACTCCATTATCATCTCTATTGCGTAAAACAAGCACATCTAAATATGGAATACATCCGTTCACTTCTCCTTCCATTGTGAACTGGGGTTTGGGATGGAACGAGTTTAATGCATCTATTGTCGCTCCAACTGACAAAGCCGGCAACACAGCAAAAATATCATCAACTTACTTCTTAAAAACCTTCGGTGTGTACGACAATTTCATCAACGCACTAGACAAAAGTCTCGATATCACGATATCAGCTATAACTGAGGATAAAGGGTTCCCCATTGGCATACCATAAATCTGTTTATAGTACACACCACCGAATACAAAATAATTGGCATCCAGTATACAAAAACGCAACATTCTGAGAAACAAGTTTCTTGGAATTTCAGTATGTGCGCTTATTCTGTCCCACTGTTCACCAACTATATCGACAGCGAGATGTGCCGGTATGTTCGTGAATAACGATACAATGTCAAAAACATTGTACAACAGTTTTGGAGTTTTAAAAAAACTAAAAATTTTAAGTCGTGAAAACTATAATTTGCGCAGTTGATAGTGGATATTTTTTAATATCCGTCCACTACGAAAAACCACATATACTACAAAGTGAATAAAAGCCCGTGTTTTAAGTGTCACAATAATTGTTTAAGTAAAAGTGAAATACTAACGGAATATCAGTAAATAGTGCTTAGAACCAAAATTTTATTCTCGAACACACTACCAAATAAGTAAAAACCAAAATCGTGTGTGTTGTTTGACGGTTAGTCAAACTTAATTAAGTGAAAGTGTAATAATTTTTTTTCCTCGAAGTATCTAAAGTAGATACCTAAAATTGAACACATTATTAAAGAAATAAAAATAAAAAATAAAAATTAAATTTTTTGTGTTGTTTGATGGTTAGTCAAGCGTAATTAAGTGAAACTATCAATTAATAAATTAACAAAATAAAAATAAAAATGCGTCAGTACCTAAACAGTGAAAAAAAACCGAAGCGTAATCAACCCAGAAAAGTCAGGAGAAGTATCGACATTGCCGCGAATAAATGATGGTTCATCAAATATTTTTGGCAATACTTGTAATAAAACTGTGGTGAGTGCAAACTATTTGATAATAATCCTTTACTTATCCCAAAAAACTGAGTATTCCCAAAACGTTTTCTTTTTCATAAATTACGAAATTCCACTATTGAATACAGTTAAAGTCTAATTATTATAGAAAATAATTTTTTTTTTTGATAAACTGTGTACATTGATACAGTTAAAGTTGAATAATAAAAAATAAAAAATTGCTAAACTTCGTGATTATTGTATTAAATATAACCGGAACAGAGATTTTTCAAATATGACGGAAGAAGAACAGATTACTAAAATGGAGAAAACTCTCCAGTTATTGCGAATACCAGACAAACCATCCCCCATAATTGAAACACACCAGAAGAAGCATCCCCCTTAATTGAAATAGAATATGAGAATTTTCACCAAACCCGATCGGCGGATACGGCTACTTGAGCCTACTAACTAATCAACATCAAACAAGGTATCAATTACCTTACATAAACTTAAAATTCAACCAAACAAATTACAAATTTTTAATAGACACCGGATCCACTAAATCTTTCATCAGTCCCGACATAATTAATAAAGAATGCATTCAAAAAATCAAACCATTGACCATCGCTACTTTGTTCAACAGTACCACTGTCGACCAAATGGTAGTATTAAAAGGCCTAAAAGAATTCGAAACAACTTAACCATTACAATTTATTTTATTCAAATTCCACGACTATTTTCAAGGTCTAATTGGAATGGAGATAATGCAAAAAATAAAAGTCACCCTGGATCTAGGAAATTCTAAAATAATTACACCTACCATGGAAATCCCAATAAAATACAAATAAAATTTTATCTCAGCAACGTATAGTATAGCACCAAGGAGTAAATTAGTTGCAAAAGTTCCAGTAACTGTAGCCAACGGAGAAATCTACCTTAAACCTCAAGTGCTGAGAAATAACCTCATAATACCAGAGGGAGTTTATACAAGTATTAATAATTTCGCCTACGTAGAAGTAGTAAACTATGGACTTCAACAGAAAAATTCGCTGTAGAATGCGAAGAATTGGAAGCAAATCACATAAAAGTCCATAACATTGAACTAATGTCTACAAAAAACGATAGCGAAGACATCACTCAATTAATACGGACGAATCACCTTAATTAGGAAGAGAAAAGAAGCATAGAAAAACTGTGTTCAAAATTCGAACACATATTCCAAAGGGAAAACGACCCATTAACCTTCACCAACGAGATAAAACACAATATTGATCTGAATGAAGAGAAGCCAGTCTTCATTAAAAGCTACAGGCCCATACGTTCATAAACAAGAAGTTGAATCACAAATTAAAAAAATGTTAGACCAAGGAATCATCCGTTGAATTCGGGCACTACGAATATGTTCGGCCTGAGGTATGCCCCAAGTACATTCCAGAGAGTGATGGACAATGTACTTGGTGAACTACAAGGAAAAATCTGCCTGTGTTATATGGACGATATTATCGTCTTTTCTACATCGCTCCAGGAGCATACGGAAAATCTAACCAAAGTATTTACTAAGATCTGAACGCGAATCTGAAAGTCCAATTGGACAAATCGGAATTCTTACACAAAGAGATAGCCTTCTTGGGACATATAGTCACGTCGGATGGAGTAAAGCCCAATCCGGACAAAATTAAAGCGATACGAAATTTTCTGCTACCCAAAACAGAAAAACAGATAAAGGGTTTCTTAGGACTCTTAGGGTATTATAGGAAATTCATAAATAATTTTGCAAAAATTACAAAACCAATGACAGAATGTCTAAGAAAAGATGCTTCTATCACAATCAACGATAAATACATAAAATGCTTTGGAGATAGTAAAGAATTACTCTGTAATCAACCTATCCTGCAATACCCGGATTTTTCGAAACCCTTCCTCGTTACTACAAACGCCAGCAATATGGTTATAGGAGCAATATTATCACAGGGACAAATCGGACAAGATCTGCTTATTTGTTACTCTTCTAGAACGTTGACAAAAACGGAAGAAAATTATTCCACGATGAAAAGGAATTATTAGCCATAGTTTGGGCAACAAAATACTTCAGACCGTACCTTTTCGGGAATAAGCTCACTATTATCACAGACCATAAGCCATTGACATTGTTATTTTCGCTAAAAGAGCCTAACTCTAAATTAGTTAGATGGCGACTAAAATTAGAGGAATTTGACTACGATATTGTCTATAAAAAGGGATACAAAATGCTAATGCTGATGCCCTTTCAAGGATTCAAATTAATAACATTGAGGTCAATAACACAGAAGATTCCTCCTCAGTAGAAGATACAACTAGCATGCTCTTTACTCCTGATGATTTAATACCAACTACGAAAAATTCAATTAACACGTTCGACAAACAACTTATAATTCACCTGTCGGATACATTAAAAAGTCCCTTGGTTAAAAATGAAATATATTTTGGGACAAAGAAAAGAATAACACTACAGCTACCTAGAAAGCGTGGGATTAAAACGGCCATTTGCGAGGAGCTGCGAAAATTGTTTGGGAGAACCCGAAATCTCACTTGCATACACACTACGGAAGAATGTTTCCAGTATGTAATGGAAGCATACAAAGCCATGATCTCTACGAAACCCCGGAGCACAAACCCAAAGGTAAACTTAGTGCGATCAAAAACGTTTTTAACGGATGTACAGGAAAAAGAAAAACAAATGGAATTAATACAACATATACATTTAGAAAATGAACACAGAGGAATAATTGAAAACTACGAAAAACTAAAGCAAAAATATTATTTTCCACACTTTAAAGAAATGATTAGAGAGTTCATAAATAAATGTGATATTTGCCAGCGAACAAAATATGACAGACAGCCACCGCATCTACAATTAACCTTGAGTGAAACACCAAAAAAACCAATGGAAATTATCCATACAGACCATTACTATTGGATAGAAAAGTATTTCTCACGATAATCGACAAATTTAGTAAATTTTCGGCAGCATATCCATCAACAGGAAAAACTAATAAAGCTGTATCGGAAAACCTCATACACTTTTTCAGTCAACATGGATTACCGGAAAAACTAGTAGCCGATTCAGAGATAGGAACTGGAAAATACGTAAAAAATCTACTGGAAAAACATAATATCCAGTTACACGTTACCACACCATATAATTCCACGGGAAACTCTCCAGTCGAGAGGTTACACTCAAAGAATTATGTAGCATTATAAAATTGCAATGACCAGATGACCCTCTAGAGGTAATTATGATGTCATCAATACTCGCGTACAATAACACTATATATTCAACAACACAGATGACTCCATTTAATCTCTTAAAGGGGCACTATGTAACAAGAATGATTGACTTCACTTCAATAATGAATCAGACTATGCAGCCCAAAGAAAGGAGTTATTCGAACATTTATGTAATGGAGTACACGAGAAATCATTAAAAATAAAAGAAAACACAATACAAGCGCTAAATAAAAAGCTAAAACCTCCCGTACCCATATTACCCAAACTGTTTATCTACGCCAAAAAGAAAAAACGCGGAAAATTACGAGCAAATTATAAAAAACTAGAAATTATTAAAGATAACGGGATAACTATAGATACAAATGAAGGAAAAGTGCATAAGAATAAAATTAAAAAACTCTTCTAGGTACCCCATGACGTACACACAGGAAATCAAACTAACATCACTCAAGGATAATAAGGGAATCATACCTCTAAAAATAGGAGACGCAAGAGTTTATAAAAACTACCGGAAAATGATTCACATAATACAACTTCAGTTATACGAAAACCTAATCGATGAAATTGGAAACCAAATCTCAGACAACCAACGAATCATCGAAAAACGAATACACGAACATATTAAATAATAAAAGGATAATAATTCAACACAAACTTGATAGTCTGAAGAAACTATATAAGGAACTGTTACCAAAAAGGACCAAAAGAGGCCTAATAAATGGTATAGGAACTCTCATCAAAGACCTCACAGGAAACCTCGATAACCAGGATTTTATAGATATACAAAAAGCTATAAACGAAATCAACGAAAACGAAGATTTACTCAACAATCAAATAAATAAACAAATTTACATAAACAACCAATTAATCACAAGGATGCGGGACGTTCAAGAATTCGTCAACACAACCCTCACACGACTACAATTTGAAAACAGACAAATAACTGACAAATTAGACCTGGTAGAATTACTATTAATATATGACCAACACTTTTACAAAATAAACCACATTTTACCGGGAAATTATCAGAAATAACATGACACCATACATCCTGTCTAGCTTGCTAAATTATGAGTAGAATTTATATTAAAATTATATTTTAAGATCATTATTATTATTGTACTCATCAAGTTAACATTGTATTTTTTTTAAATCTAAAATAAATAAAATATCGCTCTGGATAAAATCAAGAGTTCTAAAAAAAATAAAAATTTTAAGTCGTGAAAACTATAATTTGGGACGTGGTATAACTGGTAGTGTCTGACGAAAATCACCGGCCAGCAAAATGAGTGCACCTCCGAATGGCTCTGTATTACTTCTTAAATTTTGTAGCGTCCGATTGAGTGCTTCCAATGATTTTTTGTTGGCCATTGTGCATTCATCCCATACTATTAGTTTACATGTTTGCAAAACTTTTCCCATTCCTGAATTCTTTTTTATGTTGCATGTGGGTGTCTCAGTAAATTGCATGTTCAATGACAATTTGAATGCAGAATGCGCTGTTCTACCTCGATCCAAAAGAGTTGCTGCAATCCCAGAAGATGGGACGGCCAATGCAATGTTATTTTGTGAACGAATGGTCGCCAAAATCAATGATAAGAGAAATATTTTGCCTGTTCCACCGGGTGCATCGAGGAAAAACAAACCACCGATTTGTTGTGAAATTGCATTCATAATACGGCTATATGCGTTGTGTTGTTGTATCGCCAGTTTTGGCAGATTTGTTTGAATTAATGTCTGCAGCTCATTGACATTGAAATGTTGCTCTCTGCGCAAATCTCGATCCTATACATCGTCTGCTATTCGATTCGATGCAACCATTCCTAATTGAATGAGCGTTTTGTTGACGATTGATAAACATTTGTCCTCAATTATGTTTAGCGCTTCGTTGTATTTGAGAATTGTATGCTTGCGTTGTTGCTGGTTTCTCGCACTCGATGTAAAATATCTTCACTCATTTGATCTTTGTATTTTTCCCACAAATCTTTCGGATTACACGGGAAGCAAGTTGTCAAAATGATGGAAAATAATGTGCGAATCTGGTGTGGTTGGCAAGTGAGTAATGCGTCCGCTAGTGATATATGTAATGTGTATCATTTTCCAGTAATTTTAATTTCTGGCATGCTTCACGATAAGTTTGGTATAATTGTGCATCAACTGTTCTCAATTGTTGAAACGATGCGGGTCTGCGTACATTAACTAACAATAATCGTAAGTAAAAGCATTCTGCATTGTTGGGATGAACGGTATACAATCTTCTCAATGCATTGGTTGAATATAAATCGTTGTATCCTTCTACAGTTTTTCCTTGTTTGCGTCTTTGACATTTTTTTGATGTAGCATTCCATGTGAAGTATGTTGACACCTCTGAGTAAAGCAAGGTCCTAGCGAATCGATCTTCTTGGTTTAATGTGAAGAATGCTGTCAATTTTGTAGCTGGTGGTGTATCTGCTCGATGTCATAAATTCTCTGCAGTGAAATACATGCGCTGTCCATTTTCCAGATGAACAGCCAAATGAACAACTGTTGGATGACGTTCATTTATGGGGAAGGCCAAAATTCGCCAAATTGCCTCATTCCTACTTATATAGCGCCCCATTTGGTATCTCGCTATTTCATCGTTGCTGTTGGTCACTGCAATGACAGCCATGTCCGATCCTTTGTTGACCTATTTGCAGATTTATTTAATCGATTTGACCGAATTGCAATATTCCACATTAATATGCGCTTTGTATGTTTTGGAGAGCAATGGCGAATACGGTACCACCCAGCGATTATCGATGTCGATGTCGTTTTTTCGCACTTTTATTATTAACGAATGTCCGCCATCATCAATTGAGCGACGTCGATAGAGTGGATAACCATCGTTGCCAGTGATGGTTTCTTTAAATAATTCCTTTGGGTACTTTTTGCTGAATTTTCCATCTACCATGCTCGGAGACGTTGGATTGATGATTCCGCATGGTCCATGGATCATATTTTTTGGTGACTATGTACTTCAAATAAGTCTGGATCGAGTTGTTGATCGGGTATTTCAGCTACAATCACTTGATCTATTTGATTTGGTGTTATTTTTGTGGTAATCCACGTTTTTGCCATTCTATCGAGTACATCCAGCAACGTGTCTCTCCAAATACGCGATATTTTACTATAAAATCCATCAGTGATTTTAACTTTTGTTTAAATACACGTGCGATGAGATCGTGTCGATCCGAAGATGATTGGCCAATTAATAAATGTTCTTTAATCTCATCCCATGTGGGATTACATGTGAATGTTATGAACAGATCGGGGCGACCATATGAACGTACCTATGTCATGGCGTCTTGCGCATACTTGTGCGTGTGGCGGGGGCTGCCTGTAAATGTGGCTGGTAGTATAACCATCGTTCCCAAATCATTGGCATTGCCATCATTCTGTAAGGCATCACGAAGATGAATATAGTCATCTAATCGCAGTTTAGCTTATTCAATCGTATAAATAAAAGTCGTTCTGATTCAATGTTGGCATATGGTATATATCCACGACGAATTGATGATATAATTGCCGACACATCAAAATGTAGTTTTCGGAATTTTGGCGTATCATTAAGCGATATGCATAAAAATTTGTTGGCTCATCTGTGATATTCTCGATTATTATTTTATTGTGATTGTCGAAGTACTTGTTGTTTGATTTCTTTGTTTAATATTAATGTGATATGCATCTTGTCCATCCCAGTAGGTAATTGGGTATTGTAATGCATCATGGATGGATTTCTGAAATTCGTTGAAGTTGATCGTTGCGGCGATGGAGGATAATGTCACGTGCGCTAAATTCCTCACCAACAATCACAATTGCCACTTCATCGATGGTTGGTGCATTGAATCGTCTTTGATGTTGTCCGAATGGTGTTCTGTCGGCTTTAATTACAATGGTGTGATGTGTGATCATCCGATATCATTATGTCTTTGGCTACCTTAAACAGTCGAATCAATTCGTTTATATTATGGAATAATGTTTGTACTACCTTGATCAACAAGTTCCCGGAATAACCACCGTGTGGCGCTCCCATCGTTCCGATTTGAGTTCGGTTTTTTTGTTAAGTTGGTACATTTGTTGTTGATATTCCCTCTAAATCTTAGCGTCATAGCTTGACATTTGCAAAAGTTACGTAGTCAAGAGTACATCTACTCTGTGTGTGTTGGCGATTTTTCCATTATTTCCTCTCGGCTGCTGAAACGCGTTTCCCGTAACGGTTTTTTAACTCGATTGAACAGAAAGAAGTCACAGGGAGCCAAATCAGGTGAATTCGGTGGCTGTTGGATGGTATTTCTTGCATTTTTCGTCAAAAAATTACGAATAATGATGGCACTGTGCGACGGTGCGTTATCATGGTGCAAAATCCACGAGTTTTCTGCCCACAATTCTGGTCTCTTTCGGCGAATTGCTTCACGCAAACATCTCATAACGCCCAAATAATACTCTTTGTTTACGGTCTGGCCTTCTGGCAAAAATTCATGATGCACTACACCGTTGTAATCCATGAAAACCGTGAGCATTGCCTTACTTTTTTATCTGATGGTGGTTATTCCGGGAACTTGTTGATCAAGGTAGTATGTCACGTCTTGCGCCGTTATTGAATGAAATCCGTTGATTTACTTGTTGTGCATCGTCTGGTTGCTGTCGCATAAAGTAGATTTGTAAATATTTGTGCTGTTCATCTGGAACAGGCAATAGAGATCCAGCGCGATGGTAAACCTGTCCTTGCACTTTATACGTTGAAATGTAATTGTTTATGATGACATTGGTAGCACCAAAAGATGCCATTTGGAAAGATGCATTTTATTTGCGAATGTTTTCCAAGAAATGTTTTGATGTGGGTGTGTCAGGGTCTGGTGGTAATTCGAAATGAGGCAACGAAACTTTTCCGTTCGAACAGCACATGCCAGGCGTATCGTTGTTGTATTTCATTGCTTTGCAATAGGAACACACTTTGTTCATTGATCCAATTTCAACGAATGGATGTGAATGGTATTCAACTTCCAAATCGTATTGAAATGCAATGCATTCAAACGAAACGATTTGTTGTTCTCTGTTCTGAATAACTCGTGCACGATCACTTGCATGTCGTTGTTGCCGGTGTTCAACTGTTTCTCTGGATCGTGATTGTGCAGTTTGCACTCGATTAGTTTGCCGACGTTCTGCACGTTGCTCACCTTGTTCGTTGGCTCGTAACGTTTGATAGCGTAGCCGAGCGGCACTTAAACGTAGTTCACGCCCATCATCCGTTTGCAGTGCTCGTGATCGCGCTAAATTTATGCGATTGCTTTGTATTCATTGTGAGCGTTGTTCTTGGGTCTCAGTTGCTCGCGCGGCTCTAACTCTGAGCGATTTACGTGTATTTCGCCCAATAAATCGTCGTCGTGGCATCGTATTTCTTTGGATAGTGTACTAAACTATAGCGGAAAGTATATTTTTAAATAAGAATGTATATTCTATTGAACCAATATTTAATATGTACATACCCGAAAAATAGTCATCAACACTTATTTTATTTCACTGTACTTACCTAAGTAATCGGGAATAGGAGCATTCGGATATAAACAAATCAGTATTAATTTACACAAAATGATTAAAATATTTGTTGAAACAATCGACGACGGTATCGTCGTGTCGTGAAAATTACATTACGAAAAACAAAAGATATTTTTCAAATTAAACCAATTTTACACGCACAATATTTTGTAGCAAAGGATATTTCTTGTAGAAGATGACATTTTTGAATATTAAATGTTAGTACTTTTTCAAATGAAATTTTTGAATATAAAAGGTTAGCACTTTTTCAAACTAAACCAATTTTACACGTACAATATTTTGGCCAAGGATATTTCTTGTAGAAGATGAAAATTTTGAATATAAAAGGTTAGTACTTTTTCAAATTAAACCAATTTTACTCGTACAATATTTTATAGGAAATTTTTGAATATAAAAGGTTAGTACTTTTTCAAATGAAATTTTTGAATATAAAAGGTTAGTACTTTTTCAAATTAAATTTTTGAATATAAAATGTTAGTACTTTTTCAAACTAAACCAATTTTACACGGACAATATTTTGTAGCAAAAGATATTTCTTGTAGAAGATGCAACCTTTTAAATATAAAAGGTTAATACTTTTTCAAACTAAACCAATTTTACACGTACAACCCAGGGGCCCGATCACTTCAAAAATATTACGAAAGCCTGCTTATTGGTATAAAATCAGTATCCAAAGTTGGAAACCTATTGGATGAATGGTGTGGAAACTTAAGGAAGGTCCCCTTGATCTAGCGGACAGACCCCTCGGATTCAAGCATGTCACTAATTTCATAGCAGCTCTTTCCTAAACTCTTTCCCGTCAAAGAATTTAAAAAAAAATTTAATTTTAGGTAAATTTGTACCGAGGCGCCTAGACCCCGGGGTCCAACCCCTTCAAAAATATCGTAAGTTTGGTTCTGGACAAGTAACTTATACATGGTAAAAGTTTTATGACGATCGGTTGTAAAAACATCGCACTATTCTCACGACCTTCCTCTTGCCGAGATAAACATTGTATGAAAGTTTCATGTCCATCGGCCGTATAGTCTTTGAGATTTTTGGGAACAAACATACTGACAGAAATTTATTTTTATATAGATTACTAAATTTAAGTTATTGGTTTTAAAATATGTTATACTCAAAGGTTTGATTTAAATATAAACCTAAAAATATTTTCTGTTATGAGTATTTTTCATTCATAAAATTTTAATCAAAAATGTTCAATTTTACATCAGTTCTTATGGGAAATCGTAAAATGTATCCCCCTTAAATTACGCTTATGTTAAAATTGGGCTGAACCTGACGGTTTATATATTTAGGTAAGCTTTGTACAATTGTATTTTTATATGAAAATAAAGCGAATTTATGACAACAATGGGTTTTCATTGCGCTATGGGTTATTTATTGTGGAAAGCCAGGAATATACATTTAAATCAATACTGAATGGATACATTTGAATGGATTGTTGTGTGTTTTGTCAGTTTAACTAAATGTGTAATTATAAACCGATTTTTAGATGAGATTCTCGAATTTAGCCATGTAGGATGGAACTTAGTTATTTCTTAACCGATCATGATAAAATTCGACATGTACGATCGAAGTGGGATTCTACAATGATTTTTAGGTGTATGATAAACTTGGATATTTCTTAACCGATTCTGATGAAATTCGACGTGTGCGATGGAAAAAAATTCTTACCATTTTGTGCACAACCCTAGTGTAAACAACTCAATATCATGATATTTTTGGCATTAAACGCACTCGTTTGTCACAACAAAAAATAAACTTTTTTCTTAGGTTTTTGGGTTCTGGGGGAAATACATTAGTGTTAAAATTAGTACCTCCCCTCCTCCTTGTAGGTGGGGCGAGGGGTAACTTTGAAACTAAAATATGAACCCCTATTTTTTATTGCAGATTTGGATTCTACGGCTAAAAATACGTAGGATTTGACTGAAACATTTTTTTCGATTCATGATAGATGGCGCTGTAATTGACGAATTCAATTTTTTTCAATTTCTCCTACTGAGAACCTACGCAAACGATTCTGCAATACATCTGCAATAAAAATACCACGGTTTCATTGTAAATACTCGAAATTGGTAGTCAAAAAATTTATTCATTTTGCAAATTTCGAATAACTGAGAAAAGTGTGCTTGATTTACATGAGTCCCCTCGCCTCATCATCTTTCAATTAAATTTAGTGCTGAAAATGATGGCCTTCGACTTGAATGCACTTATTAATCCGCATTTCAAATGACTGTACACAACTGAAAAGTGTGTCTCCTTGAATTTCAGCACAAGGATTTCTGATTCGCTCAATCATATTCTCACGTGTTGTTGGTTTTTGTTTGTAAACTTGGTCTTTGAAATAGCCCCACAAAAAGAAATCTGGCGAAGTAAGATCTGGTGATCTGGCAGGCCAATTTACCGAACCTTCTCTCCCGATCCAGCGACCATTGAAATCAAAATCAAGTACTGCACGTGCTACCAACGAATAGTGTGCGGGACAACCGTCTTGTTGAAACCAAATGTTCCGTCGCACTTCTAAGCTCAAGTCTTCAAATAATGTTGGTAGTTCATTTCCCAAAATATCTCGGTACATTTGACTATTCAAGTTGCCTTCAATAATGTGGGGGCCGGTGAGTTTGTTGCCAATTATTCCACACCACACAATGACAGTCCAAGGACGCTGATGTTCAACTTGGCGAAGCCAGTGCGGATTTTCAACACTCCAGGGCGATTATCCGTTCCATGGTTTGTAAAAGACGACTCGTCGGAAAACAATACGTAACGAAAAAAATTTGGGTTTTGCTGTATTTGTTCACGTGCCCACTGACAAAAAGTTACCCGATTTTGGAAATCAACGCCATGAAGATCTTGGTGTAAAGACCATGATACGGATGATACTTATAACGTTTTAAAATTTTCCAAACACTGGTCTGGGACAATCCGAAATCGCTTGCTATTTCTCATGTACTAATATGAGGATTATGAGCTACTGCAGTCAATACATCAATTTCATTATTTTCTCCAGTTGCTGGACGAGTCCTTTTTTTTCGGTTGAACACTTCCATCAGTACTAAATTGTTTGACAATACGCTGAAATGACGCACGTGACCGAATCCTATCCGGAAAACGCGAAGCGTGGAGAGAGCATTATCAAGACTCCGGCCAGCTTCTCCATAAACCAGAATCATTTCAATTTTCTCTTGTACAGTTAAATACACCATTCTTAAGAAGTATTGATAGCTTTACACAGGTATTGTTGTTTTCGAAATAACCTTCGGACTGAATCGGTAGTTTTAAAACCAAATACAAACAATGTCATTAATTTGAAAGCCGATTTAATGAGAAGCCATTTTCAGTAATTGAAAATTTAAGAAATACAGATTGTTTAAGACTAACTTCGAGTATTTACAATGAAACCGTGGTATTTTTATTGCAGACGTATTGCAGAATCGTTTGCGTAGGTTCTCAGTAGGAGAAATCGAAAAAAATTGAATATCGTCAATTACAGCGCCATCTATCATGAATTGGAAAAAATGTTTCAGTCAAATCCTACGTATTTTTAGCGGTAGAATCCGAATATGACGTTTGCTTATTTCAGCTCTATTTGTATAGCTCTATGTATATAGTCCGGGACTAAATATAGCGGTGTAAACTACCTCACTGGTATAATAAAACCCTATATGCATATTAAACAAACAAATAAAATATAAACTGACCTTACTTCATCACTTTTCAATAATTTTGCCGAGATTTCTTTCTAGTTGTTTGACTGAACCTCTTTCAGTCACAAATGCAAACGGTATTCCAATCAAACAAGTTTTGAATTGAATACCTTTTCAGTTTTTTGATTCATCTTCCTTCTGAAAAGGCATTTCAGAAACTATTTGACTGAGTTGCCTTTTAATTTTTGACTGAAACTCCTTTCTTTTTTTCATGCCTGTTCCGACGCCTTATTACTATTTATTCAAAAATCCTGAATATAAACTCCCAATTTCTTTACTATAATTAGGCCAATCGGTATCTGGACAGTTCCAAGAATAACGATTCATAGAAAACAAGTTACAGAAAAATAATTTACAGACAAATAATTCCTGGAAAATGTATAAAACACAATTCATAGAAAAGCAATTCTCATAAAAATACTATACATAATGCTATATACGTTTAATGAATATTTTAACCTAGTAACTTAAGTCTTAATATGTAAATTTGTAAAATAAAATTGACTAAAAATTACTTTCTGTTAAAAAAAGAAGAAAAAAGGAGCCATAAATAATGAAAACCGGAAAGAAAAAACTGTTTGGTGGTTGATGGATTTCTATTTTTTTCGCAACAAAGAATATAAATAAAAATGTTATTGGCGGCTGTGTAATAATTATTATAGGACAAAAAATTGCAAAGCGAGAATTCATACCAATAAAATAAATGGAGAAATAATAAAAATTATTGTTGATCATAACCAAGCTGCGCACACAAATAATGTTGGTGTAAAAAGATGCATTGCAGATTTAAAGGAAAACGCAGAATCGACTAACGATTCTACTCAATTAGAAATTGAACGCAGTTAAACCGCATTTGCCGTCTATCCCTGTGTTTTTTTATTACATCGGAGAGATCAGACAGAAAAAAAAAAAAGAATACTGCGTTTTTATTTTTCTCGTATTGTTTTTTTTTTGTTTTTGTTCTGTCTGATCTCTCCGATGTAATAAAAAAACACAGGGTATACCTTCCATGAAACGAAGCGTTCGAAAGATCAGACAAGGAACTGTAACAATTCCGCAAACAATTAATGAATTGTGTGTATTGGAGCAACGCAAAGTAACTTTAGATGGTAAGCCATTTCTATTATATGACTCTGAAGCCGCAGAAAATCGCATTTTGTTGTTTTCAACGGAAGAAAATTTGAAATTTTTGAGGAATGGAAGTACGTGGACGGCACCTTTAAAACAGTGAGTGCCTTTGATTTTCAATCAATTATTTACAATTCACGGCGTCAAAAAAAACTTTATCCTTACCACTTGTATATGCACTACTCCCAAATAGAAAACAGATACTTATAAGAATTTATTTGAGCATTACTTTATAAATTATAATTTTTATTTTAAACGTTCAGTTTGGTGGTCACAGCAACACTACTCACTAAAAATATTTATTTTTTGTTTACATTAATTACAATAATGTTAATGTTAATAACGGTAACTTAAGATAGAGAAGCTTGAATTGTATGTACAATAATTACAACAAGAGTGCAGGGATATAAAACAATTGAATGACATGAATATAAATATTATGTGACACAAAAAAAAATAATATGGGCAAGTAACATAACTGTTGCTTCAGGTGTTGCGATGCTTCTTCATTCTCCCCCGCGTTGAACTGGTTCAATAGTAACAGGTAGAATTGCAAGCTTTGTGATGGATCTAGTAAGTTCTCCGTTTTGCGTTTTGATTGTCACTACTCGTACATGACCGTCAGAACCTGGGTGAGTTTTAATGATGCGGCCAATCTTCCATTTTAACGGTGGCAAATTTTCTTCCTTTATGACAACAATTTCTCCTTCTCTTACATCAGGTTGTGCGGTTGTCCAGAATTTGCGTTGTTGAAGTTGCTGAATGTAATCTTTCGACCAAGATGTCCAGAGCTGTTTGTGTAGATTTGTCGCCATTAACCAATTCTTCAGTATTGAAATGTTTGACTCGAACTCGGCAGTTTCAGGTATTGATCTCAGCGGACGACCTATCAAAAAATGAGCCGGAGTAAGAATTTCTATATTATCTGAAACAAGCGGCACTAAAGGTCTGGAGTTTAACACAGCTTCAACTTGTTTGGTCAACGTGGAGAATTCTTCGAAGGCGAATTTCGTGTTATAAGTTAGTCGGCGAAGATGATGTTTGGCTACTTTTACTGCTGCTTCATGTAAGCCGCCGAAGTGAGGTGATCCAGGAGGAATGAAAACCCATTCTAATTTGTCGCATATGGTGACTTCTTTAATTGCTTCACATAGTTTAGAACTATTAAGTAAATTGTACAGATCATGCAAATGATTGTTTGCGCCGATGAAATTGGTTCCATTATCAAATAGGATTTGTTTGGGTAATCCTCTCGTTGCAATAAAACGTTTTAAAACACCCATAAACGATTCCGTTGTCATCGACGATGCGAGTTCTAAATGGACCGATCGGGCTACCATGCAGACGAAGCAAGCCAGGTATGCCTTAGTAGATGTTTTACCACGCAAGTTGTAATAAACCTGAAACGGTCCACAATAGTCAACTGCAGTAAAACAGAATGGTAACGCTTGGTTAACGCGTTCGCTTGGTAAGTCGGCCATAATTTGTTTCAGCATTATTGGTTTAGCTCTAGTGCATACTATACAAGCTCTATAAATCGCCTTGCATACCTTTCTACCATGTACTGGCCAGTAGTTTTGTCTAACAATTGCTAATAGCCCTTGCGGACCAACATGTAGATTCAATTTGTGAAGAAACGCAATTAAAGTTATTGTAAAGAAATGCTTCGGATGTAGTAATGCAGAGTGTTTTAACGTATATGATAACGCAGCAAACTTGAGTCGTCCTCCTACACGAATTATGTCATCATCATCAATGAACAATGATAATGACTTGAGCGATGAATTTTTAACTATAAAATTTGGAGACTTCAGGCCTTTATACTCCTCAGGAAAACAAATCTTTTGAGTTTGACGAATGAGTGTTTTCAAACCATCTTTGATTTCACTGCAACTTAACGGTCCGGATCGCCGATGCGATGGGTTAATCGTATTGTGGGTAAAACGCAATATGTATGCCATGGAGTTTTGTATAGTGAGAAATGATGCTTTGTGCGTAAATTTGTTCACAATATCATCCTTTTCGTTGACGTCAACATCACGAAAACTTGCTGCAGTGAATAATGGTAGCGATTCTTTTTTCATCTCTGGCATATTTTCTGAAATATTGGCAGCAAATGGGTTATACCAATGATCGTCATCTTGTGATAAGAATGTGGGGCCTTCCCAGTGCTAGTGCTCGTGGCTGAACCCCTCTTGATATCAGGTCGGCAGGATTATTTTTGGAGTTGACATGAATCCATTATGCTGGTTCAACCATTGACTGCATTTTTTGAACACGGTTAGCCACGAATCGAGACCAACGCGATGGATCTGAATGAATGAATCCAATAAAGTGTTATAGTTGAATCGCTCCAGCAATAAATCTGTGAAATAGTGTAATTAGCTATATAGTAGACTTAGATTTAGTAATCAATTTAGCGAGAAGTGCAGCAGCACACAATTCAAGGCGAGGAAGTGTCGGTTTGTTTTTCAGAGGAGCCACACGCGATTTTGAGCACAATAAACGAACACAGAAACCAGACATTGATTTTGATCGTACGTAGAAAACCGCGCCATAGCCCTTCTCGCTCGCGTTAGCAAAACCGTGTAGTTGAATATGATCTGGTGTAGAATTTCCATCGAACACATGACGTGGCATATACAAAATGTTGCAGCTGTTCCAGTTCATCACGGTAATTATGCCAGGCAGTATGCATTTGAATTGGTAGGCTTTCGTCCCAATCGTACTTCAATTTCTAAATATCCTGCATAATGAATTTTCCAATTACTACTACCGGAGACACAAGTTCTTTTGGATCATAAATTTTTGCTATCTCGGACACGATCATCCTTTTTGTAACTTATCATCGGGTGGCCAAAAATGGGGCTGAAGTCGTTCCTTATGTAACGGTTTGTAGCTTATACGTTTGCACCGGATCTTGGGTATTAAACCTCCAGAAAATATATTGGTAACGCTGGTCCTCTGGATGCACCAAAATTTGTCGGTACATTTTTGTTATATCGGCACTGATGGCAATTGTATGAGCCCTGAATCGAAGAAGAATGGTTAACAATTCGTTTTGGACAACCGGCCCATTTTGCAGTAAAGAATTTAACGATTCGCCATTCGATGTTCTAGCGGAACCATCGAATACAACTCGCAATGTTGTGGATGAAGAATCTGGCTTGAACACACAATGATGCGGCAAGTAATAATGATTGCGGGACAGTTGCACTTCTAGAGACATGTGATCTAATTCGAGATATTCTGCCATAAATTGATTATATGCACTTCGTAAGTTTGAATCCCTTTCTAATCGACTCTCAAGGTTTAGGAAACGGCTTAGTGCCATTTCTGATGACTCTCCCAACTCAGGTTTCGACTGAGTGAATGGCAAGCGGACCACAAAACGACCATCGTCGTTTTTTTGATGTGTTGACATAAATTGTTTCTCGCAAGGGTTGGCAGAGATGTCTGCATCGTCATCCATTTCTTCTTCAATTTCCCAAAATCGTTCCATCAATCTATTGAGATATTCAGAAGAGTTGAGCTCGACGAGATGACAGGAGACTTCTTCTTTATTTGACATTGCTACACTTCCGGACACAACCCATCCAAGTTGAGTTTTTTGCAACAATGGAAGACCTGGTCCTAGTTTTAGTTGACCCATGGATTGCAATTTGTAAAATGACTCGGCACCTATCAGCATGTCTATTCTTTGGCAGGAATAAAATCTTGAATCAGCTAATTGAATATTACGCGGAACGTTCCATTGTGAAATGTCGAAGTTGAAAGCTGGTTGATTGTTGGATATTTTGCTGAGTATATGCGCTTCAACCTTGGTAATGTAGCCATTGAATTTAGATTTATTTGTCAGCGAAGCAGCACCAGACAAAGCCAATGACGAGCCTCCAATGCCTTGAACCACTGCCGACGATGGTGTTGGTTGAATACCAAGTTTAGAAGCCAACGACGGATGGTGATAAAGTTTAGTTGTGAGCCAGAGTCGAGCATGGCTCGTGCAGTAACAGTGGTTCCACAGTTACTGGAGACAAGAACCTCAGCAGTAGCAAGTATGACGTAGTTCGAGGTTGTACTTAACATCGTAGTAGTTTGAACTTGGGGGGCCGTAGTTGTAAGCGCAGATGTAGACGACTGAACGTTGCTCGAAGGCGTGGGTAGTGTAAGTGCATTTGTCGTAAGCGGAGTGCGATTCGAGGATGGCGTGACTGTAGATGATGGTGTGACGTGCAATATTGAATGGTGTTTTAATCTACAATATCGGCAAATCTATGACAATACAATATCTATGAATTGATTACATCGCATAATAGAATGTCCGTCTCTTTTGCAGTAAACGCATGAAAATCGATTGTTAGCATAAAATAATGTACTAACATATGGCTTTGATTATGGCTTAAATGAATTCAGTGATCTTGGTCTAGAATTCTGAACAGAACTCTGAGTTGGTGATTGATATTTGTCCTTGGGAGCCCTTGAAATCGACGACATATCAAGAGATTGCCCCTTGCGAATAAATGACTCCTAATTTGAATAAATTTGGTTATGTCTGCTAATGTAGGCAGCGCATTAATGGTGCTTCTTCTCTCCATTTTGCCCTTGTAGTACAATCAAACTTAGAAACGATCAAATAAATTATGATGTCATCCCAATCATCAGTTGGACGACCAAGATTCTTGAGTGAACGTAAATGTGAATTGAATTCATCGAGCAAATTTAACAAATTTTGTGCAGTTAATCTTTCTATCGGTTTTATGTTGAATATCAAACGAATATGTTCTTCGACCATATAATTTTCTCTGTCAAATCTATCTATTAATAGTTGACGAGCTTGTACATAATTCGACGACACAAAATCCAAATTTTCCAAAACTTTCGCAGCAATTCCCTCTAACGAATTTTTTAAATACTGGAATTTAGTCAATTCAGATAACCGTGAATTGTTATGCACGTGATTATCGAACGATTCAAAAAACGACTTCCATTTTTGTATATCCCCAGCAAAACGGTCAAGCTTTATTTCGGGTAATTTTGGACTAAAATTTAGATCTTCAATCTTATGGGGAATTTGAGTCCTTTTTCTTCTTTCATCTCGTCAAGCCTGTCTTCTAATGCAGGTCTCAAATAATATTATAATCTATCGACAGTAGCACGCGTGTCTGACTCAAGTTCATTTTCATCAACTGACTCTAACGCTGACTGATTTTTAATAAATTCAGTCCGCTTAGACACTAATTCATCTAGACGAAGTCTAATTTGATTTGGCTTACCCGTATTCAATTTATTTTCCACAAATTCTTGCAATTCATCAAGGAATTTAAGAAATATATAATTCGCGCCTTTAACCCGTTTTGTGTCCTTCTCAGCCATATTTATTATTAATGATGAAAATTGTACTTATAATGCAAAATCAATCACGTGTTGAAGAATGCGCCGCCAATTTATGAAACCACAATAACTGGTCACTCCTAGTAACGGTTATTGTAATATACAATCCCTTGACTTTGGTCCGTTAATCTATGTACACCACGAGGTAAAATTTACCGTAAAATAGCGATGATATCGTAGATTTTAATAATTCTACGACGATGATATATTTCAGCACGGGAAACTATGTACCACACTTACCCACGTGTATTTACAGATTGTAACAAATAAATTCTTGGCAGCCAACAGAAGATCAGCAAAAATCCGAATTGTATTACACATGCAGCAATAGCACGAGTCTATTCGGGGCGTGGATTTGTATCCCATCGCTGTCACCAATGGAAAATCAAGAAAGGCTTTTCTTTCCTGAAAAGCAGCAGAAAAATATGTAAACAGCAGCAGCAGCAGCAAGACAACAACTTATTTATTACAGCAGCAGCAGCAAGACAACAACTTATTTACAGCAGCAGCAGCAGAACGAGTATTATAACGCGCACAAATCACATATCTCATCACCGGATAATAAAAACACAATTTGACCTCTTTTAGTACATTATTTTATAAATTATAATTTTTATTTTAAACGTTCAGTTTGGTGGTCACAGCAACACTACTCAAAAAATGTTTATTTTTTGTTTAGATTAATTACTATATTAATTACTATAAATAACGGTAACTTAAGATAGAGAAGCTTGAATTGTACAATAATTACAACAAGAGTGCAGGGATAAAAAACAACTGAATGACATGAATATAAATATTACGTGACACAAAAAAAAAATATTTATTAAGAATTTAATTTGTCTGTCTGTAATCAATTGATTTTTCGGCATTTTTTATAGATAAATATATTAATTGTTCATGGCAATCCCAATACTTTCGATTTGGTAAATCCCAATATTTTCGATTGGCCTCTGTATTTTTCTGATTTACCAAATCGAAAATATTGGGATTGCCATGAACAATTAAAATATTTATCTATAAAAAATGCCGAAAAATCAATTGAAAAAAAAAATAATAATATGGGCAAGTAACATAACTCTGTTGCTTCAAGTGTTGCGATGCTTCTTCACCAGTGTTATGTCTGATTTTGGACAAGCCATTGTAAATGCTATTTTCCTTTGATGGCACCAGGCAATATTTTTGTTTCTTTAATTTTTCACAAAATCTGTGTCGAAAATTATGAGAAGTAGGGTTTCAAAATCAATACAATGAAAATGCAGAGTTTGCTTACAAGAAATGTTATTAGCACTTGCGTTTGTTCCTTCTGTAGGCGTTATAAAAGCATTTGAATTGTTAGAAGAGCGAAAAATAATTTCTAAAGCAGTCAATGAATTGCTAGACTATTTCGAAGATAATTATGTGGGTAGATCAGATCTTCGCATTAAAAACACAACCGGTAGGCGAGATCCAAGGTCCATCAAAGCATGGAATGTTTATGAAGCCGTGCAACAAGGACTCCCGCGAACAAACAATAATGTCGAGTGATGACACAAAAAATTGGTTGGCTCAGAGCATTCTTCAATTTATGGTGTTTTTTGGAAATGTTTTAATTAGAACAATTAAAAAATGAAATAACATTATTTAATATTTAATATATTACCTACAGTGTTATACAATCGGCAACAATAATCAAAAAATGAAAAGTATGTACATAATAAAATAAAAACAATAAAATGCCTATAAGGACTTAAAAAGTTCACGTCTGAATCTCTAGTCAAATTAAAATCAAAAACATCGTATGAATAATTGAAAAGTCGAGACGTGGTCAAGGCTGGCTCCGAAAGTTGATAGTTTGTTGAGCCAGAATCGATTAGTAAAAAACCATCACGACGACGCAGACAACGTTCAGGAGCATAAATATTGAGTCGTGCGAGTAATTCAGCACAATCAATACGATACAATAAAATGTCGCGAACAAATAAAACGCAAGCCGCCACCCGACGCTGTTCTAAACGCTGTAATCCCAAAAGGTTGCAGCGCTCATGATAATGTGGAATAGCATAATTATTCATTGATGGTGTACTGCGAAGTGCGTATAAAACAAATTGCTTCTGAACGCTTTCAATTCTATCAGAATGGCACTTATAAAAAGGAGACCAAACCTACGAGGCGTACTCTAGCGGAGAACGGACAAAGGCAACATACAACGACTTTAATGTAAGCGGGTCACAAAAGTCCCTGCAGTTACGCTTTATGAAACCCAACATCATATAAGCCTTTGCTATAACAGAATCAATGTGCCTCACAAACGTTAGATCGGAAGAAAATACTACCCCAAGATCGGACATATACTCTACCCTTTCCACGACTCCATTAAACAGCGAATACCCATGAAATACCGGAGAGCGAATGCGATAGAAAGAAATAGTTTTACATTTCGCTATATTCAGGGACAATTTGTTGTTAGCCGACCAGACACAAAATGTGTCTAAATCCCTTTGCAACCTAAGACAGTCAGATACACTACAATTACAACAAATTTTTGCTGGAATGCCTATGCCTGCGGCGACTTTCAAGAAATTATTTTTTACGTAAACTCCGTTTCTGTGAATTGTGCTTCTGGGAATTGTTTTCTGTGAATTAGGCCAATCCCTTTACGGATTTAGTATGTTTGATAGTACAAGCCTTATTAAGATTTCTGTAAAGCGTACGAGTTAGGTTTAAGAGTGAGGTTTATTTTAGTACGTCATACACTCGGACATTAAGTATTAAACGAGTTTTTGGATAAACTGTGGAGTGTATTTAGTTCGAAATTGATTAGATTCTGTACACTACTAACTCGTCGAAATATTTCGTTAATTTTCTAGTTTGTTCGCTTGGCTTGATTTTTTACCCTTCTACAACACAAAATTTGGCTACGCTTTCCCTGATTTGCCTCAGTCGATAGTGCTTTAGTTTATCAAATAAATTGAATTCCTCCTTTTCCAGAATTTATTATAAATAGATTGTTTATTTCAATTTTGGCCATTACACGAGTGTTTTTCCACCTTTTCCAAAATTTATTAAATAAAACAGGCGTTTTTGAAAGTATGGCAAACCTGCGAAAGGTGTTCTCAAAACTAATTTTCATATGATTATAGTTTTTTTGTTGTTAAAAAATAAACATGATTACATTAATCAGTAATGTCAAAATTCAACTTTCTAGTCCGTAGACGTAGTTTTTGAGTTGCAAAAGGTCCCTATACCAGGGACGTTTAAGACCCCATAAC